>KN042422.1:2166201-2512908 GCA_000739165.1 Podila verticillata NRRL 6337
TATCACCGAGGTCAAATAGCCCCAAAAATCGTTTTCAGATTTAGGCGGACATGAGCATAAAGGTAGATAGGAAAATAAACATGCCAGTGTGGTGTTTTCAAAGTAGTTGCTGTCAGCTGTGCTGCCTTGTTGGTACTGTTCATGTCAACGGAAATAAGGAAAGACATGGAGAAGTTAAATTGTTGCTCTTGTAAATAAGACCTATGGCGTTGGGAGAAAAAACGCTTACCATCACACTGGCGAATCTAGGACTTTGCTGTGATGAACTAGGTTGCTGCCATTGTTGCTATTGTTGTGATCGTTCAGCGTAAATGAATATGTTAGCCATCCAAAGTATCCAATCATACAGCCATAGGCAATCAATGACTAACCATTGACAAAGTCCCCACAGGTGCCTGAGGAGTTCGAGCGGCCTGCAACCAAAGAACAACATGAAGATTGGAAATAATGTTAGCAATACATCCCAGTTGGCAATGCCTTTTATCACATCAAAATGATCTACCAGTAACATCACTTTTGGAAGACCATGCGCCTTTGGGGTCCTATGTAGTTTTCCGCGACCAGTCTAAAGGCAATGGAGGAGAATGAGGTGAAGATAAGTGTTAAGCATTGTTCCTGAAAGAAGGACACTGGTGACAACCGATGCTTGCATACTGGCGTTGATGGAGGAGAGAAGTTCTCCCGGGTCTAGATGGAGGAAAGCAAGATTACTGCGTTAGGACCGTTCCTGCAATTATCGAGACCATAAGCGCCGATGTTATACCCACAGGTGTGCGCGATCGTTCAAAGAATAGTCTCTCCTGAAGGTAGTAATGTGGCCCAGAAGCGGGTTAGTATCATGTTATACAATGAAAAGAGATATATCAAGAACCAACATACATTAGTAGTTGACGAGCTCCGTCTTGGTGTGGGCTTAGCAACATTCCGCGGATTGGTCCCAGAACGAAGTGTCTAATAAATAGTGTAAACAAGGTCAACACCATCCCTTTGTCCTTTGTTACGAAACGGTTCGTATGAGGACTCACTGGAGATTTTGTCAGAGGCCCGTCGCTGTCGCTGCTGCTGTTGCCACCAGGGTCGGCCGAATGTAATGAAGGACGCTTATGAACAACATCAAAGTCAGCATCGAATTCAATGTCATCTTGGCGGCCCTCAACGACAACAGAACCAACGAATTCTTCTTCACCGTCCTCATCTTGGCGGTCTTGATTGAGACCAAAGAAATCTTCTTCGTCGTCAGCACTGCAATAGAAGTTTTCGTCGCCATTCGGGTCTGTGTTCTCAGAATCGCCGTGCTTATCGCTTTCTTCATTCTGGTTGACGATGTTAAGTGAGTCCGACTCTTCGTAATCTTGGCTGATTGTTTCGTAGTCTTGGTTCATTTTGGAGTATTTTGATCGAAAGGTGATGAAGAATGAGTAATAGATGATTCGACAGCTCATTTATTAGTAATACTTTAGCAGGGCCACGGTCTATGCATATCGATTATCGAGGACAAACAGAGAGGCAATGGCGGCCACGACAGACAAGATAAATCGGACACCTGCAGCATAAAATCAAGGATTGGGCGTCAAAGTGATCAAAGATCCTGACATCAACCGTCAAGTGTGGAAATTTACCAGACGTGCAAGAGAGCAACGGGGGAAGATCGAAAGAGGCCAGAAAATGCCAGATGAGGTTATAGCAGGTTCGGTACAAAAGAAGCTGGTCTTTTTTAGCCAAAAGAGCTGGCATCTTATGTAGTTCTTGTTCTTTATAGGTTTATAAAGTATGAGAGTACTGCTCCGGGGGCTCCTGATGCCCTGGGTTTGTGTGAGTGGTATGGAAGTATTTGGTCGCCATTCGCAAGGGCCAGTCTTTGTCCGAAAAGATGACTGATGACTCGACGGGACGCGTAGATATATAAAAAAGAATGCAGATCACAGACTTCATAGAAACAGAAACAAGCGAGCATCCATCAATCTCAAAGTTGAGTGATGGCATTCGACAGATGAACCAACATTTCTCATTCTCCATGTTCGCTTTTCAATTGCGCATCTATTCTTGTTTTTAGTTTTGTTCATTCTTGCATCCAAAAAAAAGTGATATACAAAACCCCCCCCCCCCTCATTTTTCATTCATCAATTCGATGTTATCCGAGGCAACAACCCTCTTCTCTACTCTTTTAGGAGCTACAACCAGAGTCCTGCTTCTTGTAAAGTGCTCTGGGCATGATCAGGGCATAGGGATAGTTTTGTGAGTATGGCCGACCACTGGCCTCTGGCTACCTTTGGAGGGAGAATTGAGGGCCGACGTGGTTGCGAGCTTGACCATTAGTGCTGCACCCAGCAGCCTGCGCCCAATAATTTTTGTACGTAGTTTGTCACTCGGGGGGAGGGGAGGGGGGGAAAATAGCAGCAATGGCCTCTAAATAGAAGCCAAAATGCCACTGAATAGAGGCCAAAATGCCGCTAAATAGAAGCCAATGCTTCTGATTTTGGACGACCTGCATAAAAGCAAATGCCGCTCCTTAACAGACATTGTGTAACAAGCATCGTGCCTTTGTTGCTCGAGAGGTGCAGAAGTTGGGCTTTAAACTGAGAAGCCTCAGTCCTTGGTGGATGGATGGCTGGGACGCACAAGACGAAAAGGCCAAGAAGGTCGAGCGTGTTCAGGCCGCTTTTCCTTGACCATGGCCCATGGGCCTCACCGCAACTCAGGGGGGGGGGGGGGGGGCACTCGGCACTTTGTTTCCCACAGTGCCAACTCTTGCGAGAAAAATAGTGAATGTTCCTCACTCATTCATTCATTCATTCATTCATTCATTCATTCATTCATCATTCATTTCTCCATTCCTTTACTTCTTCCGCAGTCAATCACTTTGAGCCATGGTCAATACTCGTTGGTGTGTTTTTGCGGCCATAGTCAGCTTCTCTGCAATACTCTCGGCAAAGGCTGGCCCAACCTCTTGGAAAGTGGATGACATCCACCTGTCGATTATCGCCAAGGATGGCACTAAGAAGCAAGAACACAAGTAAGCCCGCACACAAAAAAACGAGGTCTGACTAGTCAGTGTCTTTCATCGACGGAGAGGCACTAAGTAGGGTCGACAATAATATCACTTTGACTAGGTTGGAGTACCCGTACGCGGTGGAGAGCGTTTCAGCAGGGCCGACAGATTCACTTAAGTTCTCCTTCAAAGTCCTCAATGCGGAGCGGCCCCATCAGGCCATGCTCATCTTCCAGAGCCAGGACGAACACGCTGACGAAGTCATGGTCGCCACCTCTGTCAAGTCATCAGGGAAAGGACGAGTCGAGCTGGTAAGCTACAATACCGCCACCGGCCCTCAAAAAAAGTTTACTGAAGCAAGTTATTAACAAAAAAGATCTGGCTCTAGAACTTTGCCCAAGCCAGCCCTAAGTTCGGGTACGGAACCCGCAAATACTCCATGACCTTCCTGATGGGTGGACCCAAAGTCGACGAGCCTTTCAAGTATACCTTGGGCCATATCCAGGTCCAAGGACCCGACTCCAACCCACCGCTGCGCCCTGTCCAGGCAGATTACAAGTCTCTGCCAGAGATCGCACACCAGTTCCGCCCTGAACAAATGCTGATCAACCGGGCCGTCTCAGGAATCTTCTCGCTGCTAGTCCTGGCACCCTTTGCTGCTCTCTTTGGCCTTGTAAGTAAAAAAACGAACTACTTTTGGATCCCTAGGCGTCGTTGTCTAAACACATCTAATCTTTTGAACCCACAACGTAGTGGAGCCAACTCGGCATGCGGTTCGAACCACTGAAGGCTCTGACACACCGTCCGGTGGATCTAATCACGGCCATTCTATTCTTCGGATCGTTGGCTGGAATCGAGTTTGTGTTCTACTCCTACTGGACCCACGTCACCTTGTTCCCGGTGCTGCAATATGTCGGAGTCCTCTCCGTCATCGCACTGGTGTCAGGGCGATCGGTTCTGTCTGTCGTCCAGGAACGGAGACTTCAGCGGTCTCGTACCGAATCCAAGAAAGATTCACAATAGCATCCTTTGTAAACGTGTAAAACAGCTTTCTTTAATGCCTGCTCGGAATAATAAAGGTTCATGGGTCAACCCCTCTCACTCTCTCCCCCGCCTTTTTAGGCCTTGTCCCCATGTTCCTCAGGTTTTGGTTTCTTGTCAGCATGACCAGTTGTATCCTCGCTGTGCCGCTTCTGGGGCATAGGTGTACCAGGACTTGGTCCCCCCAACCCGATGGCTTCCACAACACCTTCTTCGGCGCCCTCCAGGCGGTTGGCGCGGCGTGTGAGTGAAGCCTCGACAATGGCCTGTGCGGCGTGGATCTCGCCGGTGCTCTCGGGCTCGACACCGAATCGCTCTTGGAACAAGACAGACTCCTTCTGGAAGGTGTCATCCTCGATGGTCTCGCGGACACTGGCAAAGAACTTGGAGTACTGGTGCATGTTATGGCTAAGGCATTGAAAAAAAAAAAAAAAAAAAAAAAAATTATTAGATTCACAATAAAGCCGTCTGACAAACAAAAGTATCAGGATCAAAACATGTACCTCATCAAGAGAACTGTAGCCAGCATCTCGTGGGTCTTGAGCAGATGGTTGATATAAGCCCTAGTATGGCGACTGTCCTTGCACGCGTAACATTCACATCCGTCCAATAGTGGCACAAACTTGTCGCCATGCTCATCGTCCCACAAGTTGATCCAACGCTTTTCGCCTATTGACGTCGTGGTCTCGGATCCCGAGATCGCCGGCTTTTTGAAGTAGTACAGTGACGCTTTGCCATCCTCTGTCAGGTGGAACGGGTACGAGGTGTCAAAGAGATCAGCTCCCATCGTGATGGCCTTCAGCACATCTTCGGGCGTCTGGACACCATACACGAGCCGTGGCTTGTCCTGTGGCAGGTGGTCCGTCGAGACCTTAATGCAGTTCAGGGCCGCGTTTTTGGTCATCGACTTGGACTCGACCAGGCCACTGACGTCAAGCACAAACCCTTGCACATCGCGTTTCGCCGTCTCCTGTGCACTCCTGACCCGTTCCGACACCAGATCCGATCCATGCACCTGTGCAAAGACGGCCACCTCTGTCCACGAGCGTGTCCCTTCCTCCTTTATTGTGGTTGAGTCGGTGGGCGTCACTGTTCTAGTGGACGCCGGGGTGGTTGCATTGGACCCTGATCCACTCTCCATCTCTGACGCCTCGGTTGCTTGAAACCTTGCCTTCTTTCGCTGCTCCTTGCGGCTCTCATTCTTGTTCGCCTTCTTCTCTGTTTCGTCCTGCTCGCCCTCGCCTCCAGCGCGTGCGCGAAGAGTCTGATCCAGCCATTTGAGCGACCGATCCACCGATCGCTGGACCCGCTTCTTCCCAGGCAGGACGGTCGAAGGGTCCCGGAAGGTCTCGGCAATGTTGTCGGTGAAGGCAATGACAATGTCGGGTCGATAAGCGCGCACGACCTCGATGTATTCGTGCAGCGTGAACTGGCGAATGCCTTGGAAGGTGGTCAGGGTCACGAAGCGATCGGTGGTGGGGGCCAGTTTGGTGAAGGTGGAGGTGTCACGGAGTTGGCACAGAAGGATAAACTCTTCCAGGTGCAGGAACTTTGCGAGATCAAAGTCCCAGTTCTTCAGTCCGGCGGGATGGTGGTTTTGCCTGTCAACGAGCAAAAGAAGGTTGGACCAAACTGTCAGACCAGCTTGATATTATGGATAAGAGGAGGGGGTTGATGGATAATCTCACGATCCACAATTATGCAGCAGGAAAGGAGACAAAGGAGTAGGCAAGTTGTTTGACTTACAGCAGGTGCTCCATGCTGACGTTCACGCCGCCAAAGTCCTGCAGTCGCACGTTGTCGGGAGTCAGGTGGGGGACGGAGCCCTTGGCGGTGTACATGAGGCAGCCTGGTGTTTCGATAACTCGCTTCTGAACAGCGTCCTCGCCAGCCTCCTTGGCAATTGAGAGTCTTCCACGGCGGATTCCTGTTGACTGCAGGTCGAATGTCAACATTGTGATGGGTATGAAAGGATGGTGCAGATCAATTGCCCTTTTTTTTTTATTCTTTTCAAAGTCGAGGTGGCTTGGCAGAGAAATTACTTCGCCGATATCGGCCAACTCCAAGTTAGAAGAGCTATTTGTGGGTTCAATATCCACCATCGTCGTCTTGCTCGTCGCCATCATCTCCCGAAAGAACGGGCGGCGACTGGTCTTCGACGTCATCTTCTTCGTAATGAAGGTCCACATCGACTCCATCGTTCTTGTTCTTGTCGTTTTTGTCAGTCTGTGATGGTGCAGGGGTTATAGGTGCAGGCGCTTGCTGCGCTGGTGGTGGTGGAGGAGGAGCTTGGTGCTGAGGGGGTGGTCTGTTGGGCAGACAAGCTGTGTGGCAGCTATCGTATTGGTTGACGCATTCCGTCATCGAGATCGAGTTCAGCAGGCAGTCTTCCTCGACGGAGAGGCACTCCTCAATACAATGGTATTCCGCTGCAGCTATTAGCAAGATTTTTTTTTTTTTTTTGCGGAGGTGGTTAGTAAGGCTTGAACGAGAGCCCTGTTGGTGGATTACCATGGCCACCTGGCTCCGGCTAGCGGGTATTTTGGGTCAAAGAAAACTCTCCAAACCAGGGCGTCCACAAAGAACTGGGCGCTTGAAAGATAAAAATAGACAGACTACATGCTTGCGCGAGAGAGAATGGTGAATTCGATTGTCTTACTTTCTTGAGGTGGTGGGGCTGGAGCTGGAGCTGGAGCAGCAGCAACGAGTACTGCAAGACATCCAATGGCGGTTGTTAATGCTGTGAAGATTCTCATGGTTTTTGAATGGATTGAATGATAATAGAAGACAACCGTCGGCGTTGTGTGAATTTCGAAAAAAGAGATAATGCCATAAACGCCCACATGCACGTCACGTGCAGCTCGAAAGGATCCAAATGGAAGTGATGCTCTATGTTTTGATTTATTGCGTACTCTTTAAACTGCTTAGAAAACGGCCATCAAACCAGCGACGGCAGCAGCGGCAGCAAAGACGCCAGCAGTGGACTGGGTGAGTCCAGACATGGCACCGCTTTTGCTGGCATCAGTCTTGGGGGAAGCAGAGGGGTTGGAGCCGCTGCCTGTGGGCACGGTGGGCTTGAAGTCAGGTCCGAGGTTGGTCTGGCAAGTGCTCTTGTACTGGTACGTCAAATCGGTGTTCAAGCTAGCAGAGGTCAAGCTTTGGGCAAAGTTCAAGGAGAAGGGCGAGGGGGTCTTGGTGTAGTAGGTCGAGAAGATGTTGGCGACCTGCTCGTTGCAAGAGGTGCAGAAGCTAGTGGCATTGGTGCCACGGGCAGACTGCATGGGGGTCACATACTGGATGTAGCCATACAAATCGTTTTCGTTGGTGTTGTTGTTGGGGAACTGATTTTGAGCGACCATTCCGTTAATGGACTCGATCACACAGCTGGCGTTCTTGGCGTCGTTCTGCAGGCAGACGGCATCACGCTGAGGGGGGGACAAGTACCTACAATTCAACATATGCATGGTTGTTATTAAACCTTGTCGCAGGATCCCATTGAAATCAAATCAAGCGACAAACATTGCAATATTGCCATTTGATTTTTTTTTTTGGGCGGCTTGTTCTTTCCCTTTTGCTTTCACTTACCACATGTACATGGTGGCACCGAGAGTGTCCTGGTTAGCGGCGACCATGTCGGCGGCACAGTTGGTCTGCAAATCCTTGAAGACGCCAGCGTACTGATCGGGAGTGCAGGCAGGCTTGGCACAGAAATCGGTCAAAGCCTTCTGAAGTTTGACGGTGTCGCGGTCACCGGCGAAGGTGAAGGTGGGGGAGCTGAAACCAATGGCGGAGTAGGTTCTGCACTGGGCCAAGGGGGCAGCGCTGAGGGTAGCGAGGTAGGTGGTGCAGCCAGCCGAGAGGGCAGCCTCGGCGGAGGAGAGGGCAGCGCCCAGAGCAATAACGGCGATGGAGGTTGAGAACTTCATTGTGTGGATGTGATGTGAGGTGTATGTGTGGGGAGGATTTGAGATTAGCAAAAGAGTGGATAGGGGCGTAACAGACGAGGTGAGGTGGGGAGGTGGTTGGTATATAAGGAGAAAGTGGGGTTCGGTGGGAGGCGTGTCTGTGGAGGTAAGTGGAGAGTAAGAAGTAAAGAAAGAAAGAAGAAGAATAGAAAAGAGAAGGAGTCGAAGGAAGGAATAGAAACTGAACTCTGATGCCAGGTAGCAAGCTGCAAGTGGCGTCTCGAATGTTTTTCCCTGGCATTGTACGACGAAATACACCCAGAGTATTGGAGTGAACAGTGGAGAAGACAGCACTCTGCATATTTGGGTGACCAAGGAGGTCTCGCAAACGGGAAAAAAAAAAAAAAAAAAAAAAAAAAAAAAAGCACGCTGAAAAGGTGACGAAAGTAGCGACAACACACAACCAACAAACCGTTATTTCACTTGCTCTCTCTCTTTCTCTTTACTCTTCTGTGTGTACGATGTATGAGTTTGTGAGAGCACTCATTACTGAGTTGATGGTGTTCCGCAACAACCCCCTGCAAGCCGATTTAGAGTTTAAGTGCGAATGTATTTTTGAAATTTGGTGTCTGATGACGGTGACACCAACCTCTCTCTTTCATATCACTCTTGTCGAGCTCATCTCAGCTTGCTACTCCAATACTCCGTTTCGTTTGCGATTGCACTACTGTACAGTGTGGCCCATTGATGGCTCGAACCTCATGTTTCTTCGAATCTTTGATCATGCCCCAATACAGCCACAGAGGACAGGATGGAAAATAAAAAGAAAAGTACCTCAACAAAAAAAAAATGGGTTCGCCACAACGATGGGCTGTGGATGACCAACATTTTGTCCACCTGTGCAGTGAATGAATGACACAGCAAAAAAAAGGACAAAAAGAAATGCCGCGAGTATTTTTAGTCCTCGGAGACTCCCAAGGGTTGACGCTCGCCATTGCTTCCCAGGGCGGCTTTACAACAACTACGAGCACATCCATGCAAATACCATCATAATGCATGGTTCATGCCTCCCAGAAGGCTGGCTCATTATGCTCCTCCCTTTCCACCTTTCACCAGTGTTTGTAAATGCCCCAAAAGCCACTAGACTCTTCACGCAGAGCCCAATCAAGCGGGCATCCTGGATATGCCCAAGAGTAAACAAAAAAGGACAGCCATGGGAAAAGTATTCAGCGAATTTCCGTCTCCAGATGTAGCCATGTGCAAATACTAGTGTCGCAGGCCCTATTATGATCGGCAGCTTTGCAATTTCTCTCAGCACCTTTACCGGGAAGGCTTAAATTTCAGGAGTACATCATTTCTAGCCAGAAAATACGATTACTCTAGATCCACTAAAGATTTGAGTGAACAAGCGTCTAGGCGCCCTGGTTTGCTACAGGTTGAAAGAGGGATAAACAAATTGACGTTGTCCATTTATCCAGCTCTCCATAAAACATTGGATACAACAACACAGTTGGGCTGTGTTTCTTCACCACCGCCACCGAACGCTTTTTTCAAGCTTTATCCAAAACATCGCCTCTCCACCCTCACTCTTTTTTACTGACCACAATGCCTCAGCGAATAAACAAAAGGGAACAACTCCATGACTTTTTTTTTCCAATTTCAATTGGCTTTGATATTGGTTGAATGTCTGCTCGTTTATTCGCATCGATTCCGCTCACAGTCAATCCTGTCAACATTTACACAAGGGCTAAGTAAGGTAGAAGAAGAAAAGGATGAAATTGTTAGACACATGACAGCGCAAAAAAAGCCTAGGACAAAGCAGAAACATGCAATTGGTAGACAAAACGGCAAGATCAACTTACTGTCATAGGGGATGGGGTTGAGGGTGGTGGGGGTGTTGAACTTGGCAGAGACGTAGCGGGCCTCGCGGGGCATGGCGGGCTGACGCTTCAGGTTGACCTTGACACCATCCTTCTTGGCCTGGATCTTGGCAGCAGCGTTCTCCTTGACGCGGCGCAAGAAGTCATCACGGCACTTGGAGTGCTTGATGTGCTCAATGCGGATGTTGACGCGCTTCTCCATGAAGCGGTTGCCAACCTTCTTGTTGATGATGATACCAACAGAGGACTTGGTAACGTTGTAGATGATACCGGTGCGACTATATGACAAAAGGAAAAAAAGCTCCGAGTCAGTATTTCCATACTGTGAAGTCGCTCATTTTCGCCCTGGTACTCAGCATTGAAAAAGAAACCGGTCAAGGTAGACACTCACCCGTGGTAGAACTTGTGGGGCATACCCTTGTGGATAGCACCGTTGGCCTTGATGTCAACAATGTCACCGACCTTGTAGGTCTTCAAGTAGGTGGTAAGCTTGATGGGCATACCATGCTCCCTGAAGTTACGGGCGAACATGTGGCGGGTGCGAGCACGGATACCATAGGAGTGAGGCATGATGAATCAATTCTGTTGATAGGAAAAGCAAGAGATAGAGAAACGTTGTCGAAGTCAGTCCTCTGTGCTTTGCCTGATTTTCTGGTTTCCCTGAGTAGTGAACAAAAGCGGTTGCTGTTGGCTGTTGTTAGGTTGTCGAGGCTGATCCGAAATAGAGTAGAAAGTGATCCTCGCAAGTGGAATCCTGAATCATAATTTCGACATCATAATTTCACCATGGTGAATTCGATGCCAACGAAAATGATCTCCTGCGACGATGTCTCTGTCTGGAATGGATCTCGAAACGAGATTGCTCAGCTAATTTTGATGATGGTTCCGCCATGCGATTTCGATCATGTTGAATGTCGAATCCTCGCTGCCTCCAACATGCATCACTTGCAAGATGGATGTCTGGTTCGCCATGACAACAGTTTAATTCGCTTCTTGGCGCCTTTGCTGAATTGGTACGTTTCGGACATGGCACATCCTCCAATGACATGCTTTGTAGTTGTTGGTTGGCGATGCCTGATCCTTGCTGCTTGATTCCTTTTTCCTTTTGCTGCTTCACGGTTGTCTCTTCTCCCTCCACGCAGTTATGTACCCTAAAAGGTCAAAGAGAAAGAAAGAAGGAGCCAACTGCAGCGGACATCCGTTTGTTTTGTCAATTCGACGGATTCAGTGGCTTGGTTGACCAAAAAATCGTCGGTCACATGACACACTCGGCTTTTGTGCAATGAGACCCAGCCTGGGTGACCAATATCCCTCTTGCCGTTGTCGTCTTGGATTATTCTCTTGCTCCAGCTGTGGATGACTTGCAATTGCTGCTTGTGATGTTCTCCTCGTCGCTAATAGGTGTGAGTTTGAGTGCGATACTTTTGCTGCTGAGCATCTTGAGGGCGATGCAAAAGGATATTGACCGGGGTTCATGCCTGCGCCCTTGGCAAGATTTAATTGGTTGATTTGAATACGACCGGGGGTCATTCCTTTATTTGGCGGCCATCATCTGTCTGCAGATTATGCTTATGTTAAGGGGATCGCAAATTTTTTTGTTTTTTAATAGACAGGCCCTTGGCGACGGTGTTGGTTTCCTCCTCTTTCCTAACCAGTCTTAACCAGTATGTTTGGTCAACCTCCATCAAAGCCAAGGATCATGGGACAGGGAATCAAGGACGATCCAAGTCGACATTGCCGAGCACTTTCAATTGATCTCCATGTCGCCAGCCAGAATCAACAATCACGGCTTCAGATGAAATTCGGCTTCAATTTGATCTTTGACTCGGGAGTAGCAACATTCAACCAATCTCAGAATTCAGACACTCGAATGTCGAACTCAACATGAATCTCTACCCAAGCAACCTACATGGACCGGACCTTCATGGACCGACTTTTCTCAATCGAGTAGAGAGAACTTGCCAGACGTGAACCTACCCACTCACCTAGGACGTTTCTTTATCTCGCTTTGCTCTCTTTCAGTGCCTTCCGGAGCTCCCAAGAACTGTTCCAAGACCTACAAGGTCCCCCGTCGTCCCTTCGAGGCCGCCCGTCTCGACCAGGAGCTCAAGCTCGTTGGTGAGTACGGTCTCCGCAACAAGCGCGAGATCTGGCGCATTGGTTACACCTTGTCCAACATCCGTCGTGCTGCCCGTGAGCTCTTGACCCTCGAGGACAAGGACCCCCGCCGCCTGTTCGAGGGTAACGCTTTGATCCGTCGCTTGGTCCGCATCGGTGTCTTGGACGAGGACAAGATGAAGTTGGATTACGTCTTGGCCTTGAAGATTGAGGATTTCTTGGAGCGCCGCCTCCAGACCCAGGTCTTCAAGCTCGGTCTTGCCAAGTCCATCCACCACGCCCGTGTCTTGATCCGTCAGCGCCACATCCGCGTCGGCAAGCAGGTCGTCGACATCCCCTCCTTCGTTGTCCGCCTCGACTCCCAGAAGCACATCGACTTCTCCTTGACCTCCCCCTACGGTGGTGGACGTGCCGGCCGTGTCAAGCGCAAGCGCGCTGCCGCCGCTGCCTCCAAGGGCGATGGTGAGGATGAGGATGAGGAGTAAATCTTTTCCGGATAGGAAATTATACTCGTTTTCACTTCTAATAAACACAACTAAAAAAAAAAGGCCAGAGCTTGTGTAGTTGCTTGTGAAGGTGTTGCCATGGCGAATATATATTAGTATTAGTGGTTGTAATTAATAGATGCTATGCTGAGATGGGGGGACATGCCACGTTAGACAGTCTTAGGCGAGGCGTCGTCAGGCAACTCCTCTTTGAGATCCTGCAACTGAAAGGACTCGGGCAGCTCTTCCTTATCTGGGAGCTCCTGTTTCTGTCCTGACACCACAGACGAGACGTTACGGTTTTCTACATCCTCGACATAGCGGTAGTTGTTGTTCTCAAGTGCCAAAGTACCATCCTGGACACCAACGACGGCGCGTCTCTTGGCAAAAAGCGAGTCGCGACCACGGTGGATGAACATTTGCATGATGAAAAGCAGGCCAAAGATGAGCAAGAGGCCAATGTACCAAGCAGCCGCAATACCACCCTTGGACCAGTCCAGGAAGCCGTAGAGCCATTCGCCCCGACTATTGTGAGTTATCATGTGCAAGACCAAGAGAAAAAGGAAACGTTAGATTATCGGTGCTCTCTCTCTGTTTTTTTTTTCTTTCCAATACTCGGACCAAATTAAAGGAAAGACAAAAAAAAAAGATGAGCTTAAAAAATCGAGACCACATACGCAGCAAAGTAGACCCAGGCCAGGAACATGTAGAGGATGATCATGCAGATAGGTCCCAGGACATGGATGTAGAGCAGGTTCATGCGGTTAAGGACCATCTCAGACAAGATACAAGCGAAATCCACGCCGTGATGAGAGTAGTCGACATATTGGTTCAAGGTGTCCATGGTGTTGTTAGGATCAAAGAGCATGCCCCAGTAGATGGCGGGGACAACAATGTGGAAGACCATGACTGAGGCGTAGAGCAGCCACAGAGCAGAGGTCAGGAACCAGTGCTGCTTGGTCAAGGAGTCCAGGTTTTTGCGACGGACATAGTCGTGTGAGTGATATGTTGCGGTCTATTGGTGTTGTGTCAAAACGTTCAAATTGGTTAGATGTGGATCCATGGGGAGCGATATGATGCATACTCGACGTCGTGCTTTTCTTTTTAAGTACCAAGTAGTAGGCGGTCAAACCAATGTTGCTGAGATTGGTGAAGGTGGTGGGGACCATGTAAAAGACCTTGTCTCTGGCCGAGACGTACAAGGTCGCAATAAAGACGGCGACCAGATGCAAGGTGATGAAGAGGCGCACTACCAGCAGTGCCTTGGCGCTGATGAGGTTGGAACTGACAACTCTTGACAAGTCGAGCTGATCATGGCGAAGGAATCGTCGAAGACCTGAAGGTTGTGGCGATGGTCGAACCTCTGATATTCCCAATGGTGGCGTGGAAGGAGTGCCTATTGATGTCGATGCCATAGCGACAGAGTTGGCAAGGACAAGTGAGGTGGGTTAGTGGGAAAGGAAGGAACAGAGAAAAGGGGGCGGCCCAAGCGAGATGGATAGTGGATGGATGGGTGGATGGAGTGGGGACGGAGGGGAAGAGAGAAGAGAAGATGCCCAAGGCGAGATCCCTTTTCCTTGTCGATCGTTGTTCTTTTGCTCAATTGGTCAGGGACGTTTGCTTGCGGAGCAAAGTAGGTGGGGCAAGATGGGAAGGATCAGTGGGTGGAAGGAATGCAAAGGAAGAAGAGGACAAGGAACGGGACTCTGGGTCCCAACTGCAGGCACGGGTTCTGTATACCAAGGCAGTACACGACATTAGTGCGATGTGAGGAAAGAAACATGGGCAACCCACCTTATGTGCTCACTCATGCACCACACCTCATGCTCCTCATCCACTACAGCACACTGCACTCAGGCACACTTTCACACTTTCGCTGTCTTTCCCCGCCTTCTCTCTTCCTGTCTGTCTGTGTTGTCGTCTCTCGCACTTTGCTCAAAACTAATTTCTTTTGAGTTCGAACGCACTTCATCCCGTTTGCTATTATTATTCGCGACTTGACTTTGGTACATTCAAACCCAATTTGATATAAGAGTTTTTTATTGTTACTCTTTCTTATTGCTGCAGTCGATGTCGCTGTTGAACAGATTGGGTGAGGCCAACTGATATTGGCGTATTCAACGGCAGCTTGTCTGTTTGTCTGTCTACTTTGCAATCTCATCGAGTATCTATCCCACAAGCATGAGATGCACGAAGAAAGATGCAACGGTCTTTTGTAGCAACAATTAAACCCCTGAAGCGTTACTAAACACAATAAGGCACAAATAAGCAACAAACAACAACAATCATGCATCTGAGGAACTTCATTAAACTGTCAGCCTTGTAGCATTGTCTGTGTGTAACGGGGTCCAGTTACACCGGAAATAATATTTATCTTGCAAAGACCATATCAAGCCCGAAGCCGACACCTTTGTTGAAGCAATGGTAGGATGCTCATTTCGCAGCTGTTCTACTATGGAATCTTTGTTCACTCACCATCCAATGTTTCAATGATGAACTAAAAACAAGCAAAAGGAGCCGAGGTGCAAACACAAAAAAGAAAGAGAGAACGAAAGAAAGAAGGAAGAGAAGATATATCAACAATAAGGTACAATCGCCAGATTTCGTGCTAACAGATGGTCCCACGTTGCGTACCTCGCCACAAGTACCCTCCGATTTGCAACTTGGAACCCATGCCTTGGCCTCTTGAGCCTTGACAGGCTTGCCAAAATATGAAAACATCCTACTCCTCTTTTTAATGCCTCTGCCATTTATGCACACACACACTTCTCACGTCTTCAAACGGGCAAGCAACCCTGACAGGTTGGTCTCTTGTAAACATGATGTATGTATGTCTCAATTCCAAGCATTGAACATCGATCACGGCGTGTGGAAAGTCATCCTCCTTTGCTCTTCATCTCGTAACTGTTTTCTAGACATCGCACCTCAATTTGTGTTCTTGACAATGACCCTATGAAAGTTGAACTACGATACAGATTGAGGTTCCGTAAGCATTGGCTATTGCATACCCTTTAACCGTTGGTAGACATGCCGTGCATGGGCCGTTTTGACCGTTTTCCGCCTTTTCCCTTTCGCCTTCACTCCAAGGTCCCTGAGTGTAAACAGTGCGTGCGTTGCTTACCCATGGTGGTAGCGTCTATTTGAAGGTGGGACTTGAATCATTTGATCAGCGGTTCAACTCTCTCTCTCTCTCTCTCTCTCTCGCAGTGTGTGTGTGAGAGATAAAGACCTATTTCTGACCATTGGAGCTTTCCTTCAGGCTGCGATGGCAAGGAAAACAAACGATGAATAAAGGAGGAGCGTAAACCTTAGTTTCTGCGATGAGTCTTTTTTCATTTCCTAACAAGGCTACAATGTTTTGTTTTCTGTCGCATATCGAGATGAAGACGTTGCCTGCCAACGAAGGCGGTACTCAACTGCATCTCATACAAAGTAAACGACACAATAAAAACCATGCTTTATTTGTGTATGGCAGGCAGGCACCTCCTGGGCTAGTGTCATCCGATGCGGTTGTTTTTTCTCGTTCTTTTCAGAGCAGAAACGTGGGATGGATCCATCATCTATCCCACTTGGGCCAACTACCAATGCTCTCGAACAAACAACAAACACATATCGTTCTCGGAAGAGTACGCCCGAACACGTACTGACCCATTGATACTTGTCCTGACTTACCACCCCTATTCTACATTAGTATGCCATCGTATTCTTGCACCGGCTCTCCTTTTTTGCGCCCCATTAGTCAACTCCATTAGCGGTCATCGTCATTTTCTTTTTTTTTCACACGTCGTTGAGCACAAGAGCGTTATTTGTCGCAAAAGAAGAGTTGCCATGTGTAGGAGGACCATTTAATTAATGTTCCCAGAGAACCATTCTGATCCTCTGAGAATCAGGTCCAAAATGGGAGAAAGAGTGAGAAAAGGCTACAAGTTTTTTTTTTTTTTTTGATGTCTTTGTTGTTGCGCAAGCACGAGGTGAACAAAAAGAACAACTTTGTTCAGAGGCGAACAACGAGTACGATATAATCTGACCAGTTGGACGGGTAGGTGATGAAAACAATACAGAAAACATTGACCAAGGCGGAAGGAAAAACTGGGGGAGAGAGGAGACCCAAGAGAGGTCCAAGAGAGGTCCAAGGAGAACGAACCATCGACCACTCGAGGAAATAAAAGGTTCCCTGTGAACTCTACTTTGTTTACATCTCCAAGCTGTTGTCATTGTTGGATGGTAAAGTAGCCGAAGCGCGAGCGAGTGAGTGAGTGTGAGAATGATATTGACAAAGCTAAAGCGTGTCGATGAAGGGACGAGTCAGGGGCACAAAGAGAGTGGAGGAAACCAGTTTGGGGTATATGAGTCGAGTGTGTATCAGATACTGCGATCTGCCACTTGATCCTTCTCTCACTTCACTGCTTCTCTTCTTTCTTTCCTACTTGCAACCTTGTTAATCGAGCTGTCTCTTTCCTTTGCCATTCACTGCCACTTTCTCATCTCATTCCACATTCATTCATTCTCATTCCTCCATTTCGAATACCCAGCCACCCACGCTTGGTTTTCCCCGGGTTTACAAATTTCCCATTCGACATTAATAATATCATTTTCTCCACCACTTTACCCCCATTCACCGCCACAACACCTCGCATCTCACCGCATCCAGCAACATCGAAGACCTTCATCTCGCCTCGACAACAACAACAACAACAACGACATCAAAGAGAACAGAGTATCTGTGTCGCTCAACGAAACCATTTCCCACCCCAGGCAGCGAAAACACATACCTCGGTTGGACGTGTCTCATTCTATTCCTCTGTGTCTGTGCTCTACCTCCCTTTTCCCCTTTGCCTTTCAACGGCGATCTTTCTTCCCACCAACTCTTCTCACACAAAAGACTCTGATTTGCAACCCTAAAAAGTAGCCAGAAACAGAACACGCACGCACGACAATACACCAATAAGACATGGCACGGAGGGTACTCTCGTCCTCAACGCCTTCCATCGATATGAGCCCCACACCGCAACAACAACCGAGGACACTCAGAAGTCGACCATCCCTCATTTTCCTAGTCCTGTCCTTGATCTCACTCCTCTCCCTATTCTCTACACCTATCGACGCGGCGCTTGCAGTGCGGGCTGACGCAACTACCGATCTGCACTATGATACCTGGGATCCGTTCCAGGGGCTGGCACCACAGTACTCTTTATCCGGTGTGCTAGTCCTGGGTGTAGTCCAGAAAAACTGCACGGTGCGTGTGCCATCTGCGGCAGGCCCCGCAGGCCAGGCTATTCTTGGCGCCGTTGACCCCGCCAACCCTATCACGACAACGATTGTTGCTATCGAGTACGACTGGCTGGACTACTGTGCAACTTATGACGATGTAAGTTTATCCTCTCACCCATCCTCCCTTGCCTTACACATTCTATTTACCCCCATCTCATTTATCTTTTCCTGTTCCACCACGAGATGTGTACATGTGTGTGTGTGTGTGTGTGTGTGTGTGTGTGGCAACCATCGGTGGGGGGAAAGAGTCTGGGTCCCATCCCTGCACACAGCGGCAGTGTACAAGGAGTACAAAATAGATTATTAGGTAGCACAAAGTGAGGGGAAGTATATGTAATCCATGCATGGCATAAACAACATGGCATCATCTGGCACACCCACTTTCTTCCACTCCATGCTGTTCCTTCCCCTGCCGTATGGTGACACAAACAAAAAAAGGTCATCTCTCCATCGCCATCCATATGCTTTTCTTGCCCATCTCATGTATTGGCCTCTATTCCCTGCACTGTTTTCTGTTCTAGACTCTATCACTCGGTGGTTGTCCTCTTTGCTCCTTTCCTTTGTGTTATCCATTTCATTCCGCTCTCAGCTGAACTCTCTTCTCGTCACTTCACTCTTCTGTTGTGGGTGGTCCCACTTCGCTCTTTGAGAGCGCTATAAACCAACAGTGTTCTTTCATCGCCCGCTTCTCTCTCTCTCTCTCTCTCTCTTCTCCTTTCCCCTTCTTTCTCTTTTCTCTGTCTATCTACTTTGTCTGTCTACTCTGACTTCATCTCCAGACAAGAGTTTGCGCCATAATTCACTCTCGCTTTTAATCGAGTGTAGCGAGTGTAGACTCGATGGGCGTAACGGAAGGGGGAATTTCAAACTGGAAATGCGGTTCAAATTACCAGCCTTAGGCCCCTCCTTTAGTTCTGGAGTGACGACTTGAGAGGACCTCACTCACCATTCCCATTGAAGTCCTCTTCCAATGGAGTCAATGGAGTCAATGGAGGCACCTACTCTCATCTTCTTCGCGTGTACTTCTTTTTCGTCAAGTCAAATTGCAAATATTTGTTATTTGTTATATAGTGGTACAAGGGAGGTACAGGTGTATATGGGTGTAATCATGCATGTGTGTGTTGTCTGCTTCTGCATGGGGTATCTTTCAAACATATATTCTCCGGGCTTATCGCTTTGTGTTTTTGAGCGGGATGCATCGGGCGCGATTCCTTGGTTCATGTATCCCACATATGTATCTCATATAGCCTTTTTGCTTTGACCATGCTCCACTTCTAACTCAGAGCTTGACTAATTTGACAACCCATAGATCTTCGACAACCTTCCAGATCTCAACGCGCATCTCAAGTCCTTGAACTTGCCCGAGGTGGGTGCCGTGGTCATGGATGGTGATGCCCAGAGCACTGAAGACTTTGGTGCGCCTTTTATTCAGCTCGCTGAAGCTAAAAAGTGGAATCAGAAGGTCCGCCTCAACATCAGCTTCACCGGCTCAGATAGCATTGTGGCCCTGTCGAAATACCTGGGCCCTTCGGCATCTGCCCCTGCCCTCCTAGCCACTGTGGAGCAGATGGATGGCCCCTGGAACGAGCTCTGGTCCTCCATCGGGTTCATCATTGTGATCCGTGGTCTCGATGTCCTGGCCGGTCTCATCTTTCTCTACGGACTCTGGGTCCTGGCCTTCATCCTCAAGGCCAAGCATGAGAGCCAACACTTTCGTCGCTACATGATCCTAATTCCCGGCTGCATCTACTTGCCGCTCTCTATCGTCTTTGCGCCCTACAAGGTCCAGGTCCCCTGGCGGAACGCCGTCTACTACCTGTCACTGCTCTTCCCTTTCATCTCTCTTGGCCTGCAGATCACCATGTGGAGCAAACTGATTTACCGCATCAAGCGCAAGACAGCCAACAAGCTGTTCTCGTACTTTAGTTATGTCACCATCTTTGTGCCCGTTATCTCATCCTTCTTGGACGGTATTGGATGGCTGATCCCAGGCGTGCCCATCATTCGGATGATTGGTGAAAAGGGCTTCTCTTTTGCGACCCCAGCCGTCATTTTGGTCCAAGCCGGCCTGATCTTTTACTATGCCACGACTTTCTTCAAGTCTTTGAAGGGCGTGGCCGTCTCGCAGACCACCCGCACAGCCTTGATCAAAATCACGGTGCTAAACCTGGCCATGATCTCGTTCTTTATCCTGATGTTGCTCTCGCGCATAGTATCTCTGATGGGTCTCAACATGCGTAACCGTGCTGCGTACATGACCGAGCTGATTATCTTCCGGTTTTCCTTCCTGTTCTTCTACGCCGCCTGTTTCCGTACTTTGTCCATTCGCCAGCCCACAGGCTCGACCGTCGACTCTAAAGGGGCTTCGAACAGTGGTCACCACAGCAACACTCACCCGTCCAAGAATCAGTCCAAGAACCACACCCATTACAACATGGACGAGTTCAGCAATAACAACCACACGGGCTCGAACCACAAAGGAAGCAGGCACGACACTGAGTCGCGCCCTAGTCTGCACTATAACAAACATCTGTCGAACCATGCTTCCAAGGGCTTTACGATCTCCGACCCTTCGGCGGCGCCTCCTCCAACCAGCCCCAAGATCTCGTATGTGCCTCATGTGAACCAGCTGAATGCTGGTTACGAGGATGGAGCCTCGTACCCGGACCCGTACAAGTTCAACGAGTTTGGCCATCTGACACATTATACCCACGGCGAGGGAGGCTCTAACGAGCAGGATGACGAGGACAAGCACTCGGTTTATGGCAGCCACCGGTTCCCCGCCAAGAATAGCGGTGGAGTAGTTCCTCTGGGCAAGACGCGCAACTCGGAAGGATACTTACGGTTCGACACCCTGGACGAGGATCGACGAGCGCGAGCTATTTAAGATAGGGGGATGATGAGAAAGCGAACAGCAATTGTAGTTGAACATGAGCCCCATCCTGATAGTAGATCGATACACTTTCCTTGCATAGAAAAACAATCAAAAAAAAACTCATCACTTCGATCCGCATGGTTGTTTTGAGGGAGTCACTTTTGCTGCGCACGAATTCTCCTCTTTATATTTTGTGAGGTTGTTCACAATGTCAATCTCCATTCACTCCATTCCAAAGGCACCTGCAGAAAAATGACCACTGCCACGATGAAGCTCGAAGACTTCAGCATTCGACCTGTAAGGCATCAGCAATTCCATTCATCCATCCATCATCATCTGAAAAAAAAGAGCTAGGAAAGGGGTAATATCCTCTACTTACTATGTCTCGATCCCTCCCCAAATTAGACGCGACTGGACGAACTACTTGAATACACCACCATCATCGAGGACATGGCTCTCTACATCCGCTCCCAGGGCATCAACCAGTGGCCTCCGGGCATGTTTAGTTCCCCAGAAGGCCAAGCCGATCTCACCACCGCCATTTCCCAAGGCCGTTGCTACACTATCTCGCACACGCCCACATACTCTACCTCAGAGAAAAAGACCCCAACCACCGCCGGGATCTTCATGATCGGCTACAACGACCCCTACGACAAGGCCCTCTGGGACACTCTCGAGGGTAACGCTCCCTGGACCGAGGCCCTGTACCTCCACCGGCTCGTGCTCCGCCAGGCGTTCCAGGGCTGTGGCCTCACCGCACTGATCATGCGCTTTGTGCAAGAACAGGTCCGTGCCAGCGGGCGCCGCTTCCTGCGCATGGACTGCCTGTACGAGAACGAGAAGCTGCGGAGATTCTACAGGGAGAAATGTCTTGGCCCCGGTCAGGGCGGGCTGCGCGAACTGGAGATGATTGTCCACCCAGAAATTCAGGGGCAGTGGCAGTTTGCGAGATTTGAGATGGAGGTGTCTCCATGAAAAATAAATTCATCTTATCAGATAGCTTATTTGTAACACATATTTACTTTCGTACTCTATCTTTTTTTCTTCCTTGAAGTCGACTTGTCTGCCGCTTGATTGGTTGCCTCACCAACGACGTCTTGGCCACCTTTGTCTCCACGCCTTGATCATCACTACCACGCTTAGTGCATATATCCTTAATCGACTTGGCCATCCTGACCTCGTCGCTATGCTCAAGGCCACGTTCCCTCTCATCCGACCTAGCATGCCCCACACATCTCGACCCACGCGGGGGAAAATTATAGTACCTCGCCATGAACTCCTCTACCGCCTGCCCTATCCGCATGCCGATCTCGCGCGCCTGCTCCTTTTCCACAAAGCGCAGCGTCTTTGGCATTTCCAGCTGGATCGCGTCCATCGCACCTTCTTCCTTCCGGTCGCGCGACCCGTGGCGTCGGGTCGTGTAGCCGCCATAAAAGTAGGTCGCCCCGCGGGCGGGCGCAGGGTGGCGCGGGCTGGGCAGGGCGTCCAGGCCTTGGGCCTGCAACATTCCGCCCAGGGAATCGTCTTGGCCGCGGAGAAAGTCCGAGAAGGTGATTTTGGAAGGGTCGCGGTTCTCGCGGTCGGATGGGTTGGGGTCCTGCTGGATGATGTTCTCGAGTGATCGGACGCTGGTGAGGTTGGTGAGGACGTGGGCGTGGGCGTCCAGCTGGGTGTCGTCCAGCGCCAGGGTAGTTCCGTTGAGGAGGTATCCAACTTCGATAAGATTGGCTGCATGGGAATGTCCTATCAAGTTTGAGAAAAGAACAGAGAGCGAGAGAGAGAGAACATGAATATCAAGACATTGAAAGAAAAAACGGTTCTCTAAAACAAAGGGAAACAACGAACCATGAATGTCGAGCAACAGTCCACAGCCTTCCGATGGCTCCTTGGGCTTCTTTGGATCCTTTAGTTTGTCATAGCCCTGTGATACTATCTTCTGGACGTGTTCAATCAGGTCGTGGTATTCGTTCCATGCTGCCTTGGCGACCGGGTGGTCGGCGAACGCGTTTTCGCCAGTATCATTTCGGTTCACATCCACAAACTTACGCGGAATACGGAAAATCACGACGTGTGGATAATAGAATGAGAGGTTGTCTTGGGAAGAAGGGCCCTGGGATGGCGTCTTTAGTGCAGATGGTTTCTTTGCTGAGGGTGATGTCATGAGTGGAAGTACGTCGTAATCGTCCACTTCAGCGAAAGCACATTGCGGAGGGACTGAAGAAGCAGAGAGATTATGGCCAGATAAGTCTTGGTTGATAATACAGGCGACAGCGCCGGCGACGTTTAGGGCAGCTGAGTCGGTGTTGACATCCCTCACGAGGTTGCTGCCCTTGGTTTCTTTTCGCTCGGGCATCCACGGTATGATCTCGGGTTGGTCTGGGTTGCTGTCCTCGACAGGTGTAGAGAAGTTGGCAACAGAAATCGGGCCGGATAAGTCCACTGGGGTGAAGCGATGTGTCATCCGACGTTGCACAGGCATATCCCATCCACCGTGTCCTGAAGTGACGATAAGAGGCATATTTCCCGGGTAATAGAGCGTGAATTGATAGACGATCGGATCCGGGAAGTGGGCCAACAAAGGCGATGGCGTCATCTTGGTCGTTTGTTGATAGGGACGTGTGGAGTAGTCGTGTTTGTTATTATCTGATTCAGGCTGTGCAAGTATGAATTCGTTGTTGGCCTGTTGAAGAAGGGTAGGCGGAGGGTTTGGAGGTTGATTGGTTGAGAATCGTGCGTCTTCTGAGGGAACAAGGAGTGATGGTGGAAGTCGGAAGGGTCCTGTTGAAGGACGACGGCTCTTCCCGATGGAATTATGGTACGTGTTTAAAGGCTGCCCTTGTTGTTGTCCTGTAGCTACGGATGGCGATGAGGACAACAGAAGAAGAGAGGATGGGATGAGACGAAAGAATGAGGATGAGAAAGTTGGAGGTGGAGATGCATGTCGAGCCACATTAGCTTCTGTTGCAACAAGCGCAAAGGCAAGCGCCAAGGACACAAAGACAAGCCGACATGCAAGCTTGTGGCAGAGGAGCATTTTGATGCGATGGAATATTCCAGGAGGGCTGTTCGCTTTCTGGGAGCGATGCGGGCAGGAGGGAAGAAAGGGATGATGGGATGATGGGAAGGGTGCGAGTGAAATGAATGAGATGAATGAGATTACTGACACCGTGCACGACCCAACACAAGAGAGGAGATAAATGAGACACGGAGAGTGAGCAAGTGACACGGACGCAGACGCAAAAACAACGGACGACAGGGTGAACCCCAGTTTTGGTCACACAGCAAATGCACTCCCTCTGCAGGAAGTATTGCCTGCTTTCTATCTCGTCCAAAAAACGAGGATTCGTCGTTGTTCTGACGACTGGCGAATACGAGAAAGGAGTCAACACACTCCTTTCTTTTGTTCTCAACAACGCATCCCTCCAGATCTCTCAGCTCTAGATCAATCACGACATAAAGTCACCTTTCTCAGCAGGGCTCTCAAGGATGTCGGTAGTATACCTTTGGATAAAAGCGGTGTAGGCAGATGGCATCTCCAGATCAAACTTGCCCTTGGCGCATTGAACTTGGTCGCGCTCAACCTGAGTAGTACTGCTCCATGCACCTTGACTGAATGGACCTGGCAAATCGGTTGGAGGGAGAAAGAAATATCATAAATATGTCAGCATTCGTCCTCCTGTTTGGAGCAACGGACAAACAGTTTAGCAGAAACTGGCATCACGACTTGCGAGGTTTTGGGAGAGTTTTCGGGGTCGGCGTAATCGTATCGGAACTCTCTTTCATCTAGTTGCCACCTGCATTCATGGTGATGGATGGAAGCTTGGGTGTATAACATCTGTTCTCGTCATACTTTTGAAACATGATGCAAATGTCGAAGAAGACGAAGAGGGAAAAAAAGTCAGTAGAAATGGGGGTAGAGGCAGCAGTTTGATTGTATTCGATTTATTTCAACTAACTGTTCGCTCGCTACCCCTGGGCCTGCAGTAACAATACAACCTACCGCATCTATCTTTGCATCTTGTGCAAGTGTGATTTTCCATGTGAGGGCAGGAGCGTTGCACTTCTCGCGAGCCTTGTTGTGCTCAGCAACGACGGCGTCTTTGAAGACAGGCTTTGCGACGAACTTGGCTCTGACCCAGAGCCAGGGGTGAAGATTAGAGGAGCTGTAGCAGCGAGAAAGTTGGGTGAGAATTTAATCATGTTTAATTATGGGAAGCTTCTTTAGGTTACTTGAGGAGATGGAGTTGAGAGAGAGAGATGGAGAGGAGCATTACTTTTGATACAGCATTCATTTTGAAGTCCTTCGTGAATACATAAGGTCATGTAAAAAGCGGTGGGACAAAGAGTGAAAGAGTTGAGCTTTCAAAGATATGAGATTTGCTGCCCGTATACCGGGTGGAGACCTTTCTTTTGCTTTTTGTTCCTGGCATCTTCGACTTTTCTACCACTAGATTTGATATTTTCTGTTTGGAAAAGATGGCAAAGTACAGCGGCACATGGCATACACCGACAGCATGCTTTCAATGTTTAAGGTAGGGTAGCACGCGCTTGTTAAACTACACACTAATCTCAAATCAATATCACTGGCCGCCTAGATGTCGTCACTGGATCGTGCGACTGGTTGACATCGCCTCGAGGAAAGAGACATGTTGTCGAGAGGAGGGACAAGTAAAGTGGTCCTTTTTTTTTTTTTTTTTTTTTTTTGCAGGAGGACTGAGCAATCAGTAGTTCAGCACCATTATTTTGACTGTCTTACCATGTATATTTCCAAGGCAAGATATGTGCTTCTGCTGTGCAGCCCACGCTGATGCTGGGATGTGTTTCGTTGCTTGGTGCACCAGATCTAAAGGTGCGCTTCAGAAGGACAGGATATACATCTAATAATAATTGCTTCTTTTTCCGCTCCCCTATCTTGCTACTGTATTATTTTGTCTATTCTAATGGCACCACTAGGCGCTCGAACCTCGCATAGTTGATCCCCGTCGCCGGGTTGGTATACGTCCCCATCTCGGCCAATCCGCCCAACTCCCTGCCTCGACATTTCTCTCTGTAAAACTGCCGCAGCCTCGGGTTGTTCCCACGGCAATCCAGCCTCAAGTAATGTCTCCCCTTGAGCGGCACCAGCGCCTCAGTAAACTGCAGGATCTGAGGCACGATCCCGCGGCCCTGGAACTCGGGCTCGACCACGAGCCTGTGCACATAGAGGGCGTCCTTCCAGTCCTGGGCAAAGTGGGCCCATAGCATCTCGTCAAAGGGGTCCTCGTGATTGAGAGCAAAGATGGCGGCGATGGTAGCGGTAGGGGTGTGGACCACGACGTACGAGGTCTGGTTCTGGATCGCGGTTTGGATATGTGAGCGGGCCTCGTCCTGGCGGAAGGTGCCCGGGATCCACTGGCGCAGGTTGTTGGCCTCCATCCATGCGGCGGCCCGCTCAAGGACTTCGATGTATTGATCGAGTTCTTCAGGGAGGGTCTATGCATCAATTTATTTCGCAGGTTCCGTCAAAAGATGAATGAGATTCTGCGCTACGTCGAGATGATTTTAAAAACCAAAAGGAATGCAACATTTCTTACATTGCGGATGAGGAAGTCGCCGGCACTCATTTGATGGAATAAATGTCAAAATTAATGTGAATGGCGAAGGATCAGATTTGTGTTCTTTTTCTTGGGCGTGTGGGGGATGTGAAGTTTGCCTATTTAAGCTTTTTTCAAAGCCGAGGCGCAACGGCTTCAGGTTCTGTTTCGGATGCACCCAAATTCTAAATGGCGTAGTCCCACTCGACCCTGGATAAGCCAATGCAAATGAGTCACTCACACAACGACATGGCGTAGATAGTCTGTCATGTTTGATGTTGATGCAATTTGTTTTTGTCTGTTTGTTCTATGCTGGAGATATGAAAGGGTGGACTACAGATCAAAAAACTACGTAAAGACAAAGAGATCGCGCCCTTCCTGTTTGCACATGTTGCTGGCTCGCTCGGTGCCAACAATTCGCTGCAGCTTCAGAAGGTCGTACTTAGTGAACAATGCTGTGCACGACATGGCCCGATCCTCCAGTCCAGTCGCCGCCGCATGTTTCGACCGCGACTTTTCCTTGCCAGCAGGAAG
This sequence comes from Podila verticillata NRRL 6337, assembly GCA_000739165.1. NCBI lineage: Eukaryota > Fungi > Mortierellomycota > Mortierellomycetes > Mortierellales > Mortierellaceae > Podila > Podila verticillata. The sequence continues at coordinate 2,192,873 of KN042422.1, forward strand.
TGCCAGCAGGTTCAACATCTCGGGGTAGAACTGTGGGTGCTCTGGAAGGCCATAGAACGCCAGGTGGAACGTGCCACGGATATTGTACCGCCGGAAAAAGTGGAAGCGCTCCGTATACAACAGGAACGAGACCTCGCCGTGGAAGAAGCTGGATCGTGCACGCGAGACATTGGCGTTGGAGGTATATTCACAGATTGCCGCGAACGAGTACTTGTTCTCGGAAAAGTAGTTGCGGAGGCGGACAAAATCAAAGTACGAAGGTACAAAGATCATGGTGTGTGTCTGGGTGACGGCGGATCGGCGCAGCTGGGGGAGTGTGTGCTCGATAAAGTACTGGAACCGGTTCTCATCCGCCTGTGCCAGGGTACGAGTCTCGATCCGGTTAAAGTTCTGCTGGACCAAGGGCACCACATCAACAATCGATCCATGCTCGTATCCCTGAGTGATCTTCATTTTGCCTGCAACGTTCCGTGAGTACTTTTTGAAGAGAGCATTGATCTCGGGCGTCAAAAAGTTGGAAAACATAAGGGTCTGGCGCAGGTACTTGGAACGGCCATCCAGGGACCAGTTGCGAACTCTTGAAAAGTCGCATCCGTGAGCATTCTTGGGAATCAAGTTCATGTGGTCAAAGACGGTCTACACAAGTTGAGAAAAGAAAAAGTTACTCGTGGTCAGCGCAACTTGCATATACAGAGCAAAGCTTCACCGACCCCATTTTAGTGTCATCCTTACCTCCAGATGGTCCCAGTTCTGCATAAGCATGTCATCAGCCTGGTCCACAATAACGAGCTCGATCGAAGCCAAAAAGTCAAAATCCCGCTTCTTGTCACCCTCAGCTCCAATGACCGTCTTGAGACCAAGAGGCGAGGCCAAGATCAAGTCGGCTGAATAGAAATCAGAGTACATCTTCATAGTCTTGCGAGTGAACTTAATACCAACACGGAAATGATCGTCAATGTTGCCACGGAAAGTCTCCACAAAGTCGGCTAATCACATGGGATGCATATTAATGGGACGATGTTAGAAAGTACAGGCTTTGGAACAAGTCATGGTACAGTAAATCGTGTGAACTTCATCATACCTGGACGGTCAGCGTTCCTGGGGTCTTCTTCCTCCTCTTCAGCGCCAAACTCGTCAAAGAAGCGCTTCTTGTTGTCTTGCTGAGTTGAACCACTGAGGCTGATCAGCGACTCGACAACATCCACGACAGTATTCTTGAATGGCAGAATAATCAGAACCCTGGGGCGAGTGAATCCTTGGTCTCTAAACTCGGGCGTTTCTGAAGAATTGGGGTTCTGTTGGTGACGTTGGAGCTTTCCAGTGTTCTTCAGAATACGGTCGCGAGTCTTGTACAGATGGTTCATCGCATGAAGTGCATAGAGGTTACGGATCTCTTTAGCGTTCTGCATGGTGCGATTCGTGAAGAGGATGTCCCGGTATTCGTTGATGGGTTCAACCAAGGCATCCTGCAGTGGCGTAAACAGCTTTTTAGATGATTCTTCCTGCACTGACTCGTTGACGCCTTCCCAATGAGATTGAATACGTTGTTTGATCTAATATTACAAAGAGATGCTGTTAGGGTGCTGGTCTCAACTGCCCATATTGATCATTCTGCAACACGTTGCACATACCATAAGCGATTCGAGGTCGTGCTTGTTGTTCTTGGACTTTCCGTCCTTGCGCTTTCCCTCCACGTTGTCTGTGTCAAACTTCTCGACACGCTTCAGCACCGGATCTTCGTACGAGACACTCTTCCACTTGGCTCCTGCCAATTCCACGACAGCAACCTTAGGTGCCAACAGTGGGGTGACCATGTCGCTGAAATGGCGATCAAAAGCATCCTCTACAAACAGTGCAAGGTGGCGTTAGCTTAATGTCCACGACTGCTACCACTGGAGCGTCACTTTCACGATGGATACTTACTCGACTTTTTGAAGATCTCCTCCTCATCTGAATCTTCGTCGGAGAATTCGTCCTCGGCCATTTCCTTGACGTCTTCCTCGTCAGCACTGCTTTCAGGTTCATCATCTCCTGCGGCCTCTTCTTCATCGTTCTCCATGTCTTCATCTTCGTCGTCGTCATCTTCGCCGTCAAGAGCCTGCAGGTATCCCTTTCCATGCTTCTTAATCAGCTCCTTCCTTTCCGCCTCAGTCAAAGTGACGACTACGCATAATTAAGAGGAAATGAAGGATACGGGTCAGATCATACATCCAAGGCTGCGATTATCCAAGATATGGAGCGCCTGGTCGTAGCAAATAGTCATTCTCACCTTCTTCCTCAACCTCAGCGTCGTCCTCGTCCTCCATGTCCTCCAAGCCTTCTTCTTCCAGTTTCCGCTTCTTCCACTCGTCTTGGCGTTTTGAGCTCTTTTTCAAGAGTCCGAACAGTTTGTTGAATGCTGAGGGTCTGTCCAATTTGTATTCGTCTTCTTCAGCCTCTCCGTCAGATTCCAGATCGCGGTCTCTCTTCATTGCAGACTGGTAGTCGAGATCAGACTCTTTAACGACTTTACGGAACGATCTATAGGCCAGGATAATGAATGTAAGTAACAATCTCTTGAATAGAAGGATCATTTGACCATTGAACTGAGCGTTTTCCCCTTACCCAACACGATCTGTCTCGTCTTCTTCAAAGTCCTGGGGCACCAGTTCTCCGTACTCCTCCATCATGTCGCGCTCTTTGCGGCTCAATTGGCCAAACTTCTTGGGTTCCTTGGTGTCGGTTGAGGCAGTGGTGGTGCCTCGTCCAGAGACCTTGGCCTTCTTGGAGTCGCCCTTGCGACCCTTTCCTCCTCCTCCACCACCTCCTGAGCGTGACTTGCCTCCTCTACTTCCACCTCTTCCTCCTCCACGGGCCATGTTATGTTTGTGAATGTGTTAAATAGGGGGGGGGGAATACTGATGCTGAGCAAAGTGCACAGATGGAGTGCTAGTGAGAATGGATGTCTGTCTGTGTTCCTGGATGGGACGCAGAGCAATGGAAACGGTAGATGGTGTGTTGAGGTCAGGTTGAAGCTCCTAACCCTCAAAAAAAAGAAAAAGTGAAATTTGTTTATTTGTGGCTGAGCAGTGGGGACTGCCAGAATGCTGTGAGGATATTGAAAGAGGTCTCGCCTACTTCATTCACCCCATTCGTTTCATACCTACCTTGACCATGGACAAAAAGGCATCCTCGGACCCAAAAAAGACGCTGAAGACTGTTTTTGGCAACAGTCCTGACCAACGTAGGATCCACTTTTTATTTTCTATTCTTGCGCGCTGAAAGAACGAAAAAGCCAGGAAAAGTCAACCTAACGAGTTTCTCGAAAATCTTCCAGATATCCTCAATGTCGTCAAGGAGTCCTGCCAAGAAGCCTTCAACCTACCCTCCTTCACCACGACTCTCCAGACCATCAAGTCTCACTTCTTTGATCGCAACTATGACGCCGTCTTCCAGAACCCTGCCCATCTCCCCGTTTACTCGGCCAGATATGCACCCAGCCGCGCCCTCTGCTACTACCACCTCTTTCTGGAGCATCCCATCCTCATGAAGACTCTTGAAGGCCCTTCCACAATTCTGTGCATTGGATCTGGCGCCGGAAGCGAGCTGGTCGGCATCTCGGCCGCCATGGTCCACGCCAACCCTGTGCCCAAGACCAAAAAGAAAAAAGCCACGACATCATCATCAGGGAAGAGCAAGGACAGGGAGGACAAGGAGGACAAGAAAGATGAGGAAGCGATACCCAAAGAGGCGCCTATTCAGACTGAGGATCCAGCACTGAACCTGGAAAAAATGAACATCTCATCGCCCTCCTCAGAAGGAGCCGCACCTGAAGAAGTATCAGTGGTGGCGACCAAGCCCAAGAAATCAAAAGCCAACAAGCACCAGGTGACGATTGTCATGCAGGACTATGTGGACTGGACATCGATCCTCAAGCCCATGGAGACGGTGGTGCGTCAGCGGATGGTTCTGGGAGCCGAGAGACTGGTCTGTGAAACCGAAGTAGGCAACGTTCTGGATCTGTCCGAGGGGCTCTTGCAGCGCGTGGCCAAGGCGGATCTGATCACGTTCATGTTTGTGCTGAACGAACTGTTCCAGGACAAGAAGAGGACCATGCTCTTAGTCGCCAAGATTGTAGCCGCCATGCCCACTGGAGCTCACATGTTGGTAAGTACTTTTGTTCATGAAACGGAGTGGAAATGTTAGGTTTGTTATTCTGGGAAGCGTTATACTAACAGCGAATGTCCTCACTACACACGCAAAACAAACGTAGGTCGTCGATAGCGCTGGTTCGTTCTCTAACTTGAAGGTTGGCGAGAGAACATACATGGTCTACATGCTGCTCGACCATCTCAAGAGTCTGGAGACTGTGTACCAGGACGATGCCACCTGGTACCGCTGCCCACCCAGTGCAACATACCCTCTGAAGCTGGAGAACATGCGTCATTTTGTCCGCATCTACCGAAAGCTTTAGAAAAAAATAAAAAAAATTGCGTTTCTTTTATTCTTTGGATACGTCCTTACTGGTCGTTAAGCTTGTCCGCCGCAGTTTAGAAGCTGATTCACTACTCGAGCTGCCCTCTTCATCCGTGGGGTTGCCATCTGCGCCTACTATCTTGTCGTCCTCGATAACCCTCATCTCATTCAGTGTCCCTTCCCGTTTCCTTTTCTTGAACTCTTGTGCTCTAAAGAACCACCAGTTGCTTCCGTCGCGCTCCATTTCTGTCTGGTTCGTCTTGTATTTACGATGCTGCCTGGAACGCAAGTGCTGCTCCCAGCTGGTAGGGCCGTGGATGATCACTGGCGCTGGAGATTCTTCAGACGCGCCCTTGCCATACTTGTCGTGCATGATCCTTTGCATGTCCGTGCAAATCTTGCACTCTTTCTTCTCCCACGACTCGAGCGCAGAAACAGCGCTATTGTTCAACGAAAGTAGGCAGTTTGATGAGTCCTCGTGAAAAAAAAAAAAAAAAAAAAAAAAAAAAAAAAAATCTTCACACTGTCTGTTAAATACGATGGCACACTTACTCGAGATCGCGTTGCGCCACAAGCATATCCTTTGCATATTGGTTCAAGCTTTCTGGGCTTGGCAGTGGTCTGCTCGCGAAAAAATCTGTAATCAAAATGAAAACGAAACAGTCAGATCACAGTTTAGCAGATCCTAAGAAACACAGAAACAAGGAAGCCCGAGTTTACCTTTTGCAATCTTGACCGCAACGTTGCCCACATTCTCTTTCCATGTGTCCAGTACTGTGATGTAGAGGAGAATAGTCAGCCTTGTCATCGCTGTCATTTGTTCCCTTGGTGCATTGTGTAAATACACTCCAACCTACATGTGGCGTCTAACAGGAAGATCTTGACATCCTTTTCTTTGCATAGCGGTAGTAACTTGTTGCGAATCCACAGCACTTGTCTCTTCGCATACTGCCTTGTCTTAGTCTTCATGGTTTCTGTACACTCGACTTTGAGTGCCTCCAGCTCAGCGGTGTCTAACGAGTACAGTCGAATGTGAGACCTCTGCATTATCCAGGTGTCTATCCAGACGATGGCGATATGTATCATGGCGTACCTGTTAGTTCATTGCTAGCCACTGCCTTCTCCAGCGCCGAGAAATATGGATCAAACTCCTTGTAGCCTATGTATGATGCACGGAATACAAGAAACGCATGAGGTTCATTGGATTCGGCGGGAAGATGAAAGAAGTCCCCGCAAACACTGTCCGAATTAGCATTACCAATAGCCTGCCATATGCCGCGCTCGTAATCCGTGTCTGACCCTACGCTTTTGCGCATTCCTTGGATCTCGTCAAACAGTCCTCCTTTGATCATGACATCCACTCTTGCGTCCAGTCGAGCGTTCAGAACATCAGGCGCCGAGTATACCCAAAATATGCAGGTCGGCATCCTGGAAGTGATGGCAAAGAAACAAAGTCAGCTACAGGTTGTATGTCGAAGCAAGCTTGGAATTTCTGTCGAGCGCCCCAAAAGATTTCTCATACCGTAACCGTTCATTGTCTGCCACGGCATGTTGCTTTTTGATGAGATCACTCTGACATTGTCCAGTCTCAAAGAAGACCTAGGATGCAAGTAAGTGAACATGTTTAGCACAGTGACTGCAATTCGTCATAAATAATCTTTCCGAGAGAAGAAGTAGTTACCTGCAACGATCGCGTGATCTTCCGGCGATCATTTTCATGCCACTTGTTGGCCATGAGTGGATCAACTTCCTGAAGCTTCTTGTAGAGTGTCGCTGTATCCGACTCACGGAGGAAAGCCTCGTTGGCTCTTGTCTCTTCCTGCGCCTGCGTTATCGACAATGTTCCTACGTTCTTCTTGGTGTCCAAGGTCGTGTCCCGCCAGAGGAGTGATTGAATGTAGTAGTGGGTTCCGCCGACAACGACAGGTATGTGTTTCCTGCCATGAATATCTTTGATCTACTTGAAATTGGGCACGTTAGTTTGGATACAATAGAGACTTTTTTGCATTGGTTCCCGCGCGAATTGGACATACTAGCTGCAAGGCATCGGCTTTAAAATCCAAGACCGTATACTCGCTCTCCATAGGCAAAAAGTCCATGAGGTGGTGCTCGACCCCTTCGCGTTCTTCGATGGGCATTTTGTTCGTAATGATATCCAAGCCTTTGTAAACCTATTAGAAGGAAAGGTCAAATACGCGATCAGCTAATTTGCTCCGCACTAGCCAAATCCGGAGTTGTCCACGATAGGCTTCTTGAACTTCAACATGTTCCGAGCTGCCAAATAGGCCTAATTGATGGGTGGCTACCTGCAGCGCGTCTCCGTTGATCACCTCTCCATTCAGCTCTTTGGCGAGCTGGATCGACAAGTTGGACTTGCCCACGCCCGTTGTTCCAATGACCGCTATCACGCCTGAATCCATGGTGCAGGTGGTGAAGGATTTGTGTCTGTTGTAAATAGGTGTTTGAAAGCTCTTCGAAGACAACAAGACAAACTGCGGGGGTATTTTGACTGGCGAGTGCAACAGCTGATTCTGACGGGAGAATGCAAGACGAACAAGACTGAATGAATGCAGTACGCGAGGAAGCATGTCAATGCCAGAAGGACAGAGAGTGCTTTGCTTCCTTTTTGCTTTGCCCTTCACAGATCAAACTTTTAATGTTGGACTGCAGCCTCTACTCCAAAGAACATATTCTGTGACATCTCCACCTGCCACGGACTGGACCAATCCATAATTATGGATTGGTCCTGTCCTGGGTCAAAAATTTGTCACCAGTCCAATTTAGGCAAGAGCCAGAATGTGTCAATTGACAACCTGCGCCCATTCATCTTTATTCGGCCCTTTTATTCACTGGCACTTTCGCCCTGCACCAACCTCGTTGGGTCCTTTCACCTGAGGATGTGCGTTGTGTAGAACGGCTTACGTTTCTTGAAGGTACTGAAGCGAGCATTTCCTTTTTTTTACAGTCTGGATTGAGGCTTGAATCTTCTCCAAGATGGCCATCAGCTGCGCTTCACCTTCTTAGTTGCGATAATGTGCGGTATCCTTTTTTTTTTTTTTTTTTTTTTTAGGGGTTTTTTTTTTTTTTTTTTTGGTCAGGCTTTTTTGGGCAGAATTTCATTTATGAAGGTTACGGTTTTCGCCCTGCTTCCTTTTGAACTTCCATTCTACTGGCTTCTCTTTATAGAAGGAAACGAGAAGGAAGTCAAAAAGGAACAGGGCGATCAAATTTTCTTTGGGAACCGACGAGCCTCATTACTCTTATGTCGTGATGAATCTCGCAAGCTCATTTTCATGGAGCAGTTTTCAATGAGACAAAGTGCTTAATGCGAATGATGTTCAAATGCTGAGAAAAGCACATGAGTCGGCTCCCCACGACAGTGCCTCTCTTTTTGGTAAAGCGAGGGGGGGGGGGGGATAAAAATATCCAGTTTTTGTGTAAAGATAAAAATCTCTGGCAAGCGCACAAATTGCATGTAAAAATTGGCGACATTTATGTCACTAAAACTATCGGGGGAATAATAATTGATTGTTCGATCGAAACAAGTGGTTGTAAGGAGGGGAGCTTTGCAGTGATTTATTGCCATCGACGCCTTATCTCTCCACACTAAACGATGCAAATGAGCATGGATAATTGTCCTTGCGTTTAGAGGAGGAGTTGAGGGTTGGACATGCTCGTTCTTATCTCTCCACACTTTTCTGTTCTCCACAGCCTATTGAGAAGAATGAAAGCGTTTTAAAGGTTGTGGAGATGAAAGCGCTGGAGAACAAATGTAATCTTTAATTCATTCAACCCCACAGATTTTTTTTACTTTTCGTTCCATGGCCAAAGAGAAGACTCTGTGTTGCCTTTGTGCCTCCTTCTTATCGCGTGCTGTCTATGTGTCGAATTCACCAATGAAAGACAACTCCATAGGACAGGTGGTCATGCCAATGTCACACAACGGTTATCAGTACGCTAGTGGACAAGAGTACAAGCGACTGAAAACAATAGAAAGCGAATGATTACGGTACCAGATCCATTCCACGCGTTGAAACCAGATAAAAGTAAACAAAATAAGCCACAGTTAAGGATAAGACGAGAAAAAAACGTTCTGAAGGGGTTTGGCCCTGTGCTCTCGTTCGTTTACTAAGCCGCAGATACCTTACAAAAAGGTCGAGACCGAACATGTTTCAAAGCTAGGCGAAACGGCCAAACTTTGTTGTGGACACCACTTGGCCGTTGTAACCTTGTTTTTGAGTTCATTCCCCTGGACCACCAAGGTGTCTTCTCCAATCGCTCGCGAGCGAAATACAATTGGTCGATCGCCTTGCAATTGCCCCAAGCACTCTTTTCTTTAGTCTCCTCTTCGGTGGAGAGTTGTGGGAGGTTACAGGATAAAAAGGCGGCACTTTGGCAAAGAAAAAAAAAATATTCTCTTACTTCTCTAATTAATCATGTCCAAACAAGACGCCGAAACTGGTGTGGTCGCCGCCGAAAACCTTGACCGTGTCGAAGCCCCAGTTACATGGCGCACTTACGCCATGTGCGTTTTCGCCTCCTTCGGAGGCATCTTCTTCGGTTACGATTCCGGATACATTGGTGGTGTCCAGGGTATGGACTACTTCATCAAGATGATCAGCGGCCCCGATGCGAAAGAACTTCTTTCTTGGCAAGCATCTCTTATCGTCTCTATTCTCTCTGCCGGTACCTTCTGCGGTTCTCTCATCGCTGGTGACCTTGCTGATTACTTTGGTCGTCGCTTTACCATCGTTCTTGGTAGCGCTGTCTTTATTGTTGGTGTCGCCCTCCAAACTGCCTCTGCTGGTCTTGTTCTTCTTGTCATTGGTCGTGCCGTTGCTGGTGTCGGTGTTGGTTTCGTCTCTGCCGTTATCGTTCTTTACATGTCTGAAATTGCTCCCAAGAAGGTCCGTGGTGCCATCGTCTCTGGCTACCAATTCTGCATCACCATTGGTTTGCTTCTCGCTTCCTGCGTCAGCTACGGCACCGAAAACTTCGAAAACTCTGGCTCTTACCGTATCCCCATTGCTTTGCAAATGCTCTGGGCTTTGATCCTTGGTATCGGTCTGATGTTCCTCCCCGAATCCCCCCGTTACTTCATCAAGAAGGGAAAGGTCGAGGAAGCTCGCAAGGCTTTGGGCCGTGTCCGTGGTCAAGACCCCAACTCTCACTACGTCGAGGCTGAATTGAACGAAATCCGTGCCAACCACGAATATGAAAAGCGCTTGACCCCCGAGACTGGCTACATTGGTTCCTGGCTCCTCTGCTTCAGCGGTTCCGTCGGTCTCGCTAGCTCCAACGTCCGCAAGACTCTCTTGGGTATCACTCTTCAAATGATGCAACAATGGACTGGTGTCAACTTTGTCTTCTACTACTCTACCATTTTCTTGAAAGGAACTGGCGCCGTCAGCGACCCCTTCCTCATGTCTCTCATCTTCACCCTCGTCAACGTGCTCTCCACTCCTTTCTCCTTCTGGTTTGTCGAACGCTTCGGTCGTCGCTCCATGCTTCTCTGGGGTGCCATCGGTATGACTGTCTGTGAATTCATTGTCGCTATCATCGGTGTCACTGTTGGTTTCAACCACACCCACATTGGTGAGGGTAATGTCGCCGTCGCCAACAACATCTCCGCTGTCAACGCCCAGATTGCTTTCATTGCCATCTACATCGTCTTCTTTGCCACCACCTGGGGTCCCGGTGCCTGGGTTCTTATTGGTGAAATCTTCCCTCTTTCCATCCGTTCCCGTGGTGTCGCCCTTTCCACTGCCTCCAACTGGTTCTGGAACTTCGTCATCGGTTTCATCACTCCCTACTTGGTCGGTATCGATTATGCCAACATGCAATCCAGCGTCTTCTTCCTCTGGGGTACTCTTTGCGCCACCTGCATTGTCTACGCTTACTTCCTTGTTCCCGAAACCAAGGGTCTTACTCTTGAACAAGTTGACCAAATGTTGGATGAAGTCTCTCCTCGCAAGTCTGCTGCCTGGAAGCCCACCACCACCTACGCCAGCATGGAGCAGAAGGAGGAGAAGCAAACTACTGCTTAAAGGAAATACTTCTAAGCTTACACAGCAACTTTTTTACATTATATAAATAATTACCTGAAATTACAGTCAAAAACACACTCTTCTGAATCAGATCCATTTGTCGCATTTCTGTCTCTTTCCGCGCATCGATCCTATAACGACCCAGCTCGCTGAGAACCTTGAGTACGTCGCTTATTGGTTTTAAATTGGCGCACCAACTCCCAACTCTCTTTTTTTCGTTTATTGTTTATTCTTCAGCAAGTTTCTCGAAGGAAACGACAATGCGGGACCAATAAAGACCAAACGTCCTCATCTCCACCTTGCTGCCAAACTGGAACCGCATGGCGCTTCGTTTCATTTATTTTTCCCTCGGCTTAGAAAGACCCATATGAAAACAGACAGGAGAAACATCTTCCATAGGCATAAGTGGGAAACATGCCCTTATTTAGACACTAACAAGGCCAAGAAGGTGGAAAAATGTCTCATTGCCATGCCCGAACTTGTGTGGCCGTGGGCTGCTCTTATTTCCTTATTTCCTTATTTTTACGCAACCGCTGGGAAAAGCGAAGCCGGAGACTCAAGTTCAGAGCATGGTGGGGAAGAGTACTAGTACGAGCACTAGTACATTCTCCAATATTGACCATGGAGCATGTTCATGATTCGTGTCTCGAACGAGTCGGGGATGCGTATTGGCACTCAGCGAAGTGCGGGGAGGTGTACATGTACGCGGGGGAGATATCGAGACTAAGAAAGCGAGATGAGAGATGAGGCGGTGTTCTGCAGTGGTCCATCGTTTCGGGCTACCGAAGGTATCCCTCGTCTAGTTGTAAGAGTACATTAGAGGCGGGGCAGTCGCATGCAATTGTCAATTATACACCATATGAGAAAGAAGTATATACACCTCCAAGTTGGGCGAATGGCAGTCATGGCAAAGATAAGAGACTGAGAAGTCCTTCGTGTAACCACTCCTGTGTGGTTCGATTCTTGACTAATAACACTCTCTTGAGAAAAGAATAGCTTGAAACGGCCAAGAGATTATGCACGACGAAGGTACCTACGCCAAGTACACGACCTCTCTTCATCCTCCATGTGCAAATAAAAATCAAGTTGCCAAAGTCCGAATTGGCTAATACAAAACAGGTCTTCTTCGAGCTCTTGAGCCTTGCAGCGTAAACAAAAAAAAAAACATCCCAATAGTCCTAATGCTATTACTCTCCCCCACCTGCACATTCACAAAGTGCAGAGAGCCAAAGTGCGTTTTGTGTGTGTTTATGTGTATCCGTGAACTTTGTCGACGATGTTTTATGGTTTGTGAACACACGGAGATAAGAAACAATGAAAATAGCGTTTAATGCCCGATGAGGCAAAAAGAACAACCTTGAACGAGATGGCCCCACACCTATACCACAGGACAAACAAATGCAAGCCCAATATCAAACTGTAAGGAAAAGCCGAATGGCCTTATCTCGCGCAATACAAGTATGTTCATTTGTGGCCAACGGGCTACCTCACGGATGATGCGCTGAACGAAAAAATAATAAAAAAAAAAAAGAAAAAAAAACACCGACCTCCTTTCACTTATTCGGGTAAAAGTGTTTCTTCTCTGCGGGGTAACATTGACAGATACCATCGAATAAAAACCATTACCAAGAGTATCTGCATGTCCAAATCATGGGTTAGGATACACGGGATGGACGAGATAGACGAAGCTACGAAAAAAAACACACACTCTCTATAAACAGCACAATCGACTTTTTGTTTATTCAACTTTTAAATAGAACACGATATGCTCTCGAAGAATTTTACGCGTCCTTCTCAGAAAGCACGGCCGCGAACGAGAAGGGCTCGAAGGGGTATCCAGTGGCCTGGTAGAACTTGTTGTTGAACTCGACCCAGTGCAGACGCAGCGCGTGCAAGAATGCAGACAAGCCCTCCATGCCAATAAGAATAAAAATCGTCAGCGAGAACCAGAGCGAGAACATGATAATGGTCATAATGGCTCCGATGCCACCACTGAACTTCCAGGCCGTGCCCAGTGTCATGGACCAGAGCACCTCCGACAGCTGAGCGTGGGCAAGCGACAGGGCCCACAGACGCAAGTACGACGCAGTGTTGGAGATGCATCCCAGACAGAAATCAATGGTATGAATAACCTGGTGGATAAGCTCCTCGCTGAACTCAAACTCTTCTTCGTGCTCGACATCCTCGGCAACAACAGCTCCACCGGCCTCATCGCTCTGGTTGCTGTCGGTACTGATGCGGACATGGTTCTCCGAGGGTTGATGGTAACCCATGGCGCGGGCCTTGTTATGCTCGTATTTGAGGTAGTAGGGCTTGAGGAACAGCATCCAGGGGATACAGATGATCGCAATCAAGACCAGAAATCCTTGTACAAACGCCTGTCCAGAGTACAGCTTGTCCTCAGGGTTGACCGATCCGGGGCTCAGGAACATGTAGATCATGGTGTTGAGCAAGCTTGGGGGAGAGTTGCGGAGGGAATGGCCAGCCGAATCGGTCGCGAACCAGTCGACTGTCCACTTGTATGTGATCATCATCACCAAGTAACCAAAGAGGCACTGCATGAACATCATCTGGGGGATGAAACCTCCAATGATATCAATGGGCTTGCGGAAGAACTTGGCATTATAATAGATCATGCAGATACCGAACGACATGTGGATCACTCCCAAGACGATAGACATTTTCATCTTGTACGAGTTAGTGAACAGCAGGTAGTTCTCGGTGCCGTGCCAGGCATAATCGATACCGAAAAGGTATGTATGGCCATTGGGCTTGGCCACAATGACGCCTTCAATGTAGTCCTCGGGAATTTCAAAGTCCCATCCAGTCTGGAACCAAGGCAGGGCGCGCGAGAAGATATCGTTGTACATCATTCCAGTAAAGATCGAGAAGGCACCCATCAAAAGCACAATGTAGCGACCTCCGTACACCATTTGGAACATCTATATCAAATCGCAAGAATCAACGTTAGTAAATGAGTTGGAAGGTGTTCTAAAAGAGTAGCGGAAATTTGTGTATCCAAGACCCTTACCTCGCCATCAACACTGGCCAACTTGCGCTCGTTCAAAACTAAGTAGATTCCAGCAAGAAGAACCAAAATACCGTGACCGACATCACCAAACATGACGGCAAACAGGAAGGGGAACGAAATGATCGTAAAGAGGCCAGGGTTGACCTCGCGGTAGCGGGCCATGCCATAGGCGTCGACAATCGCCTGGAATCCAGCAGTGAACTTGTTGGTCTTGTGGTAAGTGGGTGGCTCTTTGTGGGTGCGCAGCTCGTTCAGGATCGAGGGAACCATAGAGCCAGAACGCTCAGTCACGCCGCGGAGGGCCGTCTGGATGGTGTTGATCTCGTTGGTGGGACACCATCCTTCAGCAATCAGACACTTGCGGTTGACATCGTAGTTGAAGTGGTTCATGGTGTGGTAGGTCGCTTTTTCCTTCTTGACAATGGTCATCCAGGCAGTCAGGTTCTCAGAGATGCGCATGAGCTCCTGACGGCGAGTCTGGGTAGTGTTGACGAGGACCGAGTTGAACTCTTCAATATGGCGGACAACATCGAGGAGAGCTTCGCGGCGACGGTCAGCAGTGGGATCAATGGAGTAAAGGGTGGCGCCTAAGGATTCAGAGATCTTTCTGATCTTGGCCAAGATCTCGCGTCCATGGGCAAAGATGATAAAGACGTTCTTCTCAACGACAAGGTCAGTGGAGGGATCAATGACAGGCTCTTCAATCTCGGCGGTGTTCATGTACAAGTTTCCGCGGAGGGATCTCCAGAGGATGCGCTCAAAGGTCTGCATCTTGTGGCGGGGGATGACACCGGTGACATTGCCCAGGTTCAGGCCGTGGTCGCGACCGTCTGAGGGACCGGCTTGGGCCTCCAGGTCATCCAGAAGAGGGGCAGTGGGCTCATCAAACGACTGGCGAATGTCTTCCTGGTGAGAGGCAGCTTCCTGGAAAAAGTCAGAGGTCTCGCGGAGGACATGCTTGAGCTCTACCAACTCGAGGTAACGGCGCTGCATGGTCTCGTGCGAATTGTTCATCTGGAGCAGGCGGTTCTCGTGCTCAGAGAGACGCTCTTCCAGGTCATCGAGCTCCTGGCGCGAACGGGCGCGCGACATGTACACGGAAGGGTGGGTGGGGCGGACAGGGATCTCAGCTTTCTCGATCTGGGACGTGAAGAAGCCTTACGGGGCATAGGTTGCAAAAGACAGAAACAGAAAATGTTTGCGGTTAGCTTCTTCGTACTCTTCCCCATAAGCAATAAGGGGAAGGGGGATGATGAGATGCAGGTCGTTGTGTCCACGTTTCCCCTCCCGTGGTGTTGCCTCTCTCTCTCGCTCTCCCTCTCCCTTCGAATGACCATTTGGATTTGAGTCAGTGCAGCGCGTGATATCGAATGTGTCGTGCTGTGTGCTGTCAGTCCAGTCAGGGGAAAAGGAGAGAGAGAGAGACAGAGCGAGGGGACAAAAGCAAAAGTCGACTTACGAAGTTGACGCTCCATTTCGTCGAAACGTCTGATTTCGCCAACGAAAGCGCGTTGGAAGGCATTCACATCGGGGTTCAGCTATTGTGTTATTGTGAGTGGAGAGATTTGCTCTGAACATTAGTTACAATAGCCTAGACACATCACGCTTCCTGCTCTCACATACAACCTGCATAATTATCATTCAGTGAAGAGAGTCATTAATTACATCGCGAAACTGGACAAGACCCAATTCGCCCAGCTCAGAGACAGTGGGCTGGGCGACCTCAGCTGGGATGTACAGCTGGATCAGGGACATTTCTTCCGATCGGAAGAAGGTCGACTCGGTCATGGTTTTTGGTTTGCAAAGTTGATTCCTCCAGGTACGTTGCTTTGTCTTTTTTTAGTGTGAGGTTGAGTAAAATGGAGGCTCAAAAGAATGTGCTTCTGTCGAGGAAAAGGCGGTCCTTAGGCGCGTAAACGAGTTTGGAGGAGGACGAGAAGGGAATAGGGAGACCAGGAAGTTTGGGGCGAAGGATTAATTGAAGTCGACTGCATTGAACCGCTTGGCTCACATGCGATTACAGAAGAATGCCGCAAAAAAATTACGTCACCGAAGAGTCGATTCCAAGCATTTGCTTCCTGTCCAATCACCTAGAGCCTTTATTGTCAAAAGGGTTGTTGGTTAAGTACTGTACATATGATGCGAGTGGACTGATGTGTGAGACGAATCTTGGTAGCCCTTTCCTTCGATACAAGATAATTGCTACAAGGATCAATCTTCTGCTTGCTTTGCTTCGACTCAAAAAAAGACAAAGAGCTGAAATAAATCGTTTGTAAGGGAGTCGTCCGGTCAGTGAGAAAGAGATGCGGCTAGACAGAACCACACGTTGGGTATTTATTAGTACAAGTTCATGGGCATGTCATTAGATATCAACTAATCGGATGCCCATCTGAGCGAATGACCCAATAGGAGTTATAGTATACTGGACTCAGGTGAATATGCAACAAGAGCGAAAGAAGCACAAATCGCAGATGCGATTCCTCCTCCTTCCTATACATCAGTGACTTGGATACCACAGTTGTTTTCTTTCCGCTCATCTGCCACCGCTCTTCTTCGTTGCGCCAGTATAGTGTGGGATATAACATAAACACCAGTAATTTTATCGTATACCCTATGGAAGACTGATAGTTTATCGCATATGCTAGGTGCTCGATACTGGAAATATTTTGAGTTCAGATGCCAAGCTTCTCTTCAACTAATTTCTCGGAATACTCTCACAATTTCTCCTGCAAGATCGCGTCCTCAGTCATGGGGTTGGACCTCAATTCATTAGCAATCGGGATAAATTGTCTTCCTCGTACATCCTTCTCCTCATTTTCAGGGCTTGTAGCGCAGAATAATTGCGCTGATGTCCCCTTCTGGCGTCTATAAAGAGTGCCTTTGAAAGTCTGCATGGACAGCGACAAAAGTCTCACCGAACATGGCACTAGAGTGGCGCGAGATGTCCGTTTGGACAAGGCCCGGATGTAAACTATTAATCCAGACCTTATCGTCAGCGAAGCGACGGGCCAGGGCTTTGGCAAAAAGGAGATTGGTGAGTTTCGAGCGTCCATATCCACAATGCAAGTTACATATCGGCGGTAGAGTAGAGCTGGTCAGTCGTATATGTTTCTTGAAAGGTTACGAAGGCGTATCCGTAGAGAACCGTGAGAGGCTGCATGTACGTATTGTCTGGTCATATTGTCGCTAAAGGACTCGTCATTGAGAGTCTCAAAGTCTACACCTTGTGGGACAGAAGCCTCGTGAGCAACAGCGCTGTGTTAATAATAAGGGTTAGTTTGATTAGGACATAGGTAGAACATATGAAATCATCCCTTCAGTAATTCACGTGTACCTAAGTACAACTATCGGGGCTGCGACTCTCTGGTCCGATTTAAGAGCACAATCGTAAAGACAAAGTGTCCATTTATGAACGAATTGGTTAAAATATACCTTGAAAGTGCACGCTTCTATACATTTTTGCTGACTGTACCCTAGATGATTGACAGCAAACTGCTGATCGATACCATTGGCGCTCATCGTAAAAGTACTAGCCATAATCCCAGAGTTGTTGACAAGGATATGCAAAGGCAGTCTTTTGGCCAAGAATTGTTAACGCAGACTCGTGGCCCTTTCTCAGACCGTTCAAATTCAATTCTAATTAATCGAATTGTGGTTCCAGTTAGTGTTACTCTTTCTGATCTCTTGTCATGCCTTTCCATAGCATCGACACTCAAAAAGACGCGAGCTCCATGAAATGCCAAGGCTAGTGCGGTTGCCTACCCAGGCCCAAGTTGGCGCCAGTCACAGTAGCAACATTTCCAAAGAGGTCTGGGATTTGATCACATGAACAACGATCGGGA
The DNA here is from genome assembly GCA_000739165.1 of Podila verticillata NRRL 6337. Taxonomy (NCBI): domain Eukaryota; kingdom Fungi; phylum Mortierellomycota; class Mortierellomycetes; order Mortierellales; family Mortierellaceae; genus Podila; species Podila verticillata. The sequence goes on from KN042422.1 coordinate 2,210,248, forward strand.
GTGATAAAGGTCTTCCAGGACTGTGGATTAGTGAGGACGTGGGAGTAGGGCATTTTTTTTTTGATTTTGCACTGCTGGTGTAGTTTAGTAGTTAAGGTGATGATTCTGACTGAACCTTGGGAACATTTCATGAATGTGGTCATATTCTTGGTCATTGATGAGGCATTAAACATCATGACTTGGTCTGTCGGGTTTCTCTTTTTCTTGACTGCTTCCTCCCCTATTCACTCTCTTGTCATGCTACTTCTCGTTCCTTTTTGTGCCATCACCTGCGATCCTGTAAAATGCGCATAAATGTCAACGCCGACCCATCGAAGAAATATTCTCCGCCGCCTGTTGCTGTCATACTGCGGCTCGTTGCTACTTTAGCAGATCTCATGTAGCCACTGCCGAACCACGTCAATGGTGAGGGATATTTGCAACTTAATCACCATCATCCTTGCTCCAACTTCTTTCCTGACTCCTTTGTCTACTTGGCTTTTTGTTCAGCTGGACCTGTCTCTTTTGGACTCACTTGCATGAATCATTATCATATAGTGTACCCCTCCCCCTATTTTTTTTCTTTCGGAATCGCAGGATTTAAAGAGGGACAGTACATGGGACTGGACCACTGCATTTCGCATAGGGCAGATGGGCTTTCGTTCTATAAAGTTTAAGGCTGCAGCTCTTCGCCGTTTGTCAAAATATCTGAGTTGTACAGCGGGAAAAGGTATTGCCTTGTGCGACGTAGGGTGTGTCTGTGCAGCCAGATAGCTCTCTTTCTCCCTCTCGCCGTTCAACAATGTGAGAGAGGAGCACGCCTTGAAGGATACCCAAGACGTAGCGAGTATGAAGCGGGAAAAAGTATTGCCTTGCGCGACGTATGGTGCATCTGCGAAGTCATTCATCTTCTTTTCCCGCTCTTGTCCCTTAAATATATCGTACACACCCTTTTGTTCCATCATGCGCATAACCAGAAGTACCAAATACTGTGCTACGAAGGATTCGACTACGCCATCTTTGTCACAGGGGAGGGAGTCTTGTTTTTCTTTATAAAGAGGTCGTCGTCTGTGCATGCGGAAAAGATTACAACCACATAAATCCTCCTCTTCTATACTATTTTCAGCTCTCAACTCAATCGCCCGTAGTGATGTCGATCCCTCGAGTTATTCTTGGAACCATGACCTTCGCCTTGGAGTCCTCTCGCGATGGCCCAACGCCTGTTCGTGTTCGAGGTCCGGATGCCGTAAAGGTCTTTCTTGATACCTTCCATGCACACGGCTATTCAGAGCTGGACACTGCCAGAATCTATTGCTCCGGAGACACCGAAACTGTTTTGGGCCAATTGCCTATGGATCGATTCAAAATCGCGACCAAGGTCTGGCCAGCTCATACTGGCGCGCATGGTGCAAAAAGTCTTAAAGCGACTTTCCATCAGTCACTCGAAGCTCTCAAGGCGAGAAAAGTCGACATCTTCTACCTTCACGCACCCGACTATACCACGCCCTTCGAGGAAACAATCAAGGCTGTCGATGATCTATACCGGGATGGCCTCTTTGAACGATTTGGGCTGTCGAACTTTGCTGCTTGGCAAGTGACACTGATCCACCAGCTTTGTAAGCAAAATGGGTACGTTCGGCCCACTGTCTATCAAGGCATGTTCAACGCCATCAATCGTGAGGTGACCAAGGAGCTCCTTCCATGCTTAAAGGCGCTCAACATTTCCTTCTACGGATTCAATCCAATCGCTGGAGGCATTCTCTCCGGCAAGCACATATTTGAAGATGCTGAGGGTCAAGGAGGAAGTTTCGACTCGAACACTATGGCTGGCAAGGCCTATCGCGACCGCTATTGGAATGGACTTGTCTTTGAAGCAGTCAACACTCTGAACAAAACGGCTTCGGACAACAATTTAACACTGGTGGAAGCGTCGCTCCGCTGGATGCGATACCATTCAGGACTGGATGCCAAGGACGGTATCATAATTGGAGCTTCATCTCTGCATCATCTCGAGGACAACCTCAATGACTTGGCCAAGGGTCCACTGCCACAAGCGATGCTCGACGCTTTTGATCGCGCATGGGAGAAGGTCAGAGTAACATCTCCACCGTACTTCAGAGCAGATCAGGTCTTTCTCGAGGATCAAAAGCCGCAGTAATACCAGTGATATTTTGGAGCTGGAGTAGTTTCGATAAGTAGCGTTCTCGAGCTTAATAGAAACGTACTGTTACAGTTGAGTGCTACATTTACGTAGGTAGCCTTTGTTATTCAAGGTAGTGCTATGGCACTCAAGCATCAGTAGTACCATGTAACAAGAGCAGGTCAATAGGCTCTTTGGGGAGGGGAATTCTTTATGCTATGCTCGATGATAGTGTACAAATGAGATAGAGAGCCGCGATATATATGTACGAATGTGAGGTTACTGCTGATATAGGACGTAGTGCAGTGTGTGCTTACTACCTGCACGAAAAGTCACCGTGGACAGTTAAAGTAGTGTTTGCGCTTACTGCTTGATACTATCGCAACTGGATACTGTGCAGTGCGAGCGCTCAATCTCATGCGAGCAGCTTTCGCGTCAGCGCTGTAATGCATATCCTTTCTGGTGGATATTAACCCAAGGTGCTATTTTGGACAACGACCAGCATACTGCGTGTTCCATCGACATCAACGACTGTAATTTTCCGCAGATTAAGGAGGCAAACGTGAGTGAAGACAATGGCGTGGGATGGGTGGAGAAAGGCGTGTGATTGAAAACGCGAGTGGGGAGGAGTGTGATGTTGAAAGAACAGGGGCATGCAACGACAAGAGGTAATTGGTTGATGAATGAAGAAAAGAGTGGCAGCAATGGTTACCAAAGAGACACACCGCACGCCCTTTTTCCCGAAACCCAAACTCAGACCATATATTTGCTCATGTGCACACATATGGTCTGCTTAAAAAGGAAATATCCAGTAATTGTCAAATGAACTTTGAATTGTCTGCCGCATATGGAAACACATTATTGACTGCAGTGAAAAAAAAAGTGGCAGGGGCAGACGGAACGTAAAAATACAACTCACTTCTTCTGTTCTTGTCACTTATTGTCCATACACATATATACCACATATCCGGAAACGGAACACGTTTTTTTGACAACTAGGAACTTCGCAACGAAAACCGTTTGGATGGACGAGTAGCTCTCACCATCGAATAAACCATCCTTTGACGCGACTTTTCCCCATCGTAGGAAAGATAGGTGCATGCATCGCACTTCGTTGTCCCCAACGAATTATGACTTTTGCTATCTGTCTATCATCTCGCTTTGCATATTCTTTTGGTTGTCGATAAGAATGTTTTTCTCTTTTTCTGTGAGTGAGTGTTCGCCTGCAATACCTATGGCTTCGAGATTACAGAAGAAACAAAGATTGTCAAACTCATTCCTCTTCTTTTTCTTGCTTTGACACTTAACCCATAGAGACGAGGCTTTTGGGTCGCACAAGAAATTGTTTCTTATTTACCTCCCTGTTTTATTTCTTTCTTTTTGTTTAGTGAACATACCCTGGTCAATATAATAAAAGTAGCAGGATGATCGATCGGTTGTGTGCCTCTGGAGACCGATACAATACACTAAAGAGCCACCCTCCATAGATTGAAATTACTCATTGATCACTTATTTTTATTACCAATAACGAACTTTAATTTCAAGTCGGTCGGATATCCAGCCAATCAAATTAAGCCAAAGTCTTGTGCGACCAAAACAGGAGTCCGTGGGGTGGGAGAATGTTGTCTGCTATAAGAGATTATCAAAGAAATGCCATTGAAGCAACGCGAATATGGGTCTTGCACCCTCGTGTGAGGTGACTGAACAAAATGGACCCGAAAACGACATATGGGAGGAGCGAGGTACCTGAGAACTCCATCTCATCTGTGGTTGTTGCTAGGAACAGGGTCTTTGATGCAACCTTGAAGGGCGTAGGTTGCCCGGTTGGCAAAACGGATAGGAATGTACATTTCTTGAAGAGAAAGCTGTGGGGTAAACGAGAACTGAATGTTCTGTGCCATGAGGGAGTACTGTGATTGATTCATTTAGTCCGTACTATCATGTAGGACTACTCGTGTTGGTTGTGGAGGGTTTTTTTTTGTTGTGGGGAAAGTACATGGCTTGCAAACATACACACTCGAGGTACCAGCTTATCAGTCTCGCTCCACATTGATGCTAGCTGTATTTGTGCAGACCCTGTGGGTGAAACCAGATGATGAGACAGATGCCATGGACTCAGCTCGTTATCTTCTTGGGAATTCTAGGCCCATCCCCAACTGCGCGTGGACAAAGAGTCGCATTGTGTGTCCCTTACATCTGTTTTTCTTTCTCAGATAGCGCTAGCATCTCTTTTTGATGTTATTTTTTGACCCCACACGGACACAGCGAGATACGTTCGTGAATGTATACTGGTCTTGCTTCGCGATTTCTCCAACCCCCTCCTTTTCACCCCAACGAACAAAGAACACAAGTTCATTTGTTAGTTTTGTTATCTCTGCACATGGTCAATTGGACTAGTGTCGAGCCAATGATCGGGTTTCTATCATGCCTTAATATCTGAATGAGAGGAACAAAGGAGACAAGAATGAGGGACAAAAGAGTGGAGAGATAAGCGTGCAACATTGTCTGACAAAATCGGGGAGATGGGAGACACAAAGAACAACCTGACTTCTCTTTTTGTCATTATGCGGCATAGTAGGAACGATATCGCTAGAGACTCGCTACATTGCTCGCAGGGACAAGAAAATAGCATGATTTTGCCAAGGGGGTTTGCCTCTTAGCGTTATCCTTTGTTTTGTGTTGTTCTGTTCGAGATGAGGATTTCTCATTATCTTGAAGTAACGTGGGCTTGGCTCGATGCTTGAAAACGTCTCTTTTTGCCGCTCTGTTTGTTCAAGTGGGATGAGAGTGGCAAAGACTGGCACACAAATAAAGTGGTTTGTTTATCCTTTTTTTTCCACTGTCATTGAGCTCTCTCTCGCGCTCGCCCAAAAAAGGGCTGCCTCACTGCCAGAATGGCTTTTCTTTGTTTTTGTTTATGAATTTTCTGTGATGGGAGAAGGATGGGGAGTGACAATCTCTCTGTGGTGATAAGGCAACAAGTTCCTGCAAATCACAAAATGTAAACAAACAGGGCGATAAAAGTATCCGTGGCTCGAAAAAATGACGATTAGCAAACTCTGTTTTGTGTTTTTGCTAAGGTGAGAGCAAAACACAATCGAAAGGTTTGTTGTGTTTTGTCCAACACAGACATGTCATTGCTCCGTGCAGAGACGAAGAGAGGGAGGGAGGGAGGGAGGGAAGGAGGGAGTGCTCATATTGGCGTGAAGAACAACTCTATATCAGAGACAACAAAGCGAGAAGAGAGGGAGGGAGAGAGAGAGAGAGAGAGAAAGTCGAAGGAGACAGAGGGAGAGAGGGAGGGAGGATCAAGTTGCCAAGTTGCACAAAGAAGCCACATCACCCATTGGCATGGATCATTCATGCCTCGGCATTGGAGGAGGACATGAAACTCTACGGACTAGTCATAGACAGGTCATTCTTTTTATCACCAACATTGGAAGTGTAAAGATGTGCAGTTTGAAGCTACACTTGATTATCAGATATGAAAATAAACAGGATACGCCTCTATCATTCTGTCAATCCGAGTTATTGCTGTTGTTGTTATTGTTGTTGTCGTTGTTGTTATTGTTTTTGTTGTTGCATCTCCTCCAACTTTGGTTTGGATTATGTGTGTGTGGAAAATGCCACTGCCAGGGTAAACCCAAGAAAAAGTTAATGCGGGACATCTCTCAGATAACAAAACACCAGGTGCGATCGCATTGGTAAGGTTCTAATGGAGAAAAGGTAGAGTTGGACCCTGGCAACCTAACACGCTCCGTTCCTACACCAATGGATGGACAGATGCTAAAGTGAACCCAGCTCAACGATCAGGAACTAATCCTCCGCATTCATTCTTTTCCTCTTGCCGATATCATCAAGCATGGAGGTATTTTTCGATTACTTTTTTTTCTTTCTCCAAACGCATGCTTCCCCGCAATCGGTTTAGCGTTGTTTTGTGTTCAATCTCCACCAGAAAATTCCCTTCTTGCTGAAGCCTCTCCACACATTGTGGCCACGCCTGTTCTTGGTCGAAATGACATGGTAGACTGCGGTACGAGGCTGTTGTAAGCATGTGCACGAGTATTCAAGAGTATTCCTCTCTACAACAGTGGACAACAAGCACAACCACAAGCACTAGCACAACCACGATTGATTGCATCCAACAATAACACAACTGTCAGGCGGGCACAATCTACATACACAGACGCAAAGCAGACAGACACAGGCCGACAGACAGACAGACAGTCACATCAAGGACAACGAGCATAAGGTTTAGTTCGAGGAGACGTACTCAAATGGATGTACCTCCCATCCTCCTTGCTTAGGTTTCATTGCATCCATGGCCGTGAATCGGAGTATTTATCTCTTTAGTGTTGACCATCTTTATTCAATCGACCAACTCGCTCGAGTGTCGGCGATACCTCTTTAATTGCAAAACCATCGAGGTTTATTGTAATAATCGAGGTTTATTGTAATATTCCACTCAAATTCTGCCGTTTTGTTCTCAGCCCATTGCAAGTATATGAGTAGCGCCATGCAATCAACCTCAGGTGTGTGTGTGTGGTGTGTGTGCTCCATGGGCACAAAAAAAAAGAGTTGGTACTATTGTGTTGTACTGCTAAGAAAAGGAAGAAACTAAAGAAAATAGTACAAACACATCTGGGTGCGATACTTTCATTCTCTGTCCACAGAACGAACGACATTACCATTTTTGGGATCACACCGATCCCCGCATTGGACCAACACTCTTCACGTCTTTCCTTACTCACACCAGCCACATCACCCCGCACTCGCCCTTTGCACCAAGGAACAAGCATTTTTTTTCTTTTTCTTCTTCAATTCTTGGGTATAAAGAAACCCTGACCATCACCCACTTTTCTCCTCTTTTTTTTTTTCTTTTTCTTCACTGTTCTACAGCCACTCCTCCTCCTCCTACCTACCTACCTCACCCTACTCCGCCTCTCATATTATCTTGTATATTTATTTTCTTCCTTCTTTGTAATTTATAATATCCCATCGTCTAATACTCCACACCCTTCAAAACAAAATGGTTCAAAAGTACTCGCTCTTGAACAACGTCTACTTCTTGGGTGGGTTCGCCACCATGGGAGGGTAAGCAAAACTCATATTTTTCTTTCGTCTCTGAATGCAGGGGCACGTCTCCAACACATGGCCTTTACTAACGCTTCTTGCCCTTTCTCCTGATAAATCGATAGTATGCTCTTCGGTTTCGACATCTCGTCCATGTCTGGAGTCGTCGGTACCCAGCGTTACCAAGAGTACTTCAACTACCCCAGCTCCTCCCTCCAGGGCGGTATCGTCGCCTCCATGGCTGCCGGCTCCTTCCTTGGCGCCTTGCTCGCTGGTCCCTTCGGTGACAAGTTCTCGCGCAAGCGCACCATCATGCTCGCTGCCATGATCTGGATCATCGGTTCCATCATCCAGTGTGCCTCCGTCAACGTCAGCATGCTCATTGTCGGTCGTATTGTCAATGGTGTTGCTGTCGGTCTCGCCTCCATGATTGTCCCCGTCTACCAGTCTGAAATCGCTCCCAAGAACATCCGTGGCCGTATCGTCTCCCTCCAGCAGTGGGCCATTACCTGGGGTATCCTGATCCAGTTCTTTATCCAGTACGGATGCTCCAAGATCCAGAGCAACGCCGCCTTCCGTATCCCCTGGGGTATCCAGGTCGTGCCCGGTATTATTCTGCTTGCTGGTATTTCCATCTTCCCTTACTCCCCCCGCTGGTTGGCCGACAAGGACCGCATGGACGAGGCTCTTGAGGTTCTTGCCAACTTGCGCGCCAACGGCGACAAGAACGACCCCGAGGTCTTGGCCGAGTACAAGGAGATTGAGGATGCTGTCGTCTTTGACAGGACCCAGGCTGTCCGCTCGTACGCTGAACTGTTCCGCAAGCCCGCTGTCCGTCGTGTCTTCCTTGGCATGACCCTCCAGTCCTGGTCCCAGCTCACCGGCATGAACGTCGCCATGTATTACATTGTCTTTATCTTCCAGGGCGCCGGTATCACCGGTGAGAATGCCAACTTGCAGGCTTCTTCGATCCAGTATGTCCTGAACGTCTTGTTTACCATCCCTGCCATCCTGTTCATTGACCGCTGGGGCCGCCGCCCTGTTTTGATTGCTGGCTCCACCTTCATGGCTCTCTGGTTGTTCTTGATCGGTGGCTTGATGGGTAAGTACGGTTCGGCCACGTCCTTTGACGGCAACAAGACCACGACCTGGGCCATTCAAGACAACGATGCAGCATCCCACGCCGTAATTGCCTGCTCGTACCTGTTTGTCTGCTCGTTCGCCATCTCCTGGGGACCCGTCTCGTGGACCTACCCCGCCGAGATCTACCCTCTCCGCATCCGCGCCAAGGCTGTTTCGCTCTCGACTGCTTCCAACTGGGCTTTCAACTTCATTCTCGCTTACGCTGTGCCCCCAGCTCTGCAGAACATCCAGTACCGCACTTACTACATCTTTGCAGGTTTCTGTGTCGCCATGACCATCCACGTGTTCTTCATGTTCCCCGAGACTAAGGGTCGCACCCTGGAGGAGATGGACGAGCTGTTCAACTCGGACGTGCCCGCCTGGAAGACCCGTGCCTTGCCCATCGGCAAGCAGAATGTCGAGGACGATCTTGAGGCCGAGAAGATGGCCGAGGCCACTGGCGAGAAGACTGAGCTGTAAAGTGTTCATCTGTCTAAAGCAATACCCTACTTTACTTATTAAAAAATATCGCAATTTAATTTACATACACCTCCCATGTTGGCAAACTTTTGTTGAATGTGCAGCGAAAGTGAGAGCAGGTTTTCCTGGAAGGGTCCTTCCGAGTGAATATCGATTGCAGTTGTTGACTAAGGCCTGTGGCTTGGCCCTTTTTTTTCTTCTTTTTTTGCTTTGTCATTGTTAACGTTCCTTTCATGCTTGTGTAATTGTGTTGCTCATATGCTATTTTCTTTTTATTTTAATGCAAGTACAAGGAGGGCTAGATTATGCGCTCCACCAGGAGAGGAGACCCAGTCCATCGCCTTGAATCGAACACTATGCAGCATATCAAAACAATACACATGCCAATTAGTTAGTCTGCATGTGAAAGCACTCAATACTCCCAACAACACAATCCAAAAAAAAAAAAAAAAAAAAAGTCAAAATACGTACGGTCAGAGAGTAGGGTGCCTGCTTGGCGGAGTTGCCGCTAAGGTCCGGCGTGTCGACGCCTTCCTTCTTAGGGCGGACCGAGGGGGATGTGTCAAAGAACTGTTCGGCCTCAACTCTGAAGCGAATGTCCTCGTCAATGTCCATAAACATCTCGTTTTCGTCGTACAGCCACACCCAGATCTGCTCCTCCGAGTTGAAGTCCGAGTTCTCCTGCAGGTAGTTGTATGGGATGAAAATGTCGTCGAAAAAGCCGAGGGAGACTACAACATGCAGCAAACGAAAGAAAAAGAAAAAAAAAACGTTAGCGATCTGCTCAAACTGCTCCCCTTGAATAAAGTAGCGTTTGTGAACAAGGGGTCTTGCGAAAGTTATGGTGGTAGGGGTTTCATACCTCGAACACCTTCCTGACTGCAGCTGCGAATCTTGCCAACCATCACCTCGCCCACAAATGGTCTGAAGATAACCAGGCGGAAGTGGACCGTTACGTAACTGCAGCCGTCTCCGTGGTGAATGAATCCTTCGCTTGCGTACAAAATATCGTGCATCGCAATACACAGTCCAACATCCTGGAGGACCTATTTTACGTAGAAAAACAAGTGACCAATATCAAGAATTGTGTTTGTGTGAGTCAACACCCTGGTGGCGAGTTGAAAAAAAAATGGTATCCTGTTTTGCTGCGGCTTTCTCCACGACTGGAACAAGTACGTCGACAGCCTCCTTCTTTGTTCGGATCTGTGCCTCTGACTCATCCTTCTTTTTGCTCTGCTTGTTTTTTAGTACCTTGTTGGCGTATTTGCGGTTGATTTCGTCTGTGATGGCCTGGGACTTCTTCTTGCGGAAGCCTGAGGGCTCGATCTTGATGGTGTCCTTGATCTCTGCAAGGTTGAACATCTTGTGATATATGGGTGTATTCCTGTGAATCTGGTTGCTAGGTTTGTTGGGTTGTTGGCGTAGGTATGAAAAAGATACTGTCGCCTGAGGGTTCTTATCGGGGATCGCGTCCGTCAAAGGCTTTTTGGTGAGAGTGCAGTGAAGATAGCGTCCAAGTTATATGCGAATGAACCTTGACAAAGGATAGATGAATGACGGAGAGATTGTTTCCTTTGCTGTGTGTTTTTGCTGGCGTCCCGTTTTTCCTGTCCTATCAGAAATGCAATCTCGGTCCAGCTGAATTTGTTGTTTCCAAGGGCGTTTAGTGTTGAAAGATGTGTGCCATGGTTGAGTTTCGCCCAAAATATAAAAACACGTTGGGCTAAGCCACCGATTCTTGGAGGTGCTAAAAGGAATTAGGCGCTTGAATATCTGTGGATCAAAACGCTGCCCGCGTAAAAATAGTAAGACCTTTGCCCGCCGTGATCGACACCCAATTCTTGTGTCGCCTTCACTCTTGCTCTGCTGTTTGCTACAGGTGTAAAGTGGGTCTTACAGCTTCTTCGCTGGCTGGCTACACGACGGATGCTTGGGACATATAGTGACTGCCAAATTAACCTCAACAACATTCGAGCCACCAAAAAAGAAAAAAAAAAAGAAATAACACTAACTCTTGCTTCTATCCTTTCCCCTGTCTAAGAACTAAACACTCTCACACTCCAACTCGTAGACACATCAGTCATGGCAACAAAGGAATTGAATACATTCTTGGCATGGGCCGAGGAAAATGAGATTGTCTGGGACAGAGATGCCATTGACATTCGTGATGGCAAGAACGGCCTTGGTGTCTTTGCCAAAAGAAAGTTGCAGGCCGGATATGAAGGTGAAAAAAAAAAGTCATTGCTTGCCAGATTTTGCTCCGCGTGGACTGACCTAGATCAACTGCCTTTACTAAACAATCATGATTTACTGTATGTTTGTAGTGATTAAGGTCCCAAAACACGCCATCCTCTCAGTCGAGACCACAGCCATCGCCAACGTATTACAGGATGAGGAGATCGAGGGATATATTGGGCTCACAATTGGATGCATGTACGAGGTGTCTCGCGGAGCAGAGTCACCCTGGTTCGCTTACCTGTCACTCCTGGCCAAGCGACCCGCCAAGATGGCTACGTCATTGCCTCAGAGCGCAAGGGACATGATGAAATCCTGTGAAGCATATAACGATATCGAATCCGATATTGTAAGTAGCAGCCTAGGTTAAATGACCCTCAGGATAACGAAGTAGATCGACAGCGATCGATGACCTCCGGAACTGACATCTTTCTCTCTGACTTACTATTTTTTTCTTCTGCGATCGCCTTTATTTTGCCAGACCGACATGCGTGAGGACTACGACAAGATTGTCGTGCCATTGACGAAAAAATTCCCCGAGATCTTCCAGGCCAAGCACTTTGACTTTGAGGCCTTCAAAGCTATGACCGCCCACGTCTCCTCCCGCGCCATGGACGTTGACCGCTTCCACGTCTCGGCCCTTGTGCCCTTTGCCGACTTGTAAGTGTTTTCTTTTTTTTTTTGCCTTGACTTTTTGATCCCCAGAAAAATTTATTTCTCAGGATATTGACAGAGGTTAATCTCGCGCCACTATTTCCCTCTTTATTCCCAACAGCATCAACCATAGCCCCGAGCCCAATGGCGACTACTTGACGCACGAGGATGTCTGTGAAGTCTGTGGCTCGCTTGCTTGCGAGCATCTCGAGAGCGAGGACGATGACGAGGATAGCGACAGTGACAACGAGTCGGATCTCGACCCTGAGGATGCACCTGCCCTGGATGGATCAAAAGACAAGAGACATCGCCGGGAAGCCAAGGAGGAAAGCGAAGAGGAAGAGGAGGAGGAGGGAGACGATGAAGTCATGGAGGGCGAGGAATGGGAGGACGAAGGCGATGACGAGGACGACGAAGACGAGGATGAGGACGGAATGATTAACGACACCTGCGATATCATCCTGGACGCCGATGTCCGCAAGGGCGAGGAGATCACACGCTTCTACGGCCCTTACCCTAACAAGGTCCTGCTGAGCAAGTACGGTTTTGCGGTGATCGACAACCCCCACGATACCGTGACGATCCAGCTTGAGATGGTCCGCCAGGTGGGCGAGAAGGTGTTGAAGAACAAAGAGATGGTCGAGGAGCGCATCCAGTGGTTCTTGGAGGTCGAGGATGAGTTTATTGGCGCGGATCATGGTGATGAGGAGGGTGGATGCTGTGGAGGTGGAGATCATGACCATGACCACGACCATGGCCATGGTCATGAGGGCCACCACCACGGACACAAACACGGCAGCTCTGATGGCGAAGATGATCATGAGCATGCTGGCGATGGCTCGTGCTGCGAGAGCAAGGATACCAAGAAGAAGCAAAAGACCCACTCCACCGAGGATGACGATGAAGACATGAACCAAGACGAGGAGGAAAGCGAGGACGAGGACGAAGAGGAAGAAGATTTCCCAAGAGATATCATGTACCTCATGGCTGACGGCACTGTGGACGACCGCTTGTTCATGCTCTTGAACATTCTGCTCATGGAGAAGGCAACGTTTGCCAAGGTCAAGGAGGACTCCGAGGCCGCTGGCGAGTACATGAATGACATTTTCCTCCGCCGAAGCAAAGAGGAACAAGGCGAGGATGAAGAGGAAGAAGATGAGGAGGAGGAAGAGGAGACATTGCCACCCAGAGACAAGGCCGCGACCAAGACCCGCCGGGCGGTCCTGGAAGCCACCCAGGCCCTGATCCGTGTCCGCGCCGACGCGTTTGGCGTTTCCACCAAGACGACTGCTGAAAAGGATATGGAGGCACTCAAGAAGGTAGATGTTGTCGCCCCTTCGTTCGTTCATCTCGTCTGAGTATGCTTTACTAACTTACTGTTTCCATCTTGTATCTATAGGCAAAACTCTCGGGTCCTTTGTACTATGGCGGTGTCTGTGTGCAGGGCGAAAAACAGATTCTCCAGAATGCGCTGATGGTTTGTCAGCACTTTCTCTCTGAACTCTAGATCTTTTCCATACGCATTGTAGAAAGAGCTTCTCCATACATAAACAATAGACTTTTCCACGCACAGAATTTTTATTTTTATTTTCTCTCACGGTACAATGGCTTATGTGAATACGCAATGCCTGCGCATGCATCTTTTTTACATCCTTTGCTTCCCCAAGAAAATTGACAAACTCAACAAACATGCGGGGGTGAAAGGGAGAGAGAGAGAGACTGACCGCGGGGCTGAGGAGGTGCATGTGTACCTTGTGTGTGTTCGCCAAAACGGCCAAAAGCACGCCAGATGGTCTGATGGAGGGCCCTGCATATCCTCGCACTTTCATTCGCCTGTCCATCAAAGCCCCATCATGTGCTTTTGGAGAGGGCTCGATAAAGGAAGAGCCGGTTTGATAAAGAAGAGCATGCACGCTTTTGTGCGCCGGGCTGAGTTTGGATGGGCTTGGTTTACCTTTTTTTAAATTTTTTTTTTTTTTCTTAGTCCACGAAGAGATCACATACAGAGTTCAGTCCCGGCGACCATGGACCTTCAAAGTCCTCAACTAAAAGAGGGGGGGGGGAAGTTGGCGACAACACCGATTGGCTAGAAAACTCCCATCTCGTTTAGAGTTTTTTCTTTGATAGCGCAGGTCACAAAAGTCCAGTTTTGTTATCTCTTTCTGCGCAATAAAATACCAATGGGCCAAAATCGGCCGTTTGTCACCTATTAGTGCACCGAGAATGTTCTTTTGCACAAGCACGAAAAACTTACCAGCAAAAAAAAAAAAAGAGTAGGTGCATGCTTTAGTGAGAATGAAAAAGAGCATAAATTAGTGCCTGAAATACAGCGAGATAACAACCCTCGGCATATATCATGTATAAAATACTCAAGTATTGCTCAAACAGGAGCATCCGAGACAAGAAAAAGACGCCTCAGTTTCCCCAGTAAGAGTAAACAAAGTAGAACGGCCAAATTGAACAATAGCTCTACCCATCAATGCCTGCCTGAGGTATCTTTGGATAACTTATCTTGGGCTTTCAAAGGAAGGAGATGTATGCAACGCTGTTTCGTTCTGTTGTTTGGTAACTTCAAGAAATAAATAGCAATTAATAATCTGAACAAGGAGTATGGCGTAATCATGAACCTGCGCAGGGGGATGGGTCAAGTGGAGGATGACGGACCATTTTTTGTGTGCATCTTTCTGTGTCCGTGAGAAAGCGAAAGAAATCGCGCAAGAGTGCCTTTTGTTGAATGTGGTGTGTGGATGGACATCGTTGCATGAAAGAAACAACGCTCGATTTGGATTATGCGTGGATAGGAAAGGGATGGGGATGGGGATGGGATGCTGTGTATTGAATCTGTTCGTTCCATTTGTTGGTAACGAAAGTGGGACAAAGAGATAAGCGACTGTGGCATGGGGACAAAAACGACAAGAAAACAAGGTTGGACTTGTCTTCCGTGTCCAAGAGAGCAAGTCTCTTTCCAAATGGGATCAATAGACTCTTTGGAAGTGTTCTTGGCAGCGTCCCAAGCATCCCAGCGTTGCCCATCTGACCCGTTCTTCTTTCATAAGAAGAAAAAGTGGGCTAGTAGAGCTGCTGCTTTTGGCCGTTTGGCCGCTCGGACCTTGTTGATGTTGCCTGAATGAGGATGAGCTGGAAGGGTCAGGGAAGGTGACACAAGCCCATGGTGAATGGGATGTCCACAGAGCACTCAAAAATGAATGAGATGCATCTTTTCTGTCAATGTCGAAGCATGATCCTGATTGGCCGAACCACCCATTCACTTGGTCGCTCACTTCGCGTGACACGAACTAACCACGAAAACCTTAAATGGAGCAACTTCATTTGTTGGTTGTTGTTGATGAGGAAAGAAAAGAAAAAGTCTAAATTGAAGAGAAAAGAGATCTGGACTAAGGGGTTCATGGCTAAATCATTTTAACTGAGAGTATATTCCCGAAGGGTGAATGATAACAACAAATAAAGGTGGGGCCAAGAAAACAGAGACGGGGAGACAGGGCATACTCCATGTCGAATGGATCGGGAGGCTAGAATATCAATCCACGTTGCAAGGAGATTAATTATCCAAGAGGGAGCCAGGAGAAAAACAGGGGCGGTCTCACCATTGCGAGCACACAATTGGTCATCCTTTGTTGTCAACTGATAGCAATAACACCACCACCAATAAGTGGCGTGTGTGTGTTGTATCCATGGACACAAAGGAGAAATAAATAATACCAGAACAGGGCCATCCATTCACTGTGAGCAAGGTTATCAAGCTACAATAACAGGAACAATACAAAACAAGCATAGGGGGGGAAAAAAAGAGTCGGTAGCCTCCTTTGTGCGAGGTGTTACAAAGAAAGAAAGAAAGAAAGAAAAAATATAACAAGCATTCGATCCGGCAAATGCCACCCTCTCTTAGCAACAGTAAGGAGCCACTTCTGTGTCTGGTTGCCCGCAGTAACTCTCAAGCATCGTTCCCAAGAACGAAATCGGCGTTGTCAACCGCAGACAGAGAAGTGTAGCCCAGATTGGGCGGAGATGAAAATAAAAGAGGAAAAAGGTCCAGGCGCAAGTGCAGCTTCGGACCTGTGATCAGGAACGAAACTCAAAATGGCGAATTTTCGATCGAGCACCGACATTTGGAATTTTGGTACTGTAGGAGCTACTAGTACTGCACACGGAATCAACTGACAAGCTCGTTGAAGCCCAGAGCGGTACATATGGCGCAAGGTGTACCCTTCTACAAAAGCCTATAGAAGCCGATGAGCTTGTCGAAAGCTCAAGAGAGTGTGGTACAAAGCATGTACCAGTGGCAAGAGCACGAAGACAAACAGCTTGTTGAAGATATTCGTGTCCGCACAGGCTTACACTTCAAGATTGCTAACCCCTATTGCCAGTAAAGCGTCCATTGAGTCATATCGTCCATGGGCCCCAAACATACGACAAAGTAGCGGTCTTCTAGGAAATTCATTTTCGGCATTTCGCCCATTTGGCCGATGGATAACGACAAACAAATGAAAACAATAAAACAAAGGAACAAAGCCTTTCATAACCGTGGAAAACAATCCATTCACAACATCAACAACACAGATACCATCCCCTGGCTGTGTATGTGTAGCAAATAAATAAACAAATGAGAGAAAAATGCCGTTTTTAGGCAATCAGCTGGTCGCATTTGTTCCTTTCCGTGGTTCACTTTGGTAATTTCCTTTCCTCTGTTTCTTTTGGATCGCGTCTTCTTTCTATCAAACATCTGTCGCGCTTGATTCCACCGTTGGTGCCTTCGGCTTGAATGCGTTTACTTTCAATGGTGGTCTAAATTTCCACTCGCTTAGAAACCTGAGGACTGAGGGCTGTCACAATTGTTCTTTGGTGTTGCTACCGTCCTCTACCTTAAGCCGAAGGTGCGATATCGTCGACCCAGGCATCAGACGATATTCTGGGCGCTGTATGGATGTTCCTTTTTGTCAGGTGTCCACCATTAATGACCCCACACTAAAAATGGGATGTTAGATGGAGCAAAGCGTTCAAGTGTGCACGCACGGGTTGTATGTCTTGAACAGTACTGTAGGTACCCGCTGAAGGTATGCGCAATTATGCTTGAGCATTTTTTTTTCTTGGTCCTTTGTGCAAGAGTACATGGAGAGTACGAATTAAATCTCATATCGAGCCTTGAAACAGGTTGGCCTGTGGTAAAATGATATGTGATCAAGTTACCGAAGATCTACTTGACACAACGAACCAATTGCCAAATCAGCTCTAGTCCAGTGGCAAGAAGAAAGTGAATCTAGTCCCGTTCCTTTTTTTTATGGTTCAACCAGGACCAAGTATCATAATGCAGGTACAAAAGTCAATCTTTTCAGGAACGAGGCTCGAACCTCTTTCATCTCGCAATACGTTCATCAACCGTCCAATGCAACCCATCCTATGGTGAAGATTTATGATGATTTTTCGGCAAACGAAGGATGCAATATACAATCAGTGATCATGTCGTTCGTGCTTTTTTCCATCGCCACCTTGGGAGTTTTTTTTAATCATCCCGCTCGGGGCTGTGTGTGTGTAACTGTTTTGTCCGTTGTGTATGTACAGTCCATTTTTCCTTTGGTTAGATGGTACCCACCCAAAAAAAACAATGCACCACATGTCAACAACAAAATAAAGAAGAGAACTCAAACAAAGATATACTCCAGTTTGCTCACTCTAATCCACTGAACTAATCCATTTCTTTCGCTCTCTCCCTAAACTTTGCCCAATGGACGAAGAAGAGTAAAGTAAGTAAAGTACTCGCCGTTGTACATTGGTTCGATCACACTGCTCTAATTCTTTTTTCTTTTTGCCCTTCCATTCAAACCACACAACTCACACAACTCTAATGTTCGGTTTGTTTACGTCCATCCACACTCCTCACACAACACTCATCTCCCATCCCCATGTCGACCGCTGAAATGTAATGCAGACCGTGTTTCTCACCATCCCACTGCCCCTTCCCTTCACTTAATCTCTCTCTCTCTCTCTCTCTCTCTCTCTCTCTCTCTCTCTCTCTCTCTCTGTTCTCTTACAAACAAATACAACAAACACCAAACAACCACGTAAAAATATATCTGTCCAAACACACCACACACTCACCTTTCGTCACCCAAACACACTCGAAAACACTGCCAAAACAACTCAAACAACACAAAGCAACACAAAACAACACAAAAACAGCACACACGCAATGTTGGTGGACATATTTGGGAGGCATAAGGGCGAAAAAGTCAACGATAGACACCTGTGCAGAGACAATAGTGGGAAAGAAAAAAAGTTGGTTCGTCCAGAGTGGCTGTTGGCTATATCTGACAGCAGGTATAAAGATTAGAAAAGTAAGTAAAGTGCTGTTAGCACACTTATCTCAATTCAATCCATGCTTACTGTGTTGCTCACTCTCTCCTCGTCCGGCGCACTCACTCTTCTTCGCTCTCGGACAAGTGGTGGTCACCAAAAAAGGGACCAAAGGGACAACCCGTATGTGTTCGAACGGGTATCCGAGATGCATTCGTGTGTTCGTGTGTGTTCATTGGCCTTCACTTCGCCTTCCCTTCCTCCTTTCCCTTCCTTCCTTCTCTTTCCTCTTTGCTCTTCATTCTCTTCGTTCTAGCCCTTGGCTCTTTTGTTCTTCTCTTGCTTGGACGTTGGTATATAAGTCCTCCATTGCCCCCCTCTCTTTTTTCTCTCGACTTTGTTCTTCACTACAAATCCATACCCACCTTCCTCACCTTCCTCCAGCATTTTTTTGCACTCACTCCTTCTCCCTCTTCCTTCATCCTTCTCTTCCGTCACCCACCTACTACCCTCCTCACCACCCCATCGCATCCCATACACACATTAACAACCCATATAACCGACCATGTCTAAACACGAAGCTGGAGATGAGAAGTATGAGGTTGACCAGATGCACGACGTCAATACCGAAGGCTCCCACATGGCTGCCGAGCAAGTCGGTCTGAAACGTGATCTTCGTCTCAGACATATGATCATGATTGCCGTTTCCGGCACCATCGGTACCGGTCTCTTCTTGACCTCCGGAAAGACTATCGCCAGCGCTGGTCCTGGTGGCGCTTGTAAGTTCTTTGCACCTCAATTGGTTCCTGTACACAGGCGGAAACAGAAAAAAATTGGTTCGTGTGCTTACGTTTTGTCCTTTTCTTCCATTCTCCTTCTCTCCTCCCAGTGCTCGCATATGCTGTAATTGGTATCTGGCTTGTCTTTGTCTGCCAGGCCATTGGTGAAATCGCCACCCTGTTGCCCCTCCCCGGTGCGTTCAACGCCTGGGGTGGCCGCATTTTTGACGAGGCTTTCTCTTTCCAGATGACCTGGATGTACTTTATCAACTGGGCTTTGACCATCCCTGCCGAGTTGTCCGCCGCCGCCGTCGTTGTCGATTTCTGGCTCAAGCAGAACAACAACACCTCCTTCCCCCCATGGATTGTCCCCCTTATCATCATTGTCATCATGGTCTTTATCAACTTGGTCGGTGTCAAGGCCTATGGTGAGATCGAGTACTGGTTCTCCATCCTCAAGGTCTGCACCATTATCATGTTCATCATCTGCGGTATCTTGGTCGATGCCGGTGCCATCGGCAACCCCAAAATCAAGTACGGCATGGATGCTTGGCACATCGATGGCGCCCCCTTCAAGGGCGGTTTCATGGCTTTCATGGGTACCTTGGTCTCGGTTGGTTACGCCTATGGTGGTACTGAGATGACCGGTGTTACTGCTGCTGAGTCTCGCAACCCCCACAAGCACGTCCCCAAGGCCGTCAACACTGTCTTGGTTCGTATTGCTGCCTTCTATATCATCTCAGTCTTCTTGCTCGCCTCCATTGTCCGCAACGACGACCCTCTTCTGTTGAACGCGGACGGCACTGCTGCTGGCGCTCCCTTTACCATTGTCTTCCAGAAGGCCGGAATCAACGCTGCTGCAAACTTCATGAACGCAGTTGTCTTCACTTCCATCTTCTCTGCCATCAACTCTGACTTCTACGTCGCCACCCGCATGCTCCTGTCCTTGTCCCGCAACGGATGGGCCCCCAAGCGCGTCGGCTACACCAACTCCCGCGGTGTCCCATTGTTTGCCTTGGCCATCGTCACTGCCTTCTCTTGCTTGTCCCTCCTCACTATCTTCATTGGTTCCGGCAAGGTCTTTGGCTGGTTCGTGTCCATCATCGGCTCCATCATTTTCCAGTCCTGGATCTTGATTCTCTTGCTCCACTTCCGCTTCCGCTACTGCTGGAAGGCTCAGGGCCGCAACGTCAACGACCTCCCCTACGTCTCCTGGGGCTACCCCTATGGCAACATCATTGCCACTGTCATTGGTATTTTCTGCATTGGTGCCACCTGCTACTTGTCCATCAGTGAAGGCAAACCTGGCCCCAAGCCCGACGGTTCGGACCCCAAGGCCTTGTCGGACTGGAGCGACAATCGCGATGCCTACGCCCAGGGTCTCTTGGGTGCCTGGTTCCCATGGGTCCTGTCTGCTATTCTCTTCGTCAGCTACAAGTTCACCAAGGGCACCAAGATGGTCAAGGCTGAGGAGGCTGACCTCGACACTGGTCGCTTCGTCCCCACCGAGTCCGACAAGGCCGACTTGAAGGTCACTGGCCCTCTCTGGAAGCGTGCCATCAAGTTCCTTATCTAAATAAGAGAACTTTAAGCTTGCCCAGAGTGGTTTTTTTTCGAACAACTTTGTACTAGTAGCCAAAAAAATAAAAAACTAATATTATCGAAAAGCCTCACCTGTGCCCCTTCTTTCGATGTCAAAGCCCAGAAGACTTTTTTTCACACCATTCATGCAGTGTTGTGTCGATTGTTTTGTTTGTCCCTTTCCATCGGATGGTGACCAAAAGGTGTCTGCTTTTCGGTCCACCCTCCACTCCTTGTGGTTTTCTTGTTCGCCGCCCATGCATGTGTGGTGTGTTCACACTTTTTTTTGTCCAAGTGGACGCACCCGTGAGAAATAGGCCCGAGCTCGCATAGTCTCCCGCTGGACATTCCAAGCCCCGACCGACCAAGAGGGCAAGACGTGCCCCCTATCCTTCCTCCCCCTTGTGTCCATTCCAAGAGAGGTACTTGACATGTGCCACGGTCGAGAACATTCAATGCAAGTTCTATTTTCTAATAATACAAATGTCTATATAGTAGTAGTGGTACAATGGCCATGCTTTTGTCTATGCTGTCGAGGCGCGTTTCCTGTCCTGGTTCTCATAGCTCGTCCGCAGCTGCCCACAGGCACCCATCACATCCAGGCCGCGAGGCCAGCGGATCGTCGTCGGGACGCCCAGGCCCTCGACAATGCGCGAGAAGCCCACGATGTGGTCGCGAGGCGAGCTGACGTACTGGCTGCCGGGCCATGGGTTGAACGGAATCAGGTTCACATGCGAGGGAATGTTCTTGAGCAGGTTTGCCAGGTCCCTTGCCTCCTGGAAGCTGTCGTTGACATCTTTCAGCATCACATACCTATTTGTGCCAAAGAACATAACAAAAAAGTCAGAGGTTATGTTCTGAACCGTTGATTGTCTTAGAAAAAAAAGCTTACTCAAAGGTGATCCGCTGGCTGTCCCTATTGCAGGTTTGCATGGCTTGCGCGTACTGGTCGCATGCCTCCATGAGTACTTTGATTGGGAATGTCCTATCGGCGTTAATTTAAAAACGTATGTCAGAAAGAACCTGCAAACGTTACTGTCAAAAGACAAGCAACCAGAACAACAACAACAGCAACCCCCCCCCCCCCCCAAAAAAAAAAAAAAAAAAAAAAGGTCTCGATAGGGCTTACTTGTTGATAGGAACAATCTCGTCTCGGAGCTTGTCATTTGTCGCATGAAGGGAAATAGCCAAACCAATACCACCGAGCTCGGCCAGTTTAGCGAGCCCTGGCGCCACTCCCGAGGTCGAAACTGTGATCTTACTCTTGGGCATAGCGATTCCGTCCTTGTGTGTTAAAATTTCAATGGCCTGCTTCACGTTCCTACGGCCACCCCAAGAGAGCATAAAATTGATGAGTACTCACACAGAGATATCATGACCAACGTTCCATAACCTTAGACCCAAGAAAGATAAAAAAAAAACTCACCTCCAGTTATATAGGGGCTCGCCCTGTCCCATAAACACAATGTTGTTCACATTGCGCTGGGCATTCTTGACGAGTGGGAGGTCGCCATAGTCCTTAGCCGGGATCATGTACTGCCCAACAATCTCTCCCGCCGTCAAGTTCCGCAGCAGCTTCTGGGTGCCAGTGTGACAAAACGTGCAGGCGAGCGAGCATCCGACCTGGCTGCTGATACACTGCGTTCCTCGAGGGCCGTTCATTGGAATAAAGACAGACTCGACCAGAGCCTTTGGGTCTTCGAATCCCACCAGCAGTTTCCTGGTTCCGTCTGATGGCGACACATGATCCGTCTGATATCAAAATAAAACCTGCAAGTCAGTTCACATATATTTCATCGACCTTGTTTGCTTCAATGACAAGCGGAGGTAATCCTTACCACCACTCTTCCATAGTCAATCGTGTAGTGCTCCTTCAGCTCGTCCTTGACTGACGTGGGGATATTGAGCATGTCGTCGATGCTGGTGACGCCTCGTTGGTACAGGAAGCGAAAGATCTGTGCAGCGGTGTACGATTTGACCCCGGGGATGCCCTTGATGGTCTCCTGAATGCTGTCGAGGGTGAGGCCAATGAGGTTCTTTTTGTTCCAGTCCCGGGTCGGTGTGGTTGCCTTTGCAGAGGGTGCCTTGGGCGCAAGGTGCAGAGGAAGTGCTGCAGGCTTGTTCCTGTGACTGGTTGAATCAAATGTCCGAGGTCGTTTGGGCAAGGGGTTTTCCTGTGCCCGGACGGTGGAGTATTGGCTCTGTTGGGTCCTGAGCATGTTCCTGAGGGTCCAGAGTGCTGGCTGACTATGTGCCAATGGACATCTCAACAGCGGACGAATCATTTTTGGAGTCGGAATGGAGTTGAAAGCGAAGAGGGAAAAGGACACACAGGCCTCTTTTACGGCCTTGGATCCGATCCTGCAAAAAATAGCCGAAGAGGAAAAAAAATTCAAGGGGAGGCAAGCGGCTAAGCCACCCGTGTCATCATGTTGCTCATTCGTTGTTCCATTTTATTCAATTATTTCCACTTTGCCCAACTCAACTCTCGTCGACTGAACTGAGCGCCGATTGACCGTCTCAAACGCACATTCCCCAGCCAGCCTCTGTTGCCAACCGCCTTGACAACGATTGACAAGACAAGACACGCAAGCAAAGATTATTCCAAACATTTTTCGTTTTTCTAAGCAGTGTAGCCAAGAAAATCACTCAAGCAAGCCAACATTAAGCAAGAAGCCGGCTAGTGATCCATTTTCTATACCTCACACCAGCTTTAATTACCTCTCCCCGTTTCCGTTTATTCAAAGTGGCTCATCCAACTCAGCCAGCCTCATCGGCAGATCAGGCTTCCGCAGAAAAACTTTACGCCGAGCAGTACCAGCAGTACGCTCAGCAATACCAGGCCTGGTACGTTTTATTTTGCTGTGCAGGCTCAATGTCACTGGAATAGAATGTGTCTGGTGATGGTCGCCTAATTCTGTCCACCTTTGTTTTAATAGGGCCGCAGCCAACCCTGGTTATCAGCAGACACCTGAAGGAGCAGCCCCAGAGTACGCCGCATACTACCAGCAGTATCAACAGCCTCCGGCTCCTGGAACGCAGACGACGCAAACCCCAGACGAGCAATACGCTCAGCAGTACGCCGCTTACTACGCCCAGTACGGCTACCCTGCTTCCTCAGCTCCTGCCCCCACAGCCTACCCTGGCTACTACCCATCCGGAGCCACATCTGCGCCCGCACCTACTGCATACCCATATCCTGGATATCCAACCTCATCTGCTCCCGCCCAGCCGTCAGGTGCCGCCTCACTAACCCATTACCCATCTTATTCTTACCCCCCATCGCAGCCTCACCCTTCTAACTCTTATAGCACCCCACCCTCTACCGGATACCAAGGAGAAAAAGCTCCTTACAACAAGCCTTACGCTCCTCCCTCATCTTCAAACGGGTACTATAATAATCACAAACAAGCACCTACTAACGGAGCCCCAAGAAAGCCCGCATTCGATTACCAAGCATTCCAAAGACAAAAGCAACTGGAAGCCGAGCAAAAGAACCGTCAAGTAGAAGAGTCTCGCTACACGATTCAGAGTCAACTTCAAGAGATTTCCTTGGACGAGAAAGAGTAAGTGATGATCGATTTATCGTGCGAAGAAAAAACGTTCATCATTTTGAAATATCATCTTCTAATCACTCCTATGCTCTATGTTGTCTCTTTATTGAATAGTATGAAGACCAAGACAGCGAGTAAGTTATTTGTTCACATCGTGAGAGATATCGATGCGCTAGATATGTCTTCTAACAACTTTTGTTTCTTTTCTTATCCCATTAGAACCTTTATACCACTCGGTAAAGTCAAAGAACAGTACTCCTTCACAATCTAACGTCTTTGAGCCCAAGGCAGACACCGCTCAAGGAAATGGTTGGCCCCAATCACTGAAGGACTACGTCCAGCGTGTCTTTGAAACCATCGCCGACTCTGATCGGGACCTGGCTCAAAGTGAACTCAAAACCATGGTGTCCCAGAAGCACATAGAGGGGAAACTCTGGAATACAGACTGGGACTTGATGGCAGTACCAGCGTAAGGATTACTTGCCTTTTCTTCTTTGGTATCATGTACGTAGACAACTTCACATGGCGACTAACTAACTTTTGTGTTGTATTTTCGGGTTTGTCATCTAATAGTAAGTACAAGAGAAAGTCCAAGCGACTGCGCCAGAGCACATCACCTGAGCCAGTCCACATTCCCGACAGTGAGAGACAACGACGTGAGAAGAGAATGAGGCGGTTCGAAGATTCCAACAAGCCCGCTGTCACAGCTCCCGTGGTGAAGCAAGAGCCTCCCGTCTATAACGCCGATGTTATCGACTGGGACGCGCACACTATTGTTGGAACGAGCACCAAGCTGGAGAAGCCCTACTTACGCCTGACTTCTGTAAGTGTTTTTAAAACCAGATATCTGTCGTTGTGTTTACACTTGGCTAACCTTTCTTCCTTTCCTTGACGCAATAGGCCCCAGATCCCTCTACTGTTCGTCCTCCTCATATCCTCGAAAAGACACTCCAGCTTCTGAAGTCAAAGTGGCGTGAGGACCCCAACTACACATACATCTGCGATCAGTTCAAGAGTGTTCGTCAAGACTTGACTGTAAGTGCGTTGCGAAAATTGTTGACGGATATATGAATGTCTTGCGATGCATTTTTGCTGATTCATGACATCCTTTCTCTCCTTGACGATAGGTGCAACGCATCAAAAACGAGCTCACGGTGTCAGTATACGAAATCCACGCGCGCATTGCATTGGAAAAGGTAACATAGGCAATTGGAAACGACATACTACTTATAGCCGATATTCAATGTGGGATGCTCGATACTAACCACGGTCGACATCTGCTTGTGTACACCTAGGGTGATCTGGGAGAATACAATCAATGCCAAACTCAGTTGAAGCAGTTGTACGAGTACAACATCCCCGGTAACGTCATGGAGTTTACGGCTTACCGCATCTTGTACCTGCTTCACACTCGGAATCCTTCAGGTAAGACCACGATCATTACAACATGTGTGAGGAGTAGAAGGGCCAACATGTCTCTGACCAATCTTTTTCATTTTTGATCCAAATAGACATCATTTCCATGCTTGCATCGCTCACGCAGCAGCAAAAGGAGGATCTCGCAGTGAAGCACGCTCTCCAGGTCCGAACGGCCATGGCATCATCCAACTACTACAAGCTCTTCCGCTTGTACGCCACAGCACCCAACATGGGTGGCTACCTGATGGACCAGTTCGTCGACCGGGAACGTGTTGAAGCCCTGAAGTCAATCTGCAAAGCGTAAGTGTTACTTTCACTATTGTGCCGCTATCTTGAACTTTGAAAAAGCAGCTGAACTGACTTTTTTGATGCTCTTTCACTTTTGTAGATACCGTCCCAACATTGAGTTCAGATTCTTGGTGACGACATTGGGCTTTGTGAGTTCAGAGGAGTGCATCAAATTCCTGAAGGACATCAATGTGACATCGGATTCAAAGGCGTTGAACCTTACCACCGGCATTTTGGACACCAAGATCGCCTTCCCCATTGTGACTCTGGCTGGCCAGAAATATCTGAAGGTGGATATTAAGGGCCAGCTGTAAGGAACCGTCCTCAGAAAAAAAAGAAGACAAGGATTAACGACAGTGGACCATCTACGATTTGTTGAAGGACCGTCAGTTGTTATTCCCTTTTTTTTTTTTTTTAATCTTTATCGTTTTCTTTCCGTGTTTCATTTTTGTTCTTTTCTTTTTCGTTTGCCATGGCTGTCGTATTTTTTCTTGACGAAAAAAAAAAAAAAAAAAAACGCCGAAGACAGCACCCTTGATCATAGTACTCTTTTTTCTTTCCCATTTGCGTGTCTTTA
The DNA here is from genome assembly GCA_000739165.1 of Podila verticillata NRRL 6337. NCBI lineage: Eukaryota > Fungi > Mortierellomycota > Mortierellomycetes > Mortierellales > Mortierellaceae > Podila > Podila verticillata. The sequence continues at coordinate 2,236,438 of KN042422.1, forward strand.
TCTTGTTCAATTTTTGCTATCTCGTATTTCTTTTGCACAAATCCCCCACTACCAACATACCACAACACACACACACAATTGGAAGCCTAACAAACGGAAATCTCATTTATCATTTGCAAAGTAAAAAAAAATAAAAAGAAGAATTAAAGCACTTGTCTGTCAACTGCGAATAAAGAAAAATGAATAGTTTTATAATATATGTTGTTTTTCTATACAAATTGATCGAGCTCAGTTTCGTCAGAGCCAACACGCATGTATCCACTGCTCTTGGCACCCTTGGATCCCAACAACGACGACGAGCCCCCACTGCCACCGAGCTGTCTCTGCCAGTGTGCGCGGATCGCGGCCGCCCTTTCGGCGAGGAGCTGCTCCCGGAGCCGCTCGGCCTTCTGTCGTTCGGTCTCGTCCTCGACACACGGTTTCTCCCACCGCTTGAGCATCAAGCTCGAGGCCACCACACTGACGCTCGAGAACGCCATCGCCAGACCTGCGAGCATTGGGTGCAGATGCAGTCCCCAGGGCAAAAACACGCCCATGGCGAACGGCACCCCAAGCACATTGTACACACACGCCCACGCAAAGTTCAGTCGAATCCTCCTGAAGATCGTTCGGCACAGATCCACGGCCGCAACCACATCGGTCAGGTCCCCGCGCATCAGCACCATGTCTGCAGCTTCCATGGCGATATCCGTGCCGGACACAAGCGCAATGCCCAGATCACTTTGCGCCAATGCGGGCGAGTCGTTGATACCGTCACCAATCATGGCCACACACTGTCCCTGGCCCTGCATAGTGATCACGATTTGGGTCTTGCCACTCGGGGACACGCCGGCGTGGACTTCCTCGATCCCGACCTCGTCCGCAATCACGCGCGCGACCAAGGGTTGGTCGCCCGTGACCATGGCGACCTGGATGCCCATTTGCTGCAGCTTAGCGACCGTCCGGGCGGCCTCGGGCTTGACCTTGTCCGAAAGGGAGATGTAGCCTGCGAAGAGGCCGTTGAGCGCCACAAGCACGGTGGTGCGTCCGGCACGCTCCTGGGTCGCCTGGTCGGTGTCCAGGGCCTCGGGGAGGGCAATGTGGTTGTCAGCCAGCCAGGACTTGTTGCCCACCACGACTCGGAAGTTCGAGGAAGAGGACGAGGAGGATGTAGAAGGAGAAGCCAAGGTGACAGTACACTGGACACCCTGTCCAGTGCTAGAGCTGAACTCTGTCACAGTTGCTTCCAAGTTCGACACTTTGAGCAGTGTTTTCGCATGGTGGTCAATCGCACGGCCCAAGGGATGTTCAGAGACCGACTCGGCCGCGCCCACAATCCGGAAGAACTCGTTCTCAGTCATAGATCCACAAGAAGACGAAGACTCGGACGTGTACAACTTCCAGCCCGCAACCTGGAGCTTGCCGATCGTGAGTGTTCCTGTCTTGTCAAACACCACTTTGGTGATCTTGTGCGCCTCCTCGAGCGCCGCTCCACTCTTGATCAGGATCCCGTGCTGCGCTCCCACACCCGTGCCCACCATCACGGCGGTCGGAGTCGCCAAGCCCAAAGCACACGGGCAGGCAACCACAATGACCGAGATACACAGCTTGAGACACGCCACAAACTTGGACGGCTCGCTCGAGAACATGCCCGGCAATCGCTCAGCCATCACAGTGTGTGAGATGATCATCCACACCACAAACGTGAACACGGCCGCAAAGATCACGGTCGGCACAAAGTAACCAGCAATCATGTCCGCATACGCTTGGATCGGCGCCTTGGACGTCTGAGCCTCCTCCACCAGCTGGACAATCTGCGCGAGGGCCGTTTCAGATCCAACACGGACAGCCTCCATGTCAAAGGTGCCCAGGCCGTTGACGGTGCCTCCAATGACATTCGACCCGACTGCCTTGTTAATCGGCTCGACCTCGCCCGTGACCATGCTCTCGTCCACGGTGGACTGTCCACTGACCACCACACCGTCTGTGGGGATCTTGTCGCCGGGGACGACCTTGATCAGATCGCCCTTCTGAATCAGCTCCGAGGCAATGCTCTTTTCGCCCACTTTCTGTCCAGTCACAGAGTCGAGCACGTAAATAGTACACGTCGCTGGAGTCAAACTGAGCAGTTTGGACAGCGCGGCCGAGGTTTGGCCCTTGGCCTTATTCTCGAGGTACCGACCGATCGCCACGAACGACAGCAGCATCGCGGATGTGTCAAAGAACACGGACGAAGGGCGGTGCAGCGGCGAGTCCAGCATCGTGTATAGCAGCGAAAAGCTCGAGAACAAGAAAGCCGCCAGTGTGCCGAGCGAGACGAGCACATCCATGGTGGCGACGCCGTGCCTGACCGACTTGTAGGCACTGACCATGAACCGCAAGCCGACCCCGAACTGCACCGGGATGGTCAGCAGGCCCGTCAGGATGTCACCCAGGATCAGGCCGAGTCCTAGGGGTGTGTTGTTGAAGCGGCGGCCAAACTCAAACATGGGGAAGATCATGGAGATGACAAAGACGGGCACCGCAAAGACCAAGCTCTGTATCATGGCTTTGCGCCACTCGGCAATTTCTTTAGTCCTTCCTAGGGACTCGACTTGGGCGTTCTGGGACCGCTCCGCCAACAGGGCATCAAAGCCCATGTCCTCGATGCGCTCGACAATGTCCCGGATTCCTATTAGCTGGTGACTGTACTCAATCTTGGCGGCCTGGAGGGTCAGACTGACTGAGACAGACAAAATACCCGGCATTTTACGGAGTTCAGTCTCGATGGTGTTGACACAACTGGCACAGGTCATGCCAAAGATCTGGAGGTCGACCTGGTTCTGCAGCTGTTCGAGGATCGGGCTCGCTTCAAAGCCAATGTCGTCGATCAGGCTGGCAATGTCTTGTGGAGAGGTTTCCCCTTCGCGGTACTGGATCGTGGCGCGCTCGGCTAGGAGGGCGACTTTGATGGAGACGAGGCCCGGGGTGCCCTTGAGGGACTTTTCGATCGAGGCCACGCAGGAGGCGCAGGTCATGCCGTGGATCGAGAGCTGCGCTGTCTTGATGTCGGAGGATGTGGGAGCATCGTTGTCATTGTCGAGGTCGAGATCGTCAAAGAGTAGAGGATGCGAGTCAGATGAAGTAGATGTGCGGTTGTTGTTGTTGTCCGGGGATTTCTTCTTGGGTATACTAGGAGTGTGCATGGTGGTTGGCGATGATGAAGGGGAGTTATCGTCGGTAGTGTCCATTGGAACATCGAATCCACAGTCTTCGATGGCTTCCTTGATCTGGCTGGGTAGGATCTCAGCAGGGTTGTACTCGACAACGGCCTGTTCTTGCTTGAGCGAGACCTGGACGTCCTTGATGCCCGGTGCGGCAGAGAGGACAGAGGTGATGGCGTTGACGCAGGACATGCAGGTCATGCCCACCACGGGCAGGGTGATGATGCTTGTTTGGTCACTATTTGATGAGACCATTTTTCTATATGTACGTGTATGTGTCTATGTATATGTGTGCGTGTGTGTGTGTGAGTGAGAGAGAGATGATGATGGATGAGATGCTACTGAGGAATAGAAAGTAGAAAGTGAGTTAGTTAGTTTGAGGACAACGCATCAATTTTTTTTCTTGGTGGGCACGACCCGCTAGCCTCTTGAGAGAGCTTGGCCTTACCGAGGTGAGTCTGGTTACTGGGGGAGAGTATGAGACAGGGGTGGTGTGGTTGTTTATGAGTGAGGCAATGCTGAGAGGGAAAGATGAATGAGTGAAGGAATGAAGGAAGGAATGCAGAGGTGAGGAGAAGTGAAATGCAAAATGAATTGAAGAGGTGCGGTGGGTAAACGAGTGAGGTGACGAGAGTGAGTGAGGGAAAAAGAAAATAAAAAAAGGAAATACCCCAAAGGAGACATTAAAAATCTCTTTTCAATGTTTTTCAACGGTCCACCTGGCCCAACTGGCACAACCACAGAGACACAAAGACGGAGATGGGATGGGATGTGGGTGCGGCCATGCAAGAGATCACTCCGCTTCTGTCAAAAAGAAAAGGAAGAAAAAAGGACAGCACACGGATAACAACTGGTGAGAGAGAGAGAGTACCGCAGTGGGCGTACAGTTAGGGGTTCGTTTTGCACTGTACTTCATGTACATACTTTTTTTGTCCCGCTCTTTGTTTCTTCTGTCTTTTCATACTTCTTCACCTCGAGCCTCGTCGACTCGGGTCTGGTAGCACTATCGAAGCTTTGCAATTGCAACTGCTCCTTGCATTTCTGTCAAAACGAAAAGCAGGGAGAAGGGGGTGGAAAAAGATGGCATCGATGACCAAGAGCAAAGATTGTCACTTTGAAACGGCGTTGTTCTGGTCCCCCTCATTTTCGTTTCGTTTGCGCCCTTGATTGCTGTCTAAGCAAATGGCTATTTAATTAATTTCCCTGTTTGACATGGCTTCGCAGTTCATGACACCAATTGCTCCTCCCCCCAGCCCAGCGGATGATGAGGCGCCGAGAGACCGAATACTGCCTGTGAAAGGGACGAGCACCCAGTGCAAAAGAAAGAGAAACCTCGTCCCACTCGCACCCCATCTCTTTTTCCTTGCAAGTACTCATCTGCGTATGTGCACCTCTGTTTTGCTTTGTTGTGCTTTGCGATGTGGGTAGTCTCTCAAAGTGTGTGATTTTGACAGCTGAGCTTGAATCGATCAGTCCCTCCCGCCACCATCTGATAATTTTTTTCTTTGTGGTTTTGTTTGTGTATTATCAGATGTGTGTATACAACAGCAATCGAGTCTCGATCTTCCTCTTTTGGACATCCATCCCCAACAGGATTCTACTCACACCTTTGGTTCACAAGTGATCGACACCCACGCGGGCAGTGGGGAGCCGACTTCCACCCAGGATACCATAGACACGTACTCACACACACACACTTTCTCTCTCTCTTTCTCTCTCTCGCTTTGTCTTCTTGTGCATGTTGGAGGCTCGCCATGCTGATCCAAAGAACAACATCGGGAAGCGAAAGAAAGGAAAGGTATTCTTTTTCCCTGCAGCTGTCTTTCAACTCGGTCAAAAAAAAAAAATAATAATAATCAAATGCTGCACAGCAAGTGCGATCGCGTTCATTTCCAATACGAGAGAAGGGCGCAATTGAAAAAATTTTCGACCATAAAAAGCGCGAAAAGAAAACAAATTGATGCTTTCTCACAAACACCACCCTTCCCCACTTTCCCTTCCCCCTTCTTCCTTCATCCATCCATCCTTTTGGATTGATCCAGTTCCCAGAAACCGATCTGTAAGTCTCTACCTCATCCCATCTTCCTTCCATCCAACTTCAACATCTGGATACAAATGCATTGGATCGATATATCTACCTATCCATTGGGTGTTATATTGATACAATACATCTACACCGCGCACGATGAAACACAAGCTGGCACCAGTCTAAGGCGTTAACCGTTGATGACAAACCCAACAGAACTGTCATACGCAGAGAGTTCCTGACGCGATCTATCATTCCCCATTCACAACATCTATCCAATGATTGTGTCTTGGATCAGTAATGAAAAAAAGTCAACGATATTAATCATGTCTTTGTCTCTTGTTCTTTCAGTTTTTAGTTTCTTAGGACTTCCAGGTGAAAATCAAGGCGTTGTTATGTATAATGGTTCATAATATTAGTAAAAATAAAAAACAGGGAAAAAAAAAAGACTCCGAAGCCATCAACTGTTGTATGTTTAAAGCAGGCGAGAAAAAGACGTGGATGCGATCCATCCAAATGGCGGACGAACGGGTGGAAAGAATAGAGGCAAATCTCCTCCAGAGCGTGGCTTTTTGTTTTGTTCTTTGCACGCGACATTAGATTTTCGGAAGAGGCATTCAATGCAGGAAACTCGGTTTCTCTTTCGAGGGAACCAGAACGCCATGTTTGTGTGGGATAGACATGCAAGGGCACCCTCGAGGGCATGGTAACATCGATGGATCTCTCCTCTCACTGGCTTGTCCAAGGAATTTGCGTATCAAACACCATATGCTAGTAACAAAAAAAAAGGAAAAAAAAGGGTCCTTTGAATGGTTCAGTCGTGACGATAGCAATGGCAGATTGATCCTGTGTTGCTCCTGCTGTGTGAACTTGTGGCATGCTCACTCGTGTTGGAACCAACGGGATCCATGAAACACAGCTTTTCGCACGAGATTCCTCTTGGGACCAACATTGATTACTTTAACATTGTCATGGACACAGACCCAACTGGGCCGTGCATCCTTCCTCCTCTTCCTCACTCACATGGTGTGCTCTGTCGCCATGGAGCTTTGCTTCTTCATTGTTTGTCCTGGTTTGTTGCCTCAGCTGGGCTCGGCAACTAAATTGTTTTCTTCCGCATCGTTTCATGTATGATGACGAGTACAAATGTCGTCTAGTGTGTGTCGGATAGCCCATTTTTTTTTCTCGATAAGAGGATGGCGAGGTCTACAAAATGTCGGAGAAGCCGACTAACCAAGCACCATGTCGCATTGACACTGGACTTTTTTTGACCCGAAGTGGATCTAAACCAGCTGGACATATACCTCTCACATGTATACATCGTCATCGTCATCATCCATGCCATCTTTTTTTTTTTGCACCTTCCGAGGCACTTTTTGACCATGCCCAAGTATTGGATGGATAGAAACTACCGCGATTCTCTTACGCCAATTGTTTTACTCGCATCGAGTCGTTGGATTTCTGATCGAAAGCCCACGCCAATGCATCGAGCATGTGCCGGATTGAATGGTTCGGACTGGTGTTATGCTTCTCTTTGTCCTGCATTTTGGGGTCACTCTCCATCTCTCTTTTTTTTTTACATCTCACGCTCCAGGGGTAGTGTTGTGAGTTGGATGATCCAACGCAGTAAACTGTCTGTGCTCTTTCATCATTGACCTTCGTTACATATCTTGCCATGCAGCCACAAACAAGACAAAGAAGAACATCAACGAGATTCAAGTGTGGCTCTCATGGAGAAGCAGTGTCTTTCTTTTTCTTCTTGTCTGTACTCTGTACTCACGTTTGACAAGAAGAACATGTATTCTCGTGTTTGTATGAGAGGGAGGAGGAGGAGTGACGAGGACCAAAAGGATTCTTGCTTCTCACTGGCGTGTGATGTGTGAGTGATGTGTGTGTTGGCTGGGTAGGAAAGAAAAGAAAGAACAAAGGGAACAAAGGGCGAGTATAAAAGCTGGTGCTCACACCAACCAGCAAAGGCACAACAACAAAACCTTTTTCCTTTTTTCTTTCGCCATCATCCCTCTTGTCCATTAAACACATCCCTCTTTTGCATCTCGACCTTGCCATTCCACAGCGAGACTCCAAGGCCAAGAGCTCCCTCTCCCATTCCCTCCCCCTCTCTCACACATTGCCCCATTCCGACCCCGGAAAGCAAGTCCAGCACAGGCGTAGACCTCAGGCACAAGGACTGACACAGGCACAGGCACAGGAGCGACAGAACAAGCGCACGAGCTTAAATATTTGCCAAGACCCAAACGGTGGGACAAACCCCTCCTCCCCTCACACCATAACGACGACGATGGGTATTCCAACCACCTCTCGAGCACTCCTAGCACTGGGCACGGCCCTGGTCCTGATGTGCACCACCCTTGTCTTTGTCAACAACCACAGCACCAACAATACCATTCTGGACAGGTCCAGCCATGCCATGACACACTCTCACTCTGCCTCCGTGTCCCTGGTCTCATTATCGGACGACCCATCTCTGCTGGTCCAAACAAGCGACAATAGCAACCTTGACGACCACGAGTGGGACCACTTTGAGATGAACTTCAAGGAGCCAAAGACCGCGCCAGGGTCACTCCCCTCCGACGAGTATGCTCAGTACATCTACCAAGAAATTTTCCCCCTGCCCCCGGACTCCAAAGTGCCACATTTGCGACCACCTGCCGGCCGGACCATAGTTGTGGGAGACATTCACGGAAGCATCGATGGATTTAACGGTTTCTTGGTCCAGACTGGGTATGATCATCGCCGCGACAGCCTCATCCTCGCCGGAGACCTTGTCGCCAAGGGCCCTCGCTCGCTCAAGGTCATTGACCGCGCCATCGAGATCGGTGCCCGATGTGTGCGGGGCAACCATGACGACAAGGTGATTCGCTGGCGTGGCTATCTGGACAGTCTAACCCCAAGTGAAGTGGCGCAGCTGGACAATGAGACTGACGATAACGATGATATCGATATCAACATCAACGACGTCAACAACCTCAACAACATCATCAACGACGACATCAGCAACCTCAAGCGAAAGAAGCCTCGCACCCCGTACGATCTGGACAGGAAATCGGAGCATTACGACATTGCGCGCCGTTTGAGCACACGTCAGTACGACTACCTCCGTTCATGCCCTTTGATTCTGACCGTCCCGCGCGAGCTCTCTGTGCACAATATTCCAATCCATGTGGTTCACGCAGGAATCGACCCAAGGAAAAACATCCTGCACCAAAAGCCCTGGGTCCTAGTCAATGTCCGCAACTTGCTCGAGGACGGGACACCGTCGAGAACACGGAAGACTGGGCAGAGCTGGGCCAAGGCGTTCAATGAACTGCATTCGAACACGGGAAGGTCGCGCACGAGTAGAGATTTCTTGGTGGTGTATGGTCATGACGCGGGGAGGTCTCTGAACGTCAAGACGTGGACGATTGGACTGGACTCGGGATGTGTCTATGGCCGCGCACTATCAGGGTATGTGATTGAGACGGGACGCATCCACACTGTGCCATGTCCTGCCCACGGGGGCAAGTAGACTCGCTCCTATGGACTAGTGCAATTTCTTTCCAAGGATCCCTATTTCTTTTCCCACCAAGGCTAACGCTGGCTGGTACTTCCCGTTCAACATCCTTTATTTTTTTATTTCGCATATCATGCATTTGCGCATGTCTTTCTCTTGACCACATATTTTCATCATCTGTTTCTTTTGCATTATCCCTCCACTCTCCATCTCACATCCGCTCCCAAAAATAAAAAATCCGTAAAGCATGATGACGGGCATAGCGACATGATTGGGTCAAAGTCTTGCCATCCATCCTTCTGCAACGTTGTGTAAAATGTATTGGTTCTTCAAGGCCAAGAAGGACTCATCTTCCGCAGGATCCAAGTGTCGATCATGCCTGGCCCTGGTGTGGTGTTCATATCGACGGATGTGTACAGTTTGTAGCCTAGGTGGTTCCGGAGGGATGACAGGATCTCGACCAGGACCATGGACCAACGCATAGCTTCGCAACCATAGCTCGTTAGAGGCTCGGATATTCGTACAGGGTTCATCACGAACTCCTCCGCACCATGATAGAATTGCTGGCTCTTGATTCTAAATCGAAAGACAAAAAATAGCGATTCTGTTTAGTACTCAAGCCTCATCCTTGTCAAAAAAAACCACCCCGACATATATTTTACCCGGTTGGCCAATAGCGTAGAATAGCCTGCTGAACGTGGACAGCCACTGCAGGAGGTGCGTCAATGATTCGCACCGTGTTGTTCTTATTGAACGTGATCGAGAAAATGTCCTCTTCCTCCTCCTCGTCCTCTTTCCTATCCTCGTCCTCCTCCTGTCCTTCTGCTTTCTTCTCATCCTTGTCTTTACTGGTGTTGCCCAGAGAGGACGAGGACGACGACTCGAAAAAGAACACGTCCCGTTCGCCTACCCTCCGGATCACTTTACTCGTCCGGATCAGGCTGTACCCTTGCTTGATCATACACTTGAGCAGTCCCACGACGAGTCGTCGACAGCGTACTTTTTCCTCGCCCCAGCCCGTCCAAGGGTTGCCCTTGAGCTTGAACTCGTACGAAAAGAAGGGAGTGGTGATGGTGGTTGGCGTCGAGGATGATGAATACGAGGAGGAAGAACAGGAACAAGAAGAAGGGGGGTGGGATGTGTTGTTGGCGCCGCCCCCGGCATTGTCAAACTCTGCACGCTCGGCCTGGATGGGGCCCCAGGTGGCGGCGATGGTAGCGCGCACGAGGCGGGTCAGAGACTCGGGGGTGTTGATCAGCCGGATTTTGTCCGTATCGGACAGCGCGATCGCGCAGATGTCGTGGGCTTGAGGGGTGGTGGTTGGGTTTGAGAAAGTGGAGGAGGCGGATTTCTCGAAGGAAGGGAAGCCAGAGACGGGTCCTGAGTACGCGGGTGGGTTGTCGAATGCCATAACTCTATTGTTTTCGCTGGTCGTGTGGCGGTGTCAATTGGATGGAGGGGTAAAAGGTTTTTGGAGTTGAGGATGTCCTCTGTGAATTTTGGCTTTTCAATTTATATATTTCAAATTTCGAAAAGAGGCATTTGGGTTCTACACAACAGTCGAAAAAAACCCCATGGTGTAACACCAAAGCACCAAAAGAGTCGAAAATGCCATAAAGGTATTTTTAATATTCACCATACTTGTGCATTCTGGAAGGAAGGGTACTCTACGTCATTAGTTTTCAAGAAGAAGAGTGCTCAACTCGCCACCAGTACGTCCGCACGTACTTGATTTGCTTTGAATATGAAGCAACTGATGTGGAGCACGTGGCGATAGAGATTCTCTGAAAGCCTATTCTTTAATAAAGAGTCGGCGCGTTTGGCCTTACAATGTTTAATTTTCTTTTCCATTCGTTTTTTGTTTCAGGACCACGACGCGTCTGTTTTTCGCAGGAACCAGCTCTCCAGATCGTGGTCAGAGGCCATAGTGGCTGACGTGTAAAGCTTGAATCCCAGATTCTCTTGCAGAAGCGACAGTAATTCGATCAGGACCATAGTCCAGCGAAAGGCATCGCCGTTTTCGGCATAGAGAGCATTGGTCAGTCCAGTGGAGTCCAGGTGGACCTCTCTTGTTCCGTCTTGATCCTTTTCTTTCTTGAGCCTACAATCGCAGGGGAAACGAGGTGAGCCATGGTGGATGACACTATATCACTTTTTTTTTATGGTTACTTCTTACCCTGGTGGCCAATGTAGCCGAATGGCTTGTTGCACGAACGGGTACACTGCAGCAGGACCGTCAATAACACGAATAATATTGGACCGGTGGAACGCAATCGCAAAGATCTCTACGTTTTGAATCAGAACCGGGGGGACCTTCAAATCCGAATACGCTCCTTCGCCCTTGACCTCGACATAGGCGTCATTAACACTGATACCTGAGTACGCAAATACGAAGGTGCCGAGGTCGTAGTTCAATCGGATGACTTTGGTTGACTGCGCCACATTCCACCCATGCCTCGCCATGCACTTGAAAAGCTCCACCATCAGTCGACGGGAGCGGACCTTTTCGATGCCATAGGGTGCACAAATGTTGCCCTTGAGTTTGAGCTCGAGCGAGTAGAATGAGGAGCCGGCCGATTTCCTGGCACAGTTGGTGCAGCTGGCATGACTAGCACAGGTCTGAAGACCCGAGGTGGTGCAGGGTCCACCCTTGGCAAACTCAAATTGCTCGGTTTCGTTCTGGATAGCACCCCAGGTGGCCTGGATGATCTGGCGCAAGAGAGGGGTGAGAGCCTTGGGTGTGTTAACAAGGCGCATCTTATCTTGGTCGAAGAGGGTGATGGCGCACATGGAGGCGGGCCGTTTGGACGTGGGGTCGCCATCCTGGACCTGCATCATCGGTGCGCCACTCTGGACCGTTCGCGTTGTTGCACCACACTGGACAGTCCGCGTAGTCGGTGAAGACGTTGATGATCCGATACTGAGCTGGGTGAAGCTCTGGGTTGGAGAGTATGCTGGTGGGTTGTCGGCTGTCATTCAAAGATGTGTCTTACTAATGGCGAAATTGAGGTTGATGGAATTGGGATTCATGAACAAAGAGATGGGTCATTATGTTTTATTAATTGGGACTATATTTATACACTCGAGTCCGTGCCCATCAGTTGTTGTGGTAATCCAACCAACGTGGACAACGTGAGCATGTGGATGAAGTAGGCCTCGGCTAGCAATGGGGGTGGGGAGACGATTGATGGAAAGATGGTATACGACTCTGAAGGCATTTTCTGTTCCTTGCGAACGAGTCGAGCGCTTTTTGAAACGAAATGCACACTTGAGATGAGGTTGACGCACTCGACACTACGACATCCGCGAAATATCCTAGCTATCTCCAGTTTGTTGCTCGAGTCAAAAGTCATTCTCTGGGCTCCTTCGTTTCCCATTACGCCGTACCCCACAAAGGTGCTCCAACTTGCGCAATATGCAGGTGATGGTCTGGACCAATTTTGTGAACATTACCAGGAATGATAATGTGCAAACACTAACGCCGTCTTCCTTCTCCAAAGCTTGTTGACTTTGTTATTCTTGGACCATCTCTACTACCAAACAAAGCGAGTCATGCCGCTCATGAATGCTTTTCTTCTCCATATTTGTCAAGCATTTGTGGTTATGGGTTTGGGGGAAATATAAAATCAGCGAAAACCCCATTCTCTCTCCTTGTCTTCTTCTCTTGTCTATTCCACTCCAGCTCCAATTCCCACCACCAACCAATACTTCCACAAGATATGAAGTTTTGCTCCATAGCAGTTGTCCTTGTCGTTCTTGGCGCAGTCCAAGCCCTTCCTATTGCTCCAGCCGGTAGCCCAGATCTCGATAAGCGCACGAATCCATGGGATGCATCATTTACCGGAGGAGCCAACAACACTGTGACACAAACGAATCCCTGGGACAAGAGAAACAGTTCGAAAGAGGAAAATCCCTGGAATACACCTCCCGTTCCAAACGCTGAAGATAGCTAAGCCTAAGTAGAATACGATAGATAAATAATTGTATTGTATTTTCCTATTTTTTTCCTACCCAAAGAGTGCCCTTGTAATCAAATACACAGTTGAGCCTGTGAACCTCACTGCACTCAGTGCCGCGACGCTCCAAAAGATCATCGACAGATACGGGTTAAACATGTCGTTTTTGCTCATGGGCATTCCCAGCGTCGTCTGGTTCTTGGCGTCGTCCTTACCCATGCTGAACCCGCTTGTCATGGCAATGATCAGTACCGCATTGGTGAACATCCATGTCAGCACCAGCCTCGTCCGGAACATCTTATAATAATCCTCCTGCTTGGTTTTCTTGTCCCGCTTCTCTTTAACCGCGTCCGGTCGAACCGACAGCTCCTGCATGTTCAGCTGGTAGATCGCGTCAATATCCTCGCGGTTTGTCGGCTTCTCAAGCTTGATCACTTCCTGCCCATCCTTGGTCACTTTCGCCGCCTCGCCCAGCTCCGCCGCCTTGTTGTCGCCCTTCGTCCCCCACGAGACATCGTGCGTGTTGCAGAACGCATACACCATCAGGATGTTCACATAGGCCGGCAGCAGGAACAGATACGACAGGAACGAGGTGACCATGTGCCAGGGCTCAAAGTGCATCAGACTCGAGATGATGTACAGCCCATAGGTGGAGAGGAGCGAAATGACTGTGTCGCGGAAGGGCCCTTGCTCCTGTATCAGCACGACCATTTCGTGCGGATTGCCCCACACGGGCTTGACCACGGCATAGACGGTGGCGCCAGCGAGGTAAAGCATGACGCCCATGATTAGAGCAAAGAGGAGGATGGTCAGGATGAAGATGATGCTCGAGCCCTGGGGGCGGTTACCGAGGGAGCAAATAAAGACTGTGATGATGGCGGCGAGGTACATCTGGCGCAGAGCACCAAACGTGATGTGGCCCCAGTCGCCAAAGGGCGAAAAGTCCTTGTTGGCGTTATTGGCGGCGGATATGGTCAGGAAGTAGAAAGTCAAGTAGAAGTTGGCGAGCGAGAACCAGTTGAAGATTAGGTTGACGGCGTTGTAGACGAACTCGATCATGAGAAAGATCTTACGGAAAAATCCTTGGCCCGAGGTGAGGATGCGAGTGAAGTGGGCGAGTGAGTAGAAGGCCGCAAAGAAAGAGCCGTTGAGCCAGCGGCGGCGCTGGGAGATGAACTCGCCGATCGAGTCGGGCACGTCGGTCTCGGCCTTGGCGGACTTGACGTAGCGCAGCAGCCAGGCCTCATTCTTCTTGGCCACGAGCTCGAAGCAAAGGATACGATCCTCGGCGAGGTACATGTTGGACTCAAAGATACCTGCATCTCCGGAAGTGTGCATAGTTTCTCCCTTGAAGTACGACGACAGAGGTCCAACTCCTGGTGAAGAGTCCTTCAGTGCCTTGTAACGGTAGGCAGAGAAGGCTCCTGGCAAGACCGAAATGTATCCAAAGACAGACTCGAGAGGCTTGTCGAGAATGTTGGACATCTTGTACTCAAAGTTTTGCGACGCAACCAAAGGGTTCAGCAAATTGGAGCAGTTGGGGCCGAGATCAGCGCAAATCTCTCCACAGGCCCCTCCGATTGATGAGTCGCGGTCAAAGGCCTTCCACAGATGGTAAATACTGGTTCCTGAGGGCTTGGTGCCGACGTCGAGCAGGACACAGACGTTGGGGTTGAGCTGGGGAGCGAAAGCGTTGAAGAACCAACGGTGAGAGTTGAGCTTCTTCTTGTTCTGCTCCTTGAGACAAAACAAGATCTGGACAGGGACAATACCGCGGTCAGCGCCACGGATCTTGAGTTCGCTGTCCACCATGACCTGAGTTGTGTACTCGTAAATATGTGCGGTCACTGGCTTGCCAGCCACAGTGTCCTTGGCGATTCCCTCCTGGTAGGCGCCCATGGCGGCCAAGACCTTGAGAACACGAGGGTGACACTTCTTGCGACCGTCGGCAACAACACAGACCACAACCTTCTTCCAGCCATCCTTGCCCCAGGTTTTGGATTTGGCACGGGTGCAGAGATGTGAAATGTTCTTCATGACGGAGCCCATGGTTTTGATAAATAACTCGTCGTCTTCGTTGTACATCGTCATGACGATAAAGAGCTCAGTCTGGCGGCGGTAGATGGTGGGGCGAAGGGTGTATCTCTCCTTGAAAAAGTCGTTGGGATCGCAAGTCGCGGCGGTGTAGCGCATATACTCAAACTCGCGCTCGCCTTTGAAGTGAACGTTCTGGAGTAGCTGCTGTGGGACTGGGCAGTCCATGACCAAGTTACCTTCTGTCAATGGAACATGGCAGACAGACTAGAAAAAAAAAAGAGTAAGGGTAAGACGGGGATTTTGAGTGAACTCTGTGCATGTCCAATATCAGGGTCCATTGCTTTGTATAGTTTGCTCGTTACCCTACGGTTCATTGTCGCCGCTCTGTCGAGTCTCGAGGCAGACCGTGGTGGAGGGCCTTTATTGTATCCATTGTTTCTGCCGCCTGCTCGCCCTTGGTTGGTCATGAGTCCTG
Organism: Podila verticillata NRRL 6337; assembly: GCA_000739165.1. Lineage (NCBI taxonomy): Eukaryota > Fungi > Mortierellomycota > Mortierellomycetes > Mortierellales > Mortierellaceae > Podila > Podila verticillata. The sequence continues at coordinate 2,251,625 of KN042422.1, forward strand.
CATTGTCACTTTCGTCAATCATGTCATAACCATAGTGGCCAGCTGAATGGTCGTATCCGCCAGGTCCGCCGGGTTGGTATCCAATGGGTTGTTGAGGTGGGTAACTGCGATCGGGGTTGTTACTGTTACTGTTGAGGTTCATTCGGGGAGACGTTGGAGTAGCTGTTGGGTGGTAGGGCTGCTGGTGGTGCTGCAAAGGCGAGCTCCCACCGTAGCTACCATTGGGAGGGTATTGGTTATTGTTCTGGTTGTTAAATCTTGACATTTGTTGTCAAGAGGCCTGTTAAAGTGAAAACAAAAATATGAATGGCGTGAAAGAAGTGAGAGGCTTGATATTGAAGATGCAACGAAAAAGAAATGGAGAAGAAAGGAAGGAGTTTTTTTTAGGCGAAGCCATCCCATCCTCGAGTGGAGCCGGAGACCCAATGCTTGGTCTCTACGAGATGAAAGCGAACAAGAAATGCAGGAGGTGGAGGTATCTCTTGTACTCGTCAGTTACGGTAGGATACGAAGATACTCCAGAAAAAAGGAGGAAACAAGCAGAGACTTGAATTGAGGAGGCAAAAGGCTGGTTTCGTGTCGATTTGGATGTCGTGTGTGTGTGTCTGTCAATGGATGGGATGGACCAATTAACCAAAAAAAGGAGAGATGAAGGATGCCACATCGTGAGAATAAGTATGCCATGGTCCATGAAAGACACATCCCGGTGGCAACGAAACGAATGGAAGGGTGAAGGAGGTGATTGAGGGCAAAGAGCAGGTGCTGCAGAGTCAAGGATGAAAGAGATCAAGACTCAAACGGATGAGGGACAAACGAAAAAAAAAACGGTGGTGTCGGTGGAAGTTCTCTATCGAACAACGATCAAAAAAGACTATCGTATAGGATTGATTTTCAGGATCGCGAAAATACAGGGATAAAGTCGCATCAACCACAAGCCCCTCTCTTGAGCGAGATTTGCCCGCAAGAACAAAAGACATGGCATGGATGCATGGGGAGCTCACCGAAGCACGATCTGAAACAAAAGTGTCAAGATGCTATATGGTGTCCATGGATGAATTAACGAGGACTGGGAGGAGTTCAACGAAGCCAGATCGGAAAATAAAATATCGCGCCATGCCATGCTGTGCCCGTCCTCCATTGTTGAACTGCTGAACTAACGAGGACAAGGAGAACATGGAGCCATGGAGCCATCGGAGATTAGTCGTTAGTCGATCTGCCATCATTAGGGTTAGTCTTCATAGACATACTTTCGGATCCTTACCAAAAGCGGCAAACGAGCTTTTCAGTTCTCCTGGGAGTTTTACGTCTTCGTCTTGTTGAGAGGATGAGAGCGCTACCACCAACGTTGCACAGTCAGTGAACCAAGTGCAATGAGTACTAACTGGACAGTGTTTCCTCGGAGGGATTATGAATGGCTAGCTGACAGGAGGGCCGATTGGATGGATGGGAGGTTTTACATTTGTACTAGTCTACTGACAGTTCAATTCTCTTGTTTATGCATAAGCTTCGCCATGTTATTGAGAGCCATTGTCCACGCACTGTCTCTCTCTCACTCTCAGTCTCAGTGTCATCCCAATGCAGATCAAGGTTTTTTGAAGAGAAATGAAAAACGGTTGACAACTTTTCTTCTCTGGGTGAGCGTGAGCATTTGCCGTCCACATTGCGTCATGCGCATGGGCTGGGGGCAGAAGTGGTCAAGATCCAAAAATATGCAATACAGCTTCTTAATCTTCTTTTCTTCATAGAATGTAATTCCGGGCCTGACCCAGTCGACTTTTCTCATTCCATTTACCCAACCACCTTCACTCCAAGGATGAGTGTACAGTTCATATTTGATATTCTCGCACCCAAAATGGATCGCAAGTGCTTAAATTGTTTGTTCATTCATTTCCACCCGACGTGATGGCAAACTCTCATCTCCTCGTGTACTTCGTATATATACCGTCCACTTCCTTCATATCTCTGTTGTATTCTTCTTCTTTGTCATTTCGTTTGGTCGTTCTTTGCAAGTCAAGTGTCTATCCCGTGCCCCAGGATTTGCGACCTTTGTACTGACATAGCACAGGCGTGTATGACTCCCAACCCATTGACACCCGCTCTTGGTCACACAACTCCCGCCCACAATGGCCATTCTCCCTCACGAAACTGAGACGGATTTCTTCCCAAAGCCACCAAGTACTGATCCTGTAACACAGTCCGGCGCTATATTACCCACAGCAACTACATCAACCAAAGACACAACAACAATGACAACAACAACAGCAAACCCACCCCCCACCAATACTTCTACGCCCAATACTTCTGCTACATCCTCAAGGAAAACGAATACCCCAACTTCAAATAATATACCAGGAAGTGTACCTACAACTGTCCATATCACCCCAAGGAGCAACTACACCAGCCTCCCTTCACCACCTCTTCATACTACTCCGGTTTCCCCCCAGCTGTTCGGCAATGGCATGTCAAGTAGCCCGAGTCCCATCGTCGGTGCCTTGGTCGCGGTCTTTGTTGCCGTCCTTGTGGCAGGACTCTTTATATTCAGGCGAAAGAAGAAAACGACGAGAGAAAAACTTATTGGATCTAGTAGCAGCCCCCGCCTTCGTCATCCTGAAGACATTGAGGCTCTGCCTCTCCCTTCGGCGGCTTTCTCACTCAGTCTGACCATGACGGACAAGAAGATCTACGGGATAGCCAAGGAGGACAAACACTCTTCGGCCGACAACGAGATATCGAAGAAGGCCCACGACCTCCAATTCGATATCGATGATTTGAACCACCTGATCAGGAACCCACACTTGCCCATTCCAACCTTCCAACTCTACCACGGCCCCCACGCTGTCGTTGTGGAAACGCTAGACGGCTCCACTCCTGGCTCACCACCGCCACAAAGCCCACATACCATCCGCGAACAAGTCGCTCCCACAGAGACATATCACGATTTTAACCGACCTCATGGTCCTGAGGAAACTCCCATGGACACTGAGTCAGAACTGCCTCTCGAGCAGCAGTTCGCGCTGCTGATGGTGCAGCAACAGAACCTAGAGCGGGTACGGCAGGTACAAGAAGCAGAACTGAGGCGAGTCCGCGCCAGACTGCTGGCAAAGATGAAAGACACCTCCGAGGCGGAAGGCGAGAGCTCGGGAAGCATACAGGAAGGATGGTCGATTGCGGCCACTGTCTCATGGCCATGGCCGCCAGGCGATAGCCAAGTCATTGAGATACCTGAGGAGGTGGGGAGCGAAGAGATTGTCGTAAACACAAGGCAGCAAGGATGGTCGACCGAGGTGGCTGTCTCGCGGCCAGGGCAATCAGAAAGTCGAGTGATTGAGATCCTTGAGGAGGTAGAGGGGTCGGATGACGATGACGCGGCGATAGAAGAAGGATGGTCGACAGAGACCTATGTTCCGCTACGACGGAGGGTCGGCTTCGCACCTGCGTTTCCATTAGCATACAAGCATGTGTTCGACAAGACAAATAATTAGATTATGGACACATTCAATCAGCACCAGCATAGACAAAATACAGCATCATTAAGTAGCACCCTTACTAAGTGCTCACTTTCTTTTCTTCGTTATCTTCCTCGATACACCAAGGTCTTCCTTTAAAAAGGGTATTCCTAGGATACCCTAGAAGAACACGACAAGTTTGCATGTCAATAGTAACGCTGTACACTCGCTATGCAACACATGTGTGAGAGCTCAAGTTACTGTTGGATTCGTAGAAGGAACGGACACGTCGGCTGAGTTCCGAGCGGGACTCTCTTCAGCAAAAGCGGATAAGCTGTGAGGAATGATCGCAAAGCAGAGGCTGAAACCGAGTCCTAGTCCGATTGAACCGCTCAAGCACCAGCCAAAAAGGAAGAGAAGAGGAGGCTGAGCCAAACGGAACAATCCAATACTCACACACAAGAACAAATCTGACGTTGGCCTTATTAACAAACTCCATCCTTCTCTCCAGGGCAGCGATATTTGGTTTTGGCGAGGTGCTCAAAATCAAAGGACATTGATCTGCCCTGAAAAAGCACAAAGACGTGACTGTTTTTCAGACGGATAGGAGTTGGTGCTATTTTGTTCACACGAGCGCGTGAATGCATGTCTCCATTCACTTTGTCCTTCCCCAAAAGCTATCCTTCTCCCCACAAATTCACCTTCACATGTCGAACGGAAAGAGACAGAACAGAGTCCAAGATGTTCAGGTACATGGTCGAACCCTTGTGCTGCCGAAATGCGAAAAGGATTTGATTGATACAACGCGAAACTCAACTGTGGGTGGTTAACTTCGTAGGCTTGACAGTTGGGAGACATCTCGCAACGGGAAAGCCATACAACAAAAATGGAAAAGAGGACGACAAAAAAGTACTTAGTGTTTTCTATGCGCATAACGCATAAGTCTAACTCAATATCTCCTCCGCTCTGCCTATATTTCTTCGACCATGCAGTCGTCGACACCAGACGTAAAGCGTACTAGAATCAGCAACTCCACTGAGCCACAGATGACCCATGACGCGAGGACTACGCGGGTGAAAGGTTACGACAATGAGGAGGATCAAGACGAGCTGGTATGAGCACAAGAAGTTGAGGCGCCTGAAAGAACGCGCACATTGCCTTTTTTTCCTTCCAGTCAAGTTCCTAACACGCATTCGCTCTCTTTATCCGAACAACAGCTGACTCGTCGCCCAGCTCGGCACAGAGTGCGGCGCAGTTATGATGGCTTGCTGGCGGAAGGAGGTGATGACGATAGTGGGTGTCGCTTCGGCGCGTCGGACAACAGACGGGATTCATCTCAAAAACATGCACCAGGAGGCAAGAACAACCCACAGAAAGTTCAGCGCACGACAACTGCTAGAGCTGGTTCGTCACCCACAAAGCCATCGTCACCCACAAAGCCATCGTCACCCACCACATCGTCCGCGCGTAGATCGAGTACTCGAGCGCAGTCTGATATAGTCAAAGTCTACCATACCGACTTTAGACGGGTCATGAAGGTGTTCTGGGAGTCACCAACCAAACAAGGAACATACAGCCCATGTCATCGTAATCGAGCTGCCATCGCCGTGGAACGCCAAACACTCCAGGATGACGATAGCATGGCGGTGTTGGATCTGATCGACTGCTTTACGGAGCATCTTGACATCGGTCGCCGTGGCACATCCAGGGTCCCTGTATTAGCCCTCTGCGTGCGAAGCGAGACACAGATACAGGTGACGCCGTTTCCAAAAATCAAGACGCCTGTATCCATAGCTCTACGGCACATGGACCACCACAGCTGCGCGGTGGGAGCCGTTGCCTTTCACTTGTTTGACCGTTTTCAGGTGAGTATCGAAACAAAACATAGCACCATCAGGCTCGATTGAGACACCCAGACGTTGGAAACGTGGTCGCCAACTTCTTTGCTACACTCACACTTATTTTTACACCCTCTTTATATCATAGGCGTGTCGAGAAGATTTCCCCGACTTCACAAACTTGAAAGAGTGGTCAAAGATCAAGCTGATCCGAGGCGAGGACCGACTTATGGAGGCTGATTTCGATGAAGTCGCTAGGAACATCACTGAGGTAGCCCAGACAGTTGGCATCGAGCACGGGTTCCATGGGCTGTGCAAGGTCTCGGCGCGTGAGTTGTTGGACCTGGGACTGGACGACAGATGGCCTATTCAGATTGGACCTGACAGCGAGATCCTAAAGGCGGCAGCTTTAGCAGGGTTCTTCAACACCTCATACAGACTCGATCGTGATTGTATCCCTCCACCACTCGACCTCCAAAGGATGGTGTTTCCTATAATCGAGGGTCTTCGTGGTGAGGAGACGCAAGCAGCGTGGCGGAAACATTGTGACGAAGTCATGCAGAACCCATCACCACCAGGGCCGAGCACACAGCCAGGAGCAGCAAAAACGCGACGCTTGGAGGCGTTACGGGACTCAAGGCCAAAGTACAGAGAAGAAGCTTGGAGGGGGTTCCTCGACCTTCTGCTGTGGCTTCGGCGCGTTATCCTACAGGACGCGGTCATGTTTATGCACGACAACTCGCTCAACAGTGTGCTCCGAGATCCGGTCTTCTCCACCCCAGAGTTCGAGCAGTTCAAGACGGATCTGCTCGCATCTATTGAGGTGCTGTCATCGAGGCGCCATGTTATGTTCTCTGTCCCAGAGACCACCTCGGAAGAGCAAGGTCAAACGAACGAAGAGGTTAAAAATACACAGCGAGAGCAGAGCCAACAAGAAGAGGAGAGTCACAGAGATGAGAAAAAGGATCCTTCTACGGAGTCTTTGCAAAGCATCGGGAAAGATGACGACGAAATGAGCGACGAGGATGACGAGGCGCAGGATCAACGTCGGCAACAGTTGGCGGAGAAGCTCCAGAAACTGGATCAGAAGCGGTACAACACCAAGCTCGAGAGAATGAGTCACAAGTACGAGGAGGAGAAATTGTCGCTGAAGAGGCGGATCGAGCAACAAGAGAAGGATACCACAGGACTTCAGCTCCAAGTGCAAGGGCTTTCTTTGCAGCTGGAGTCGAAGGAGGGACTGATTCGTCAGCTCACCGAAGAGAGGGACAAGCTGCGAAGCGAGGGCTCAAAGAAGCAGAGGCCGAACTCGAGCCAGGTGGAATCGTGCGATCAACATCCAGCCATCAAGGAGGAGTAGGTGCAAGGCAAACGCAAGGTCTGTCGATCGTCATTTGGCTGCCACCAAAATTAAACTCAACAACGAATAATGCATACCTGGTGAACCCACCCTCGCTGTACTTTCCACAAGCACCGGCACTTGCTTTCTTCTTCCCGTCGAAATCTTGCCATGGCTGGATTAGCAAGACTGTGTGCCATGTATGCACTGCCACTTGATGGTAAAAGAGCACCGGGTCGAGAGCTTTTTTTTTGTTTTGCGATAGGGTTCACCAAGGTTTGTCTGTCCAAGATGGACAGCAAAATGTTCTTGTCTCATGTACTTTTGGAAGAAAAACAAAATAACAAAAAAAAACAATGCGACATTGTTGGTTCATAACTTGGAATGCTTCCGGAGTTGACAGCTTGATGACTGTGGATACTGTCTTTGCATCGCACGCACACCCATGTAGTGGGGCAAAGTGCATAGGTGGTCTTTGTTGGCAAAACAACAAACAACATTCAAAAGGAGCCAAAGCGGCCTTTACTGCAAAACAAAGGAATCAGGAGGCCAATGAGAAGAGAGAGAGAACACGTCGGATACAAACTAACCTAACCTTGTTGTGTGTGCGTTTGTTTGCCCGAGGGCGAGGGTGGCCAATAACCAAACGTTCTCCAACTTTCTTGGCCTTGACTTTGCCCCAGCACAGGCACCATCCACACCGCACCCCAGTGCTGTTTACATTGGCGTGAGCACCATTACAAACCTTCAAAAGGCATCGATGCTGGGTGGTGAAGAAAGAGCGAAGGCAAAGATCTTGGTTTACCTCCATCTCCCCATCGCTTTCTTGGTTGCATTTCCGGTCGAATGATCCAGGTATGTGGAGCTTTTCCTCCTGAACTCGTCTTCTTTCTTTTTGTTTCTTTCTTTCTCTTTCTCTCTTTTATGCCACCCACACATTCACACACGCACTTTGCTCTCGGTCTACCTTCTCTTATTCGACATCCATAATCCTGGCTACCATCCTGGTCTATTGCCAACTTGTTCTTCGATTTACAGTACATTATTGACTCATAAATCCATCTACCCATGCACAATATCAACAATCCCGTTGCCCACTCACTAAAAAGAGTGCGCTCAACAACAGTCCACACCCGGTACCTCTCACAACCGCATCCTCGCTCGATAACACGCCGTTCAAAAATGATACTCCTAGCTCTAGTCGCTATTTTCTCGATCCCTCAAGTCTCGTCACAATACTACACCTCTCCACCACCTCCTCTCACAAAGACAGTACCAACTTCGACAACAACAACCACAGTAGAGACGCGCACATCCGAACGACCAACCCTGCCGCCTACTACACCCATGCCGCCCACATCACAACCGACGTTCCCACCCTCTCCACAACCCACCTCACTTTCCCACCCTCGGTCCCCACTCACACCCACTTTCCCATCCTCGGTCCCACCTACATCCACTTTCCCATCCTCGGTCCCACCTACATCCACTTTCCCATCCTCGGTCCCACCTACAACCATTTTCCTATCCTCGGTCCCGCCCACATCACAACCCACTTTCCCGCCATCATTTCCACCCACATCAGAACCTACGTTCTCAGCCACGTCACCGCCAGCGATCACACAAACACTCGGTCCTACCCAGACGACACAATCGCCATCCCCGATAACTTCGTTCCCGACCAGCGAGACTTTGAATACCTCGCCTCTTCCTACCCCCATCACTCTCACTCCAAGCGGTTCGTCATCGGAGGTCGTGAGCTCCACAGGCTCAGCAACACCCTCCATAGCAACACCCTCCAGCGTTGCAGTACCTCCAAGCACATCCACCACGAGTGGGCCCGGGGGTGGTCCAGGCACAGGCCCCGGCTCGGGCTTGGGCGAGGGCGGCGACGGGCCCAGCGCTGGCCACGGCCTAAGCCGGTAAAGCAAGCTCGTCATCATCATCATTTGCGGCACACTGGGCCTCATGGCGCTGATCTGTGTGACGTCGTATCTGGTCCACCGGCAGCGACAGAAGCGTTTGCGCCGAGTCGGCAGAGGAGGGATTAGTGATGTGTTCTTAGCCAACGATGGGTTCATCAAACTGTCAACAGCCATGGAAGGAGGAGGAGGAGGAGGAGGAGGAAAACGCGAGTCGGACCTGACAGAGCACAAAGCAAGAGCGATGAGAGAGTCACGTGGACCGAACCTTATCCATGAAGAGCTGGGCCATGGGCGGCAACGAAGCTGGCATGATCCACAGGGCAGGGCCTCGAGCGAGAGTAAGCGCAGTGTTAGCAAAGCCATGATGAGCTCGCGGAGATCATCTATGGCGTCGTCGCGACGGTCGTCCTTCCAGAACCTGCGCCGGACGTCGTGTGGGCCCCAGGGGTCGTCGCCATCAATGGAGGAGGACGTGTCGTTCTTTGGGGCTGGTGGGCTTTATACCCCTGACATGCTGAACGGGCCACACAAGGTCATTGGCGGATCTCAGGCGTCGTCGCTCAGTGCTGGTGGGCGCGAGAGTCGGACGTTCTTGCGCGATTCCGAGTACTACCATGACGATAAGCGGTCCTGGAACACGAATAGCTCGCGTGTGTCGCTGGGCGGGTCGAGCACTGCGTCGGATGCGTATCTGCTGCCGAGGGATGTGTACAACTATGACGAAGGGGAGCGGATCCCGCTGGAGGAGCGGGTTGCGTTTAGTAAAGCGCAGCAGCAGGATATGGATCGACAGCGACATGAGCAGCAGTTGTGGCTGGACCGGATGGAAGGGTTGCTGAGAGGGAGATCGGAAAGTGACGGAGAGTCTCTTTCGAGGACTTTACTCGAGTCGGACGATCCACTGAGCAAGAGTAGCACAATGGATGGGGAAGAGTCGAAACGGTCGTCCAAGATGCATGAGGAAGAAGAAGGAGAGGTGGATGAGCACTTTGACATGTCGGATCTAGGCACAAGCAAGCCTCTCAGTTTGGATGAAGAATCTATTGTCTCTGAGAGACTGACACACAATATCTCTCCCACAACGACAGCTTTTACGGGTGAACTCGAGTACCTCTAGAATTGTGTTGTATCTGTCTATTAAAAACACGTACTTTTGCTAGTATCTCATGCATAGCAATCTTTAAGTTTGTATGATCGCAGCCGTGTACATACATGATCAGAGAGGGGAAAAGGCGATAAACAACATCGGAGAAGACAAAATGAAGAACAAAGGAAAACAACCGTTTACCTGGGTAAAGACGCATCGTACATGGTCCATAACATCACATAATCCCTTGTGCCTCATCGATCGATCAAATATGCATTGGTGAACAACAAGGTTACACGAAGAGCAGAGTCGCTGTTGTTGCTTGTGTTTGCATTGTTGCGAAGTTTTGGGTAAACGCCATTGCACGGGTTTATATTGTTTCGGTGCGTGGTGGTTTCATGGTCATTGAAATGAAGGGTTCAAAGAGTGGACGAGAGGGTTCAAGCGGACCCAAGCGGTGTTGGATCGGGCTGTGGGTATATTTTGACAGGATCCAAAAATATAATACGAGCTAATTATTGTTGGGCGTCCAGGACGATGGTCTCATCCTCAATGCCCTACAAGGCTACAACCAGCTACGGCCGTTATGGTGGTGGCTCGGAAATATCAGCAATTAGTTTGCTTTGAAGGGAGGACAGTCTAGTTTGGCTGCCCAAGAAGCATGATGGAGGACGAGGAAACACGATCGAAGTTCCCCCTGCCATTGATCTGTTTATCACAAAAAATAGTTCACAGACATGGTCCAAGGGGGTAGTTGGCAGTAAATGAACAATGCCCTGCAACATTGGATGTACACCCGCGTTGGTAATGAGCTATGTGCGGATAAAAAGGGCTATCATAGACTCATCAAACAAACGACACGGCCAAGAACAGAAGGAGGACCCTACTTTGTACTTGTGTGTTCCTCTCAGCTCCTTCCTTTTCTTTATCGTTGAAAGCCCAACAATCCACGCCCATCCACTTTGCAACCTGTCTTATTTCGATGTGCCCACTCTCTCTCTTTCGACTCTCCAGTCCCACCCATTCTCCTCCATGATCTCGTTCGATTCAGAGTTGTCACCATTCATTTAGTCCATGCACATTTGTTTCTCTTCTCCCTTCATTGTCCTCATTATTCATTTGCATCCCCTTGACGTTGCACCTGCACAACAACAAACTCAAACACAAAGAAAACGGCACCAAATTGAACACTTGAAAGACAGGAACAAGAAAAGTATATAATTTTGGTGACCTCTGTATCACCGTATGTCGTGCATCTGCGTCGTACGCTTTGGCTGACCACCATTTTGCACCACTATAGCACCCATTCGATACATCTCTATGACCCAGGCCAACCGCCTCATAGCCTTCGACAGTCCCGGCGATGGTCGCCAAGAAAAGAAGCTGTTCAGTCTGTCGTCCAGAGGCAGGATGGCCCTCCTCTGGGCCTCCATCATCGCCCTCTTTGGCTGGTTTGTTCTCGAACGCAGCCTTCTCCTCCAATCTACCTCATCCCCTCCATCTCCTATGGAAGTCGAGCCGACTCGATCGATTATTATTGGCACACCAACACCCTTTGATGCGCCTGCCTCGGCCACCGAGTCAACTCCGCCACGACAGCCACAACCATCTGCGGCCGTCTCCACCCCCAAAATGATCGATATCATCCTATTCAACAGCGAACTCGACCTCCTTGAACTTCGGCTCAACGAGCTCAACCATGTCGTCGATACCTTTGTCATCATCGAGTCCAACGCCACCTTCTCTGGACATCCCAAGAAGCTTTACTACAAGACTTTCTCACGGCACTTTGAGAAATTCAACCACAAGATCCACCATATCGAGCTGCCTCCCATGTCCCAAGAGGCCAAGAGATATTCGGACGATTGGGGCAACGAGCGCTACGCTCGCGACAAGGGTGTCTCGATAGCCATCCAGGAGCTGCAGCCCCGGGACGGCGACTGGCTGCTTCTCTCCGACTTGGACGAGCTTCCTCGGCCATCGGTCCTGCTCGCGATGAAGTACCCAGAAGAAAACGCCGAGATCTCGTCCATGTTCCTGGAGCGCTCGATCGCTGAGGGGGGTGCGCTGGATCTGTTCCGGCTCGGCTGCCGGTTCTACTACTACTCATTCGAGTACTACAAAGGCAACTGGATCGGCCCTGTGGTGATGCGCTTCCGTGCGTGGGAGTCGCACTTGGCCCGAGTGGAGGTCGACGGGTCCGAGAGCGCACAGATGTTGAGTCAGAAGACGTTCATGGCTACCATGGGCCTCGAAAGCTGGACCACGCTCGGCTCCAAGATGCGGGACGCTCGTGGCCAGGACGCAGCCAGTTGGGTCGACGATGCGTGCTGGCACTGCAGCTGGTGTTTTAGTCGGATTTCGGAGGTGGTGGAAAAGACGAGGGCGTACTCGCATACGGAGCACAACCAGGGCCAGTACCAACAGAAGGAGTGGATCCTGGATCACTACAGACGAGGCGAGGATCTGTTCAATCGCAATTACGAAACACACACGCTTGTTCAGAGGAACTATGACATTCCGGACTACGTGCGGTACAACAGGAACAAGTACCTATATATGCTCGAGCGATATGAAGCGCCGGGTGCGGGGTTCATTGATGTCGAGGTGCTGCCCCTCGTGACCACCGAAGCTGTGGTCACTACAACTACTATAACTACAACTACTATAGCTACTACAACTACTGCTACTGCTACTGTTTCTGCTACTGCTATTGCAACGACACAAGCCGAGGAGACCAAGCAAGGGGCGAAAACAGCATTCACGTCAGTTCCTGTGGCACCGAACAGGCGAAGTAGAGTAGGGAGAAACTAGGCATATTTATGAATTTTGCTCCAACACATCATTGACACTTGTAAAACATGACCCACCCACCCACGTCCGTTCACGTTCGACAGCCCATGATGGGTATTGATTTGATGGGGGAGCGTTTGCATTTGAGAGTGAGCGAGAGGGCGTCAAACAAGATTGGGGCGATGCTACTGAAGATCATACAAACGGAGTGTTGTTGATGTGCAAGGGGTGAAATCAAGGACCCTGCTTCTGTTCTTGGACACGCACTTGTCGCACGTCATCAAATAGACAGACCGACAGACAGATAAACAAAGTAGAATATCAGACCTCTGAAGGGCGCTAACGTGATTTTCGCGCAATTCGCCAATATTTTTAGTCTCTTTGTCTGCCTGTCTGCACCAAAAGTGGTTTGTTCTATTCGTTTCACCTGGCTGGCATTAGCCGTGGCGGGACTGGACAGGTCTGGGCTGAACGACTTTTTAACCCAAGCGTGTGTATCAACTTCCAGTGCATTGGTTGTCCCAAGGCCTTTCCCTCCCTCCCACCTTCCTTTCGTCACTTCCTTATACTTCGCTCCAGCGCTCGCATAATCGTCATTTACCCAAAAGCCCTTCCATCTCCACCTCCATTATATGCCACAGAAAAATGAAATAAATACAGACACCGTCAAAAACGCAGAATCGGTTTTTTTTGTTTTGTTTTGTTCTTGTACAACCGCACCAAAAAAAAGTACGCCTCTTGCGTTATTTCCGTGTTCTATACTTCCTATCCACACTGCCAGGCATAGAATACTCACTAATACCTTGTCCATTACCCTCCCTTACAGTACCCACACGCATCCACCGAATGGCCCATGCATCCACCGAAACGGCCCACGGCACAATCCGCTTTTCACTCCTCCCGTCGAAGGATAACAGCCCTCACAAAACAAGATCCATATCTCGATGCAACCTGTCGTCCAGGGGCAAACTCGCCCTTGTCTTGTCTATCCTCACTACTCTCTTGGTCTGGTTTGTTCTCGGGCACACTTTGCTTCTCCAGTCTACATCACTATTCCCTTCAGAATTTCAATCGCCCCCACCGCAGTCACCCATCCAATCATCCGCACCCAAAATGATTGACATCATCCTTCTCAACACCGAACTCGACCTCCTCGAAATCCGCCTCCACGAACTCTTTTATGTCGTTGACACCTTTGTCATCATCGAGTCCAACATCACCTTCTCTGGCCACCCCAAGAGTCTCCACTATAAAGAGAACATGCAGCGCTTCGAGAAATTCAGGCACAAGATTCACTACATCGAGTTGTCACCCATGACCGCGGAAGAGAGGCAGGAAAACAGTGACAGCTGGGGCAACGAACGTTACACACGCAACAAGGGTGTCTCCATCGCCATCCAGGAGCTGCAGCCCCAGGAGGGTGACTGGCTCCTCCTCTCTGATCTGGATGAAGTCCCACGACCGGCCATCCTACTGGCGATGAAGTACCCCGAACCAGGTACCGAGACTGCATCCATGTTTCTCGACCGCCCAGTGTCCGAGGGCGCGCTGGATCTGTTCAGACTGGAGTGCCGGTTCTACTATTACTCATACGAATACTACAAGGGCACGTGGATGGGACCCGTGGTGATGCGCTTCCGCGAGCGCGAGTCTCACTTGGAGCGGGTCAACATCACCGGCTCAGAAAACGCAGAGCTGGGGCAGCAGAAGGAATTCATGGCCACGATTGGTGAGGACGACCACTGGACAGGGCTCGGCTCGAACATGAGGGGCGCTCGCTTCAACGACGCCGCCACGGTGGTCGATGACGCATGCTGGCACTGCAGCTGGTGTTTCAGTCATATCACTGAGGTGATTGAGAAGTCGCAATCGTACTCACACTCGGAGCACAACCAAGGCCAGTACCAGGAGGAAGGGTGGATCTTGGATCACTACCGGAATGGAGTGGATCTGTTCGAGCGTGAGTCGGAAGTGGTGACGATTGTCCAGAAGAACTTTGACATTCCGGACTATGTTCGGTATAATAGACACAAGTACCTGTATATGCTTGAGCGGTATGATGCTCCTAATTCAGGGTTCGTCGATGTAGCCTAAACCCTAATACATGTAACCCGCGGCGGATAAAAATACACGGGATAGAACAGGGCGTAAAAATCGCATTTAATATTAATTCGACTCAAACAAATATGATACGTGACTTTCTAGAAGGTCAGTTTTGATACGAGCAGCAGTGTTGAAAGCTAATTGATAATGGGTTTGAACTAGATTGGGCAAAAGGAGGGCAAGAGAATAAGATGTTTAAGGCGTACAATTTGGCCGAGGTTGGTATCAGGAGAAAAGAAATGTTTAAGGACCGCATAGAAGACGGTCCAGGCATTTCGACATCTTGGGGCTTATTCTCCACCCTCCGAATATCCGTTTGCAGAATGCAGATACAGTGCCGACTTGTCTATTTAGACAAGTGCACTCGACAAGATAAATCCCAACCCCCTCCCTTTGAGGATTGGATGATTGTTGTTTGTTTCGTTTTTAGGTAACGCCAAAGATGGTTTTTTCAAGGGTTCAATCGAGGCTGTGGGCTGTAGTGTTTTTTCTTCGACTATCTATCAGTAGCTAATTTACCGAGTCTAGATCAAATGGATATTAAGTCTTTTTGTGGCGTTCCCTTGGGATGGGTCGTGCGCTCAGACTGTCCGGCTATTCTGTCTGCCGGCAAACCCATGGCGCGTTGTTTAGAATGGACATCGTCTCTTCGTGGGGTTACGCCAAAGAGTCATGGGAGATGGCAAGGACATTTCGTGGGATTGACAATAGATGATGTTCTTGATCTAGGCCGCATGTAATACCAGAAGTGACTATATCTGTTTTTATTACACCGACATGTGTACGGGATACAACCCAGATTCTCCAAAATTTATCTAGACATCAACCAAGAGAAGCAGAAGTGTCCTTTAGGCTTCACAGCATTCCGATCTTTTTCTTGATGGGCGCATTGGTCTTGGTGTTTGTTTATATTGTTACCAACGCCGTTGTTCACTTTGCAACCGTTGTTTGCTCTAGGCTTACCCATGCAATTTGTCATGTTTTCTTATGTTTATTGCTGAGATCGCCGTACTTGGTCGCGCCTAACAAACTTAGTCTCGTATGATCGACATTTCAGCAAAGTCACTATAAATATATATTGCTTTGTTCACTGCCACCTCCATTCCACCTCCACCCAAGGACATAGACGGTATGTTTTGAGTCATGTCTGCTCTTGACCCATCGGTATTGGTAACGGGTATGTCCTCAATCCCAGCTAACCAACATCTGGTGTATCACAAATCTGCAACCTAGCAACACACCACAACCCGTACTTCACATCCTTACTATGGCTCCCTCGTCCCGCTTTTCACCCCTCGGCATGGAGGATGATGACGATCATTCGAAGAGAAGAGCTAACTCTCGGTTCCATCTGTCATTCAGAGGCAGAATGGCCTTTCTCTGGGCATGCTTAATATCACTCATCGGCTGGCTCATTCTGGAGCGCACATTTCTTCTTCAAGCAATCTCACTTTCCCCCCCTCCTTCAGAAGCACTCTCGTCACCATCACCACCAATACTAACTCCAGCACCACTATCACCACCACTACTACTGCCACCATCTCAATCATCGTTCCAGGCGACACCCAAACTCTTCGACATAATTCTTTTCAACACCGAACTTGACCTCCTCGAACTGCGACTCAACGAGCTCTACCATGTTGTTGATGCTTTTGTCATCATTGAGTTCAACTTAACTTTCTCTGGCCGCCCCAAACAGCTCAACTACTTGGAGAACTCGCGACACTTTGGAAAGTTCAAGCACATGATCCACCACATCGAGCTTCCACCCATGTCCGCAGAAGAAGCCAAGGACGACCAAGGCGGCTGGGGCATCGAGAACTACACCCGCAACAAAGGTGTCGAGATCGCCATAAAGGAACTGCAACCCAACGACGGCGACTGGCTCCTCTTGTCCGACCTCGACGAAATCCCACGGCCCTCCATTTTGCTCGCCATGAAGTACCCGGAACAGAGTTCCGAGACCTCGTCCCTGTTTCTGGACCGCTCCGTAATTGAGGGTGCCTGGGACCTCTTCCGATTCGGATGCCGATTCTACTACTACTCATACGAGTACTACGGTGGTAGTTGGATGGGTCCTGTGGTGATGCGTTTCCGCGAGCGCGAGTCACACTTGGAACGCACCAAGATCAGCGGCTCTGAGAACGCAGAGCTGAAGCGACAGAAGGAATACATGGTTACGATCGGTGTAGACGATCAATGGACGGGGCTGGGCTCCAACATGCGGCATTCGCGGTTTAAGGACGCGGCCGTGCTGGTGGACGATGCGTGCTGGCACTGCAGCTGGTGCTTCAGTCGGTTTTCGGAGGTGGTGGGGAAAACGCAGTCGTACTCGCACTCAGAGCACAACCAAGAGAAGTACCAGGACCGGGAGTGGATCTTGGATCATTATAGGCGCGGAGTGGATCTGTTTGACCGAGTGTCGGAAAAGTACATAGTCATCCCGCGGAACTACGACATTCCGGACCATGTCCGCTACAACAGGAACAAGTACTTGTATATGCTCGAACGGTATGACAAGCCGAATGCAGGATTCATTGATGTCGCTTGAAAGAGGTTACTAGATACTAGAGCTAGAGTTTGCCCGCGATGACCAACAATCGCATTCGTTTGTTCAGGGCCAAGCATTTTAAAAGACAAGGCAGTACTTGTACTAGAGACTACGTCAACTCGGATAAATATGCATGTGCGAGTAGTTTGGTATTCCAGCCTATGCTCGAATTGCCGTGGAGGAACGCATCGATCCAGCTTCGTCTTTTTCTCATTGGCGTGGATGTAAAGGGAAAAGAACAGGACTTCTATTAGTATTTGCTTATGCCTTCACTTTGCTCAGAGTCCAAATACCACGGCTCAGGGCATCATCCCTCCCTTGTGCCACATCCCACCTTTTGTTTTTGTTTTTGTTTTGGGTATTCTTAAGGAGGAGGTTCAGGTGCCTAAGCAAGGCTGTGGGTCGTTTTTTTTTGTCGGATACCTATCAATATCCAATTGTCCTGGGATGGTGGCCGTTGTCGCGTTTGATCCCTTCAGCGAAAGCAATGTGATTCTGACTGTTCTCATTGGATTCGACTTTGACTTGAAAGCAGACATCTATGGGCAGGAATAAAGAGATTCTAAGGATTAAAGGAGAGATCTGAGAAAGGATGTCCCTGATTTTTTTGTTGTCGTATGCAAACCAAAACCCCTTTGGTCATGATCCTGGTCGATGTCCTTACCGTGGATGGCATGTTCAGTGTGTCATCTCCCGAACCTGTCGGCGCATCCCCTTACCACCCCTACCACTGGCTCACAGTAGGCCACGAATATGGCTCGAGTCCGAAAATGTCGTTTGACATCTACTCCGCAGGTCGACCCGCCGTACGTCCCGGCGTCCTATGGTGCCCACACCGTGAACGTGAGCGGGCCTCACAAGGTCATTGCAGGACCGCGCACCTCGTCCGTGCTCCATGACCGCGAAGAAGGGGCGAGCAAGTTCTTGCGGGACTCGGAAGCTGTACCATGACGACGTACGGTCCTGGATGTCCAAGCGATCGCGTATCCCACGCGATAACAATAACAATAACGCCATATGCGGGGGCGTATGTCATTCCACCAACGTTCCAGAGCTACAACGAAGACAAGCAGGGAAGTAGGAGAAGAATAACAAATCCTGTTGGGGGAGCAAGTGGCGTTCGTGTGATCGCAGCAGCAGGATCTGGACAAGCTGCGGCAGGAGCAAGAAGAGTGGCTAGAACGGATGGAGAAGATTCTCGAGAGTGGGAACAACTCACCCGTCGCGTTGGACGGGTTGGCTGTGGGTATGATTTTGACGGGATCGAAGGAACGGATGCGAGCACGGTGGCGGGGGACAGTGGCACGGTCACTGTTGTGGGACCGCCAGGGGCTAAGGGAGATCTCAAAGACCAAAAATCGCTGGCCCGGATGAAGTCGTACCATTCTTTATAAATCCCATCCGCGATGCAACACCAGTTCAAGAGACAGATCTGCCATGGGTATCCAGAATTTCCATGGTGAAGCCTCGGTGTTCCCGTTGTGTAACGTTTAAAAATATAGCCCCTCGAATACCCCCCTTAACAACTCGCAGAACCCAATAAGCCAAACGCCCATGCAGGTGAGGACGGCGCCAATTTTGCTTATTCCTCTTTTCCTTCTTTTCGTTTCTTTCAAGTCCGTTCTTCTCCCATCCATTGTTCTCTCGCCAAAATCTCTTGAAAAGAAACATGTTGGCTAAGTCTGCCTGCGTCGTGATCAACGCCCTTGCCTTCATGCGCGGAGTGCAACCACCTCCGGCTGCCGCCGCAGATATGACCCGGAGAAGAAAAAGAACAGGGACCAGTTCAAGGGCAGCGAGGCAGAAGTGGTCGAAGCAGCCTTTACGAGCATTTTACTGGGCTACGTCGTTATTGCATTGTTAGCCTTGGCGTATCTTTGGTGGATGTACCGAGGCGCCATCTCACCCAATCTCACTCTCTGGCATCCCAGCTTGAGCATCGTCGGGACGCTTGGGTGTCTTCTCAGAATATGGTCCTTCAACGAGCTGGGACGATTCTTCACTGTAAAGTCTAACATCAATGTACAAGCGAGTGCGGCAAAGTACCGAAATACCTCTCCCTTCTAACCAAGTTGATCTTTATCCGCGAAACGCATATCTTTAGTATATCGTCAAGATCCTTCCTGGACATCATCTGATCAAGACTGGGCCGTACAAGTACTTGGTCCACCCTTCTTACACGGGCATAGTGCTCAGCGCACTGTCGTTCTATAGCGCCCTAAGCGACGGATACTGGCCACTGTTCAAGACATTGCTTCCGTTTACTGTGCCTGGATGGGTAGTGGCCGCATTGGGTATCTGTTTGGTCCTTCGAATGTTTACCACACGAGCCAGGAACGAGGAGGCTGTGATGGCGGCCCATTTTGGAGCAGAGTGGGATGAGTATGTGTGCGCACGCTGGCGATTCGTACCATTCTTGTATTGATTGGTGCGTGAGTCTCTCTCGATTGATGAATAAAAGACGTAGGAACCCGATATTATGATGGGTCCCAACGGTGCATCCTGCCGAGCTTAGTGCCGTCAGCTTTTACCTGGTGGCAGAGCCGATCTGGAGGATGGTGCCGGCTTGGTGTCTACTTGCTTGGTTTGGACGCTGGCGATTCGTGAATTAAAGTGCGGGCCTTTGCCAGTGGAGTATGTCGGGCGTGCGTAGACCGTCCAGAGCAACTGAGCACGTTGTCTGCCTCGCATCCCAAGCAGGGAGGTGGCGGGGTGGACAAGAAGCGCCATCAAATCTATAGACTCTAGACCCCCCCTTTTTTCGCTGGCAGCATAGCGCACCTTTGCCATCAAGAGTCGCCACAGCATGGTGTGGTGGTGCCTCCCGTTTTTCCTGTGTTTTTTCCTCAGGCACACCATGCGCCTGGGCAGACACGGAGCGAGGAGTGAGGGGCCATTGCGCAGAACCTACTTTTCCTCGTTGGCTGTAGTGTGTAGCCTCTCGAATGTTCACCTCCTCCCTCCTCGTAACTCGCACTTCCACCCCATCCAATCCACATTCACATTGGCATCCACTCTCTCCCTCCATCCAATTCTAAAACGTCCTTTTGTACTCTGCATCCCTCTACATACCCCTCACAATCTGCAGACAATTCATTCCACCTGTCCTTCCGAGAAATGGCCAGCGCTAGTATGTTTCAATTGAGGCCACGTTTTGGAGCAAAGACAGGACTAGAGACCATTTTTTGTTTTGTTGTTTTGGTTTGTTGTTGTTCCTGAAAAACTCACTCCGTCCTCGCTTTGATATCACTCGCATTGGTTGAGGGGATTCAGAATACTTGCCGCATGTCGCCCACTTAACAACGGAGGAACAAAAGCACTACGACCATCTGTGGCTTCAAGTGTCCCCAGACGGGCACGGCATCCTCACCGCCAGCGACGGAGCCGAGTTCTTTGCACACAGTGGAGTGGCTCGTAGTCGTCTGGCTGATGTACGAACCAGCAGAAGCGATCTATAACAAAACATAGTATTTTATAAGGTGTCTTTTGTGTCCTAACGTACCTTTTTTTTTTTCGTCTTCTAGATCTGGGGCTTGGCAGACTATCGCAACCAAGGTCTTCTTGGGCGAGCGCAGTTCAACATTGCTGTGAAGCTAATCGCACAAGCACAGGTCGGGAAAGCACCGTCGCTTGAAGCTCTCCACAGTGGTAAACATCATCACCATGTGCGGACGTAGACTGAGGAGGTGGAACGGTATTTTTGGTGGTCATTTAATGGTCATTGATGTGCTTGAGCTTTTTTCACCCCCTGGCTTGCTTTTTTTTCTCCCTATCCCAATTTGTACAGACGCACCTCTGCCAATCTTTTCAGGACTCAAGCAGCCACCAGAAGGCGATCCGACTCGAACAAGCGCCAGCGGATGGGAGGGCATATTGTCATCGGTCAACATGGCCACCTACCGGGCTATGTTTGTCAATGCTGGCGCCACTCATGGACGACTCTCAGGAACTCAGGCAGAGGAAGTTATGCGAAACTCGGGCGTGCCTTCTCTCATTCTAGGCAAGATCTGGTGAGTTAATTTTTTTTCCGCCGATGGTTGCACCACTATTTCACAGGCAAGAACGGACACAGCCAAAACTAACTCGGTGCTTTTTTTCTTATTCATGTATCAGGCATATCGCAGACGCCGAGAATACGGGATTCTTTGACGCGACCAGGTTCAACATCGCCATGTTCTACTGCAGCTTGGTCAGAGATGACTTCCTGGTGGACGTGCCCAACTTTGTTCCCATGGCAGTCCTGAAAGCGTGTAGCGGATCAGCTAACTCTGACCATCACAAGTCGGCTCTCAATGCTTTTTTGTTCAAACAATCACAACCTTTGGACTTGCATGGATCAGAGAATAGGGCCAAGTCCCCATTACATAGCCTGGGCGCAGTGAAAAAGGCGGTCAACAACTCAACACATGACACAAAACACCATAAGGAAGATGAGGAACGCAAGAAGAATCCCCGTTCGAGCTTTTTTAACGTGCCAGGTTTCAGTGACAAGGCGAAGCTGGATGTATCGCAGGATCATGTCAAAGCAGATGTTTTCTTGGAGCCTACATTTGAGCCGCACCAGAAGACAGCTGAGGAGCGCCGCAAGGATGTAGAGGAACAAGCCCGTGTGGACGCAGAGAACGAACGCAAGAAGCGCGAGGATCTGCTCCGCGCGAGCTTAGAGAATGATCGCAAGAAGAAAGAAGAACTGCTACTCCTGAGCATCGCGGAAGGAAAGCGCAAAGCAAAGGAACAGGAGGAGCGGTATCGTAAAGCGATGGAGGAGGAGGCAATCAAGACTAAGGCTATCGAGGAGCAACTTCGCAAGCAGTTGGAGGAAGAGCAGCGCAAGAAGGCGGCTCTTGAGGAGCAAATCCGCAAGGATATGATGGGAGCAGGAAGTTCGTATCAGGTTAACATGGAGGCGTACCTGAAGGAGCAGGAGAGCCAGAAAAGGATCCAGCAGGGCCTTTTGGAGCAGTACATCAAGGAGCAGAGCGAGCAACAAAAGGCATTAACAGAACTGATTTTCAAGGATCAGCAAGCACAAACGAAAATGTTCCAGGAGCAACTTGCCCAACTTCTCCAGACTTCCTCCGGATCTCCTGCACCAAATGTCGCCAATTTACCTCCTTGGCTGCAAGTCCTCCAGGAAAATGAAAATCGAAATCGCCAAAAGTTCTACACGGACCTGCTGAAGAACCCGACCGACGCAGGAGCATCGGATGCAGTTGTCAACCTTTGCAACAGTGTCATGGGACTCGATTTGGGGGTACCTACATCGACATCAAGTTCTCAACGACCTCCAAGTACTGGGCCCTCGATGCCTCCTGCGAGCTCTGCTTATAGGCCTTATCCAACGAAAGAGGACATGCATCTTGGGTCAGTATCACCGCCCGTAGTGCCATTGCCTACTCCAACGTCAAACTCAGCCAACCCGCTCCTCTACAGCCCTCATCCTCCATTCGGGTTGCCAACATCTCCACCACCGAGATCAGGTGGACCAATCCCAATGTACCAGGAACCAGACAAGTCCCAACATAATCCTTTCCAGCGCCCATACCATCAAGAGCAACCCCAATACCATATGCAAGGACAGTATCCACCATTCCAATTACCAGGGCAACAGTATCCTCCATCCTCTTTTCAGCCAATATACAACTACCCTACTTCTGGCCTCACCCAATATCAGTCGATGCCACAGCCCTATTACGGACAGACATACCCGTCACACCAACCACAACCCTATCAACACACTTTTCAACAGCCCCATCAACATCATCAACAACATCAACAACATCAACAACATCAACAACAACAACAACATCAACAACAACATCAACATCAACAACATCAACAACCTCATCAACATCATCAAGCGCAACCTATGGGCCAGGCGCAAGTTCAGCCCTCTGGTTCGCCCAACTCGAGTCAGACCAACAACCATGTCATTACCCGAGTTCAGGCAATGTTTGATTTTGTTGGCCGCGAGGAGGACGAGTTGTCGTTCAAGGTCGGGGACATCATCAATGTCCTTGAATACTGTAAGCGTTGTATTCTCAGTGACCACTTGATCTATGTTTTGGTCTTTGTCTCAAGTTTAACATTTATCTTGCATGACTACCATAGCGGATGTCGACGACTGGTGGCGTGGGACTCTTGGAAAGAATTCTGGCATTTTCCCATCTAACTATGTCCAGGAAGTGTAAGTGCGCCTCCTCAAACGCAGAGAGTAACAACGTCATGACGCCTTACGGTTGCATATCCAACTTGTTCCTCTACATAGTACCCACCAACACATCCCTCTAGTCAACGTCATTGCCCGTGTGCAGGCCAAGTGGGACTTTACAAGCAAGGACGAGGGTGACTTGTCGTTCAAGGCTGGCGACACCATTAATGTCATTGAATACGGTAAACAAGTACATAGTGGACTTTTTACCTATTTTTTTTTGTTGTTGTGTGCTAATCACTCATTTTGTATGACAACAATAGAGAACGACGACTGGTGGCGTGGGGCTCTGGGAGATAATGTTGGTATTTTCCCATCCAACCGTGTCCATAAACTGTAAGTGTGCTATTCCTTTAACACGAGAGCCACCTTCACTCTGTATTCTTACGATTTGCATCGTTATTCAACTTGCTCCATGTCAAAAGTGACGACTCGGAAATCGCCGACTCGAACATACAGCTACTCGACGTCATTGCACGAGTGCAGGCCAGGTGGGACTTTATTGGTAGGGAGGAGGGCGACCTGTCGTTCAAAGTCGGAGACACGATCAATGTTGTTGAATACGGTAAGCCATGTTTCTAGCTGTTTCGCTCTTTTTTGCGCGTTGTGCTAATTTTCCATCCTGTATGACAACCATAGTGGATGGTGCATGGTGGCGTGGAACGTTGAGTGGGCAAGTCGGCGTTTTCCCATCTTCCTATGTCCAGAAACTGTAAGCGCGCTCTACACTCAAAGCAAGAGCTATGCCATCAAAAATGCACCCCAACTTATGGTATCCATGTCTATTTTTTTTATTCCTACACACAGGAGACCTCCAGAAAACGGAAAATATCCTTCGACCGTCGTGTTTGCGCGCCCTGTGGCGGAAGCACCCCTAATCGACCTGGGAGTGGCACAACAGCAGCCTTCAAACATGTATCCTTCTCCACCTTCAAAGGATGCCTATCTTCCTCATCAACAGCCGACACAACTGCCATCCTTCTACCCTCCTCGTCCTTCATCTTCATCATCCAAGGATGTGTACATCCCCAGTCATCCTCAGCAACTGGCGCAACACCCTTCTCAGCTGCATACGCCGGAGAGTACACCTCAGAGCCCTCAACAATGCGACGTCCAAACAAGGCGTCCACAGGCTCCTCAGTACATTCCCCCACCAAGTATGCCTTCACTGCCACCCCGAGCACCTCAGTACCGAGAACCCATTCCCGAGACACCCCACGTCGGCCAACGGGCACCTCAGTATCATCCATAGTAGCGAGAAGAGGGTTGGACCATTCATTCCCGGAAAATAAATTAGACACTTCTACA
Organism: Podila verticillata NRRL 6337; assembly: GCA_000739165.1. Taxonomy (NCBI): domain Eukaryota; kingdom Fungi; phylum Mortierellomycota; class Mortierellomycetes; order Mortierellales; family Mortierellaceae; genus Podila; species Podila verticillata. The sequence goes on from KN042422.1 coordinate 2,276,226, forward strand.
TCACACCATGCACACTTGCTCCCAACGATGGCTATGTTTTCCTCGTGCCCAGGAAAGGGGAGGCCTGACAAACATTTTTTCCCGCATGAAAACAATGCGCCCGATAGGCGCCCAAAGCTGGCTGTTGAGCGATCCAAGCGCTCGATGTGTTATTGGTATTGTTGTTTCCCATCGTTTCCTTCACAAGCAAAAGAACGATTGTTCTTCGCTTTTACTTCTTTCACTTCTTCTCCACACACACACACACCGCTCGACCCCATTCCAATTTTACTCCTTTTCATTTTTCTCGTCGCGGCAGCAAAAAAAAAAAAATTAAACTCATGGATTCACCTTCACTACCTCCATCCTCCTCATCCTCACATCCAACGACAGCTCCCCCCGAACAACAACAACAGCTACAACCCTTGACTACTCCTTCAAAGTACTTGCACTCGTCTCGACTCCGCGTAGAGCCCAACGACGCCTTCCTGCGCGAGGAAGGCACCCACCGCGCATGGCTTCTGCGGGGCGTCAACTTGTCAGGATCCGGCAAGTTTCCTAAACACCCAGTCTCTCAGCCCTCCCACGTGGGTAGTACTCATTTTCTGCCGCCACACCCGTCCACGTCGTCGTCGTTGGTGGCAAAAAGTGGCGTGGAAGCACATCCGGATGCAGATGTGAATGAAAAAGATGGAGCGCATGGAGAATCGGACCATCACCACTCACCTTCTGTAAATGAGCCGTTGACAAAGGAAGGCAAACTTAACAACAATACCGAGGACAACACGCCGATTTCGTTCGTGGGACGGCCGTTCGAGCTCGATGAGGCAGACGAGCACCTGGCTCGGCTTCGGCACTGGGGGTTTCGCATGATTCGGTGGGTTGTCACCTGGGAAGCCATTGAACACCAAGGGCCGTAAGTTTTCTTTGTTTGGATATTATTACTTCTCCCTGAACACAATGCAAAATCGAAGGCTGTGGGGGAAAGAGGGGAGTGATCCCATCATGCGGGAGAAAGAAGGGGGGCATGAACGGTTGGACAAGGAGCGATGCAATTGCATTTGCATTTTTTGATGTTGACCAGGCAGGTACATAATTGACATTAGGGGCATTTACGATCAAGCGTTCCTGGATTACACCGTCAAGGCCCTCCTCAAGGCCAAAGAGTACGGGTTCAAGGTCATGATCGACTTTCACCAGGATGTTGTAAGTACCCAGGATGAGATGGCATCGACTTCCGAAGGCAACCATAGAAACAACAAAAAAAAAAGGAACGAAAAAGCTTATGCAGCTTCTTTTGGTAATAGTGGTCAAGGTTCTCTGGTGGATCAGGAGCCCCCCTGTGGACCTTCCACCTCGCCGGCCTGGACCCACACCACTTTGCCGCTACGGGCGCCGCCGCCGTGCACAACACCCTCCCCGCTTCCGAGCCCCTCCTGCGCATGGTCTGGCTCACCAACTACTACAAGCTCGCTTGCGCCACCATGTTCACCCTTTTCTATGCCGGCCGGATCCTGGCCCCGCAGTGCACCCTCAACGGCCTCAACATCCAGGACTATCTGCAACAGCACTTTCTCGACGCCATCGCCGCCCTCGTCGACCGGATCCATGCCTGCCGCGACCCACACACGGGCAAACACTTGTTGGAGGATTCGGTCGTCATTGGCTACGACTCGTGGAACGAGCCCTCGTGTGGCTGGATCGGGCTCGCGCGGTTGGATGTGCTGCCGGACCAGCACGACATGCGCCAGGGAGACATGCCCACGCCGCTGCAAGCGCTGATGCTGGGTGAGGGGATGGTGGTGAGGGATGTGGCGACCTATCGACTCGAGCTTATGGGGCCAGTCAAGAAGGGATCCAGGACCTTGGATCCATCTGCGCATAGCTCTGTGGCGTCTTCAAGCGGAAAAGCCATCAAGGCATGGCTAACCAAAGACCTTCGCGATGCCTATGACGCTCGGTACGGGATCCGGCGCGACGCTGGGTTCCCTAAAGCTGGAGAGTGTCTCTGGGCGCAACACGGCGTATGGTCTGTCAAGGATAGGGCAGTGCTGCAGCAGGATTATTTCATGGTGGGTCCCCGCGGTGGAGGCTCTGGCCTTCAATCGATAAACTGGGTGCGCGACCACTGGCTGCCTTTTGCCAAGAAGGTGATCGACACTGTCCGCAAGACCCACCGCTCTGCGATCTTGTTTTTAGAGCCACCCGTATATGTCCCCCCACCGAATTTGGTGGACGAAGAGACGGCTGCGATCATTGAAGGGGACGAGGACGACTGTGTCGAGACGCACAAGAACTCGACGCGACGACGGATCCTGCCAATGTTCCAGCGCAAGGATGCGAGTGGGCATAGTAGCCACCACAGTGGCAAGAAGGGAACACTCCCCGAGATAGCCGAGCATGGAAGAGGAGCGCTGCAGCGCAAAAAGTCCAAGGGCCATCGCCACGACCACAACACGAACTCTAGTTTGACGACGAATATGGTGTACGCGCCACACCACTACGACGATTTGGTACTGCTGACAAAGCGATACCTTGGCTGGATCAATATCGATCTCTTGGGGCTCAGTCGAGGACGTCATAGCTCACTTTTTGGATCTATTGTCTTTGGTCCCAAGAAAACTAAGGCCTTGTTTGGGAAACAGATCCATGAGATTCAGCAAGAGTGTTCTCAACGTTTGGGTAAGAAAATGTGTTTTTTATTACTATTATGGATCGGACTAAAGTACTAACATTCTCCTCCGCAAACCACACCTATGTAGGTCAGCGACCTGTCCTGATCGGCGAGACGGGACTCCACTTTGACGTTGGTCTGAGCAAAAAAAAACAAGCTGGGCAGTACGCCACTAAGTCCTCAACAACAACAGTTGCCAAGAATGTCCCCTTCAAGCCCACGAAACAGTTCCAAAAGGCGTTTGACAACATCTTGGGCGGACTCGACAGAAACTTGGTCCACTACACGCTCTGGAATTACACGATCGAGAACGATCTCCAGAACGGCGATGGTTGGAACGGCGAGAACCTGAGCCTGTTTTCCAGAGGTGCCAAAGACGGTAGTCCTCCAGGTATACCGCAGGATCTGGACAAAGGTGGCCGTGCTGTGGAACAGTTTTGTCGACCGTACCCAGTGGCCACCGTGGGGCGGCCGATCCGGATCGAGTTTGACCGCCTCGGCCCAGTATTCCGACTGTGGACTATATCACCATCGACTGCAGCGATGACGGCGACGGGATCTGAGGCCGAGAAACAGAGAAGGTCCAAGGAGGCGACAGAGATATATGTGCCCCGGATCCACTTCCCTGGCGGTCCACAAGGCACTGCGGTGCGGGTGAGCGACGGGACATGGGAATGGGATACGGAACAGCAGTTGCTATACTGGAGCTATGGGCCGGCTAGACTGAAGACGTCATCTGCGACTGTGCAGCACGAGCATTGGATTGAAATAACTCGCAAGACAAAGACAACGAAATGATTGTTGACAAAGTATCTTTCGCGAGATGAACATCAATTAATAGCATTATTTCATGACCCCTAAAATGTGAGAAATAGGCAGCCTGAAGAAGATTCGGCTGTGGTAGTTCTCGATGTTGGCTTTTTTTTTGTGAGTTGTGAAAAGCTTGATCGAGTTTACGTTTCAACAATGTATCTCCATGAACTGTCTTAATTATTAATTATTATAACTGAGTGCTCGAGTCCATGGTAGATTGATTGGTCAATGCTTTCCCTCACTCTTCTCATACTAATAATTCGCCAAGAACACGGCCCATCTCTGGTTCTCTCAAGGAAACCCAGTATCTGGAACTCGAGAAATGTTCCCAAGCAAGGAAAATGGGATCCTCAATTGCGTTTCGCAATTTGCCCTATTCATGCTAATACAAGAATGGAAGGTGGCGAGGGCGTACCTGGCTCCCTCTGTCTTCGAGTTTGTAAATCATTTGGAACACTACAAAAAAAAGGAGCAAAAGCAAGTTAAACAATTAACGTATCATGATGATCCACAGAACCATGTTACCACTTTGTAAATCCAAATCTTCTGGCCACCAGGAAAGAAAACAAAAAAAGTTAAACGTCGAAAAGAGTTCCTGCTTGGTCCTCCATCTTCTAACAACGCGATTTCTCTATCCGTCTGAGCAAAGGCGTCTGGACCGAACGGTGGTGTATCAAAGTGGGTTGATTAATTTATTTACATTTAAAAAAAAAAAGTGGTATCACTTTTTCTCTTCCTTTTACAAGGTCTTGTACTCGTCAGCGGCCTGGACAAGGCGGGCAGTGGTAGCAAGCTCCTTGGCACTGTGGCCGGCATCGGCCATGAACTCGAACTTGGCCTCGGGCCAGACCTTGTGGAGCTCCCAGGCAGAAGTGGCGGGGCAGACAACATCGTAGCGACCCTAATTTTTTTGACAAACAAAATGGGGATGTTAGATCCACTATTCCTTTCTCAAAACGTCTCCTTTTTTTCGATCCTTCATGATTCGTGCTAGGTTAGCCTCTCCTCCTCCTCCTCTTCCTTCCTTCTTTACCTGGACAATGGTGGCAGGGATGTGGCGGATCTTATCCATGTTCTCAAGGATATGGGCATCGGTCTTGAAGAAGCCCTTGTTGAAGAAGTAGTGGCACTCAATGCGAGCAAAAGCAAGAGCCCAGATATCCTCGGACGCCTTGGCAATCTCCACAGGGTCGACATACAACTTCGAGGTCGAGCACTCCCAGGTCGACCAGGCCTTGGCGCACTTGATCTTCTCCTCCTCGTTATCGCCGGTCAAACGCTTGTGGTAGGCAGCAATAAAGTTGTCGCGCTCGTTCTCGGGAATGGGCTTGATGTACTCATCCCAAGCATCTATAAAAAATAAAAAAAAAGTCCAGGATATTCCGGAGTGAGTGATTTTTGGCCGCCTTCGATCCACATGTTTCTTGACCCTTTATCTGATCCTTATGTCCCTCAGTCCTTCATATCGATTTGCGTTTTTTGGTGTTTGTCTCATACCTGGGAAGATGTGGGAAGCACCGCCCTGCTCGTAGAACCAGCGAAGCTCGGACTTGCGAAGCATGAAGATACCGCGGAGGATCAAAGCCTTGACGCGGTCAGGGTGCTCCTGAGCATAGACCAAGCTGGAAAACGAGCGATGATTTAAAAAAAAAATAAAAAAAAAAGTCAAAGTGCGGATTAGTATCGTCATTAAGGTTTTACTTTGGTGCGCGGACTTGTCCCACTTTTTTTGTTTCTCACGCCATTGAGCGGCCCATTATTTTTTGTGATCAACGATAAAAGGACAGAAACCATTCTTCTTTTGGTAATGAACAGTTTCGAGGTCTGGGTCACCGCAATCGACCATTGCCCCAGAGCCATTCTCGCCTTCCTCTGCGCAGAAAAAAAGACAATGCTTTTGGGCACGTTCCCACGAGAGAACAAATGGCTGTAGGTGAAATTGCCCTGGCTTGGATCAATTGCTTCTGGTTTGTTCCATCGTCGAGTTGTTCTCTAAAAGTGACACCTGGATCCAACGATTCTACCCTCTTTTGTTCTTCTCCAGATCCATTATGCTGTTTTCAAGAATTTGTCCAAAAAGGCAGTTCCTTGCTTGATAAATTTACCTGAGAGTGCTTCCCCAGGAACCGCCAAAGACGACCCACTTGTCGATGCCCAGGTGCTCGCGCAGACGCTCGATATCAGCAACTAGAGCCCAGGTGGTGTTGTCCTCGAGCGAAGCGGTGGGGGTTGACTTGCCGGCGCCACGCTGGTCGAGCAGGATGATGCGGTAGACCTGGGGGTCAAAGTAGCGGCGATCGTGGCCGCTGACACCGCCACCGGGGCCACCGTGGAGATAAATCACGGGCTTGCCCTGGGGGTTGCCAGACTGCTCGTAGTAGAGGGTGTGGATGTCAGAGACCTTGAGGAAGCCCTCGTCGTAGGCCTCGATCTTGGGGTACAATGCAGGAGACTCTGGCATGGTGTGGGAGGATTAAGGAAGATGGAGAAGAAATGAGGATGGAGAAACGAAAGAAACGAGAGAAGAGCTCCTGAGAACAAATTCATGGGCGGAGTTTTCGATCTGAATGGACTGGAATTAACATTTTTGCAAGGATTTATTGGATTTTTGCGAAAGCGCATTGAGTTGCAGTTCTTTCAAGCACCTGTCGAAGTTCAACAACGAAAGCAGAGTCGTTGGCTATTTTGTGGTTATGGGTGTTGTTGGTAAAGGGTAGCTTCTCGGAGTGCGCAATGAAAGTGGTGTGGACATAGAAGAAAGAATAGGCGAAAGGGAAAAAAACGCCTTGTAGTATTAAAGGAGCCGGGGAATGGTTGTCTATTGGGAGATTTGGGAGATGAGCACCTTTGGCAGAGATCACAGCCTGCCGTAAAACCGTGCAGAGGGTGCCGAAAAGGAACCTAAGGCACCTTAGGTCCACTTTATGCCTGCTACGTCGCCTCCGTCATCACCTGTCTCTGCCAGTGTCCCGAGAGTGTCGCATTTCACCCATGATCTGGGATGCGGCGTTTTATAGAAGGGGGGGGGGATGCCATTCTCTGTTTTGTGAACTCGGAAAGTTTTTGTTGTTCGCTCGCCGCAAATGCATCTCTTTGTCATTCAAAACCCAACTCCATCCATCACACACCACAACAAAACTTCATTCTAATTACACAATGCCGCGCAATGAAATAAGAGTACTGGGATGTTTTATTTCTTGACTGTTGGAAGACAGGAAGGAGGCTCCGTGTCTCACACAACTGCAAAAGTTGGTGGCAACTTGCTATCGTGTTTTTTTTTATCATGACGACCTGCGTGTCTGTCCTCAATGGTGCTTTGATGCATTAATGACCAAATACGTACCCCCCAGACCCCCAGGGCGGAGATGTCCAAACAAGCGGAATATTTATTCCCGCGTCTTTTGGGCGGCTGTATTGCATCATATCAGCCTATTTCCAAGCGGAAAAAAGAAAGACAACGAGGGGTCATATTTGTCCAGAAGGAGCCCTGATTACGCAAAGATGCAGATCCTCCCCCCCCCCCCACACTTCACAACTCCACTCCTCCAGACGAAACAAAATACCACATTTTCATGCGTGTCATGGTTCCGAACTCAACAGCCCAAGGGGGGTTTTGTTCATGTGCACAGCGCATCCGACAGCCTTCTTGCTCGCCTCTCATGTTGTCTGGTGTGACAAACTAACTGGAAATAGACATCGGATTATCCAGTTGACAGAGTCTCGTTAGCATCACAAGCTGTTACAGGAACGATGTTCGCACCGGGGAGAAGAGAGGGGAGACGGAGATAGAGAAAGAAGGAGCGGACGAAAACAGCTTGTTTGTTTTTTCGCAAAGTGAAGATGGCACTCTCAACAGTTGAGGAGTGAGTGGTGTTCTGGTCATCTTGCTCAGTGTCTCACAGATCGCAATGAACGTGCACCCAAGACACGTAAATTGAGGGGGTAAAGGCGGTGAGCCAGGAAAGCGCGGAACTTCTTTGCTCTTTCGGTAATGGGCGAATGGGTTGGTGGGAGGGCGATGCTTCAATTATGCAGGTTGGCTGGCTGGAAACACACGGGAGCCACCGCATTGCAACAACTGCAATCGCAAGGAATGGCAAGGCAGCTTGTTTGTGTTTTTTGCGATCCAAAAGAATCCAGGCTCATGCCTTGTCGTGTCAATTTTGACCACCACTACTGTACACATCGCGAGATAGACACAAACCACAGAAAGAAAGGAAGACACATACAACAAAAAAGAGATGCTTGGCTGCATAAGCCGATTTGAGTCCGCTTTTTTGCACTGGGTCGGTGGTATAAATATCCACGGAGTTTTGTTTGTTTTTTTTTTCTTTTTTCTTCTCTCTTCCTTCTCAACTTTACTCATCTCGTACCCTTCGCACCTCTCTCTTCATATCTCACAAACTATATCAACCATGGTCAAGTCTGTCATCGCATTCGTCGCCGCCATTGCCATGGCCTCATCCGTGTCTGCCCAGACCCTCTTCTACAGCCAGCCCATCGCCGCAACCCAGTGGACTGCCGGAAAGCCTGCCACTGTCTCGTGGACCAATACCTGCTCGGATGTCGTAGGCAACACCACCTTCCCCATCTCCCTTAACCAGCAGTCTGGCCTGTACCAGGTCGAGGTTCCCGGCGTCAACCCCATTGGATACTTGAACTGCGCCAAGGCCGGTTCAACCACTGTCAACATTCCCGCCACCATCCCTCAGGGCAACACCTACTCGATCCTGGTCGTCGACGGAGGCAACCAGTCGTACTCGGCCATGTTTACCATCTTGAGCACCGTTCCTGGAGTCAACACTACCACCGCTTTGCCCACCCCTACCTCCACTACCGCGACCTCCACCGCTGCGACTACTTCCTTGACCACCGTGACCACCACCACCGGCCCTGCCACGCCAACATCCACCAGCCATGCTGGTGCTCTCAAGGCCGGTTCGACTGCGGCCTTGGTTGTCCTTGCTGCTGTTGCATCGATGATGCTTTAAGCAAGCCCATCTTCACGACGCACATCAATAGCCAGCAAAAATCAGGAGGAGCAAGGGGAGGAAGGGGTGCGAACCAACAGCAAAAGCAGGAGCCAGGAGGTCGCTCATTGTCTGCTCTTTGATATTTCCCTCATTCCTCAACCACATTTGTTGACATGTCGGAAAAACAAAGCAAAGCAAACAAAACGAGCCAGGCTAGGCCAGGCCACGGTCTGTTTTTTTGCATGAACCGTTACGGCCGTCTTCTTTTCTCTCCTTTGGTTATTCGACAGTTTTTGTTATTTTTGTCTATTTTTATGCTCTTTTCTTCTTCCTTCTTCACACCCCTGCACACACGACATCCACGGCACACCTACTCTTCACACTTACTTCACATACACAAGCACTCGACTTGTATCTTTTTTCCTGTTCCGTGAAACAAACCACCTTTCTCTGTATTCCATTTTGTATCAAACTCATCTCGCCATCGCCACAGATACACATAGTCCACACAGTACACATATACTTTGTTATCTACCTAGGTCCATCGCACCATCTACTAATAGTAATAATAAAAGAAGCACCACAAAAACAAACCACACTTGAACTGCCAACCAACCATTCCTGACATGCTCTCCGGCTCTAACCTACTCATGGACCATGGCCCTACTCACCCATCCTCTATTCTGAAAAAAAAAGATAGGGACTGGGCTCTGCGTTACGCATCCTTGTGGCCCTCTTTCCTTTTGAGTTTGCGGGATCAATGGTAGAAAAGACGGGACAAATGTACAAGGACATGGCCCCTCTCCTCCTCCTCCTCCTCCTCGTCCCTTAGCCGCGTCCCTTTCTTTGTCCTCGCTGGAATCAACATTTTGCGTTTAACATGACGACGTTCGCTGTGTGAGAGCAACAAAACAGGGTTGGAACAACCTCTGGAGCGAACGGAAGAGAGTGAGAGAGTGGTCTGTTACGGTAGAAAGCACAAGGGACTCCAAATATAGATTAGCCCATCCTTCTGTCTGTGAAGTGCAACGATGTAGATGGATAGTTAGGCGGTAGATGGGGCATCCCCCCTAAAGAGTCGCCATGTCGCAAATACACAGTGGCGAACACGTAGCCATTGCCCGACGGAACACCTAGGGACGCGTCAGCTGACAAAATCTACAAAAAAAGGTGTCCGAATATGCACCGATTCCCAACCCGATTGATCTCTAATTCCACAAAGTCGCTAACGGGCATAATCATTTTGTAACCGCAATTCATAATTCACATGAACGAGCTGCATGGAAGGTTGAACACGAATGCGGATGAGATCGTCTCTCTCTCTCTCTGCTTCTTTTTTGTCGTTTTCTCATCATTCGAATCCCCTGTTTCAATCAAGTACTCCAATACGTCCCCAAGTTTGGCTAAACTCCTTGCCTGTTTTCCCGCCACAACTAAACGGTCCCTTACCTCGCACCTCACCCACACGTACGGCCTCCCTTAGCATCGCGTCCATAGTAAAACGCTTGCGCTCCTCCCCTTCTCCTACACACGTACCTCTCATACGGAAACCAAAGAACAGCACAGTTCGACATGGTCGCCAACAAACTAGCCCCTGTCGGGCTGACAGAGCAACAGCAATACCAGGTAACCCTGTAAACTCTCCGGTCGCACTATCCCACATTGCTACATCCTCACACATGCATTCACATTACACAGGCTATCGAACAAACACTTACCAGAGCAGGATACGACCACGATGCATACATCGAGACGCGGCCCAAGGCCCGGAACGGGTCCCTCTGCTTCTCGACCAATGGAGGACACATAGGCACCACCTCTGTCCACAACATTGGCACCAGCGTCTTTGGCTCAGGGCCAACACATCAAACATACTCACCAAAGATTAGCAAGTCCTCGAGCGGGGGCAGTCTCCGGTCGGGGAGCAGCACCATCTTCCACTTGGCACGGCCCAAGACGGACCCGCCGGTCGAGATCCTGCCGCACTACAACTCACCATACGAGACCATGTACTACGAAAAACCGAATGAAAAGACAGGGACTGTCACGAATGGTAACAAAAAAAGAGAGCCTCAACGCCTTGGGGGGGGGGGGAGGGGATAAGTATATAATGGTGCGCATTACCCATGGTTCCATCATCCTCTACTCTACTGAAGCTTAGTTTTTTTGTTCTCCAACCTCGATTGTAGGAGTCAGGCACTGGATTTGCAAAGATCTCAGGATCGGAACAGTATGTATTTCGTACAAGCCAGGCGAGGATGGCACAGCACACTTTTTGGTCCGAACAGTTCTTGTAAGTTTTTCATCTCTGCATTGTTTGTCACTGTCTTTGACCACAGAACGCCTGTCATCATAACCAACTTCCTTTCTCTTTTAGAAATTCGTCAACATCGACCTCCCCGAAACCGTCTTTTCCAGCGCCAGCTTCGACCAGTGCCGCTCGTACTACGCGGTATCCAAAAAGGGCGAGATGATGCCCATGCTCCACTTTGCCCTGCAGCAGTGCCTCGAGTCGATCCCGGAGGCAGAGGTCAATCGGCATCAGGTGGTCCGCCACCAGTCCGCAGTGGACCACTCGGTCTTTGTGCTCGACCAGCCGGGATGGATGCAGAACCCTGGATACATTGCCTCGCTCATCCATGCTCTCGAGGAAATCAAGCAGGACGGGTTCACAACAGTCCTCAAGAACTTGGAAGCACAAATGGTATAAAAACAAAAGGCACATGATGGAGTCTTTAAAATTTTCCAGACTCAAACATCTCAATGGCAATTATTTTTTGTTTTCGATGGTAGAAACCCGCGGCGCTTACAGTAGACATTGTTATACCCGAAACCGAAAGCTTTTCCACGACAGAGAAAGAAAAGTTCTGGACATTTTTCAGAGGCTTAGGAGAGCCTGTGGGTACAGAACCGTACAGGATCCAAACGCCGTCCAAGAAAGACAACCTTCCGAAATTCAAGCCTGGAGAGAAGGTAAACGATGAAGAGGAAAATAATAGCTTTGATTGTGCATCTTCTTACGAGTCAGCCTCTAACTCACATTCGCCTACAATATTTACTCGGAAAAAAAAAAGGACAAGGAGTATCTTGATGCTGCCATCAACGAACTCATCAACACCGAGATCCGGTACTGTGAGCGCATGTCGGCGCTCGCAAACGTAAGATGGATACGGAGGCGTTTGTTTCACCCATGCGAATTTCTTTCATCAAAAAACAGGCCTTTCTGACTATCTTTTCTTTTTCGTTTCTAGATATATTTCGAAGAGGCGAGGGCATACCGAGGACTGGCTCCGATCGCAGGCAAATATGAGATTCGGATCATCTTCTCTAACATCAAAGACATTACCTCCGCCAGTGCTGCGTTTGTCAAAGACCTGAAGGGGTACGAGCAAAGCAAGAGCAACCTTGGAGAGATCTGCAGACAGAACGTAAGATTGTTTTTCTCTCAACTAAAACATATTCCACTATCTTGTTCTTATCTGCCACAAGTCATAACCATGTCGTTGTACTCCTCACATATCTTTTTTCGTCTTTATTTAGCTCAAGGCAATGCGTTGCTACAAGGCCTACTTGCTGGGCTATGCCAAGAGCCGCTCTATGCTGACGAGTCAGACAAGGCGAAATGTCCACTTCACCCGGTTTCTGGAAAGATGCCGAGAGTTGACCGAGAATCCGCTGACGATGGAGATTGGGAACCTGCTCATTGAGCCGACTCAGAGAATTGCAAAGTACCCACTGTTGTTCAAAGGTAGCTGTCTGCTGTTGCCATGCCACGTGAAGCAGCGAACAGGGAGCAAATGTCAGACAACTAAACGTGAAAAATCTCCGTGTGCTCATTTTTCCTAGAGATCATTTCGGCTTTGCCTGCGGGATCATCCGAGATTGACGGGTTGAAAGAGGCAGCCGAGATTGCGGCCGATGTGTCCCACATGGAAAATGGCAAGCCTGAGCAGAATGCTGAGACTCTGTTCAGAATCCGAAGCACTGTTGCCAACTGCCCTGTATGTTTCTTTTTCGAGATTTCTCACAACCTTGCTTTGTTCGTGTTGCTTGTTTGTCTTTGTCATATTTCACTCACAATAACCTTTTTCGTTTTTACTTTGTTTCTTTGCACTCCTCCATTTATTGGACAAACAGGACTCGCTCATCAGCCAAAGTCGAGTCATGCACACGTTCTTAGACGGTTACGAAACAAACCTGCTCTCGGGTGAGAAGGGCAAGCCTATCACAATGATCCTGTTTTCGGACAAGGTCATGATCGTGCGCAGGCCTCGCAATGCCACAGGGGACCTACTCTTTGGAGGCGACAAGACGTCCGACTCGGCGGTGAGCTTCCTGAACAGGCAGCAGTGGAAGTTTATGGGCTGGATGGATCTCGCCAAGTTGAAAATCTCATGTGTCGAGCAAAGTAGGCTATCTATTTTTGTTATTTTTCCAAAGGTGGGACGACGGAGTCACCTAACCTCAATTCGCCTTCTTGACTACCTGAAATTTGTGTAGCTGATCCTGAGGGGCTGTTCTGTTTGACGACCAGAAACCACTCTGAGAGCAAAGACGACCTGTGGGAGACGACTCGAGGCATTCTACCCGAATGGCTGGACAAACGGGATGACTTTATTTCCAAGTTCTATGAAGTCCTCAGCATTGCAAAGGCGTCGTCCGTTGGATCCAAGGCAAACTCGACGGCGACATTCCATGTGGGCGAACTCGAGTTATTCTGCAATGTTTTTACAGAGTCTGCCTACCGTGACTTTAAGCATAAGGTAATTTCCCACTTACTTTACCCGGGTGGTATGAGGTGCCCTCAATGTTCTCAAGCTAAACGAGGAACTCATTGGTCAAATCACTAGGGCGAAGTATCGCTGTTCTACAGCCATGGATTGAATCACCCTGTGGATGTGACACCTTTCACTCGGCTGCCACTCTTTGTGGGTATGATCCAATCCGCTGACGCGGGCTTCCGAGCCGTGCTGAGGAGCAAGGCCAATCTGAACGATGCTGGCGACCCCATCGCGGCAGCCGAGGACGTCAACTCTTTCATGACCATGGAAGCATTCCAAATCCATGTCACCGAACTTGGTACTGTATTGCGGATGGCTTTTTGCTCAAGATGTGAAAACAAAGGACCTCCTAACTTATCTTTTGACTATTCTTTTCTTCCTTTCCAAATCGATAAACTAGTCTCCAACCTCCAGTGGACTGTCTACCACTTTGACCCGTACCAGAGTGCGCAACTGCACTTTAGCCGACTGTTCATGGACTCGGACTACTTTTACAAGACCGCAGCCCCGTATCTGAAGGCCACCCATCGCCGAAGCTTCTTCCGCAGTAGTGGCGATAACTCGCTCCCTGGTGCAACCTCATCCCCAACGTCACGATCGAGTATGGGCACCCCGACATCAGGCCAAGGCTGCAGCTCGTTCTCGCCCTTGGTCAGTCCTACCTCGGGCGGGATTCTCAGCCTGCCGAGCTCGCCAGGAGGCATGGTTAGCCGTCTAATCCAGGCTCATAATAACAACATCAACAACCACAGCCAATACGGGTTCAACAGCTCGAGCGCCGTGACGAACATGAACCTGTACAGCAACAACAGCAATATCAATAACAACAATAACGGCAACGCGTCTCCGTTGGGAGGGATGGCGACGGGCAAGAGTTCATTTGTGCCCCACCACCAACACTCGTTCTCGATGCAGCCGTCGTCGGTGCCGCCCCTGCACATGTCACGGCGGCGACGAGATAGTTTAGCGACAACTGCTAGTAGTGTAGAGGCCTTGGGCTATGGTTTCCAGGGCATGGTGGGCCCACCAACGATGCCCTTGGCGGTGGACACGCTGCGGTCCAGCGTCTCGGCGGTAAACACGCTGGTCCCGCGCAAGAAAGCACCGTCGTCGATGCTGTTTGGGCCAGGGGTGGTGGTACCTTGATCTATGTATAGTTTTACCAGTAGGCCAAAGGAATAAATAAAAAAAGAATATGGATAGTTGTGTGGCCAGATCCAGATTTGTGCCTGTGTTTTGCTTTCGCTCAAATGTAGCGATTGGTGCGACAAAGATGGAGAGACAACAAATCTTGCTCGTACGGAGAATTATTCTTCTTTGTTTGTTTGTTTTGTGTGGAGTGGTGTCGAAGAACGAATGATGAACGAATGGGAGGAATTGTCTATAAACGGCAAAAGAATGTGCGTGTGTGTGGGGGTGGGCATTCCGTGGCTCAGTTGAGTGGATCAAGTTTCTGTTCTGTTAGGTCATACATCTCAAACATATTCTCCAAAGGTCAACATCTTACGTACTTTCCTCCACAGTGAAGAGGATCGAGTATTTCTGGAGTGTAGTGTGATCTGACTGGTCACTTGGCTGGATGTGCACATTCTCGTTCCCCCTCCCCAAAGAAAGACAGGAGGAGAGACAATCGACGTCCAGACCACTCAGCCCTGGCATCTGAGTCTGAATATCGAGGACACATTCCCTTTTTGATTTTTGAGTTTTGCCCCATCGGGTGCCTGGCCGATTGAGTTTTGTGGTCACATGGATCGAAGAGGAAAGGAACAAGCCCATCATCGAAATCCAATGGATACTATTCGCCCATTCGTGTGCACCTCTCGCACTCCGGACCCTCTTTTTTTTTCCTCCAGATTTTGCATCCCTCCAGTTGTGTACCTTATCTCATCTTGTTATTTGTGTGCTGCGGGAAATATCCTGTCCCTTGGACTCTGGATCTCGCTGGCAGGATTGCAATACACACCTGAAAGTACCCTGAGAGAACTGCTGCCTTTTTTTCTATTCTGGGTCCTTTTAGAGTATGGTCAATGGTGTCATCAAAAGTCGTTTATTGTCTTGTGCGTGACCAACTGGGACAAAAAGCATTAGAGTTGCATGTAGGACTTTTTACATCATATCATGACTGAGGTACTACATAATCAGTCGACACAATTTACGCATGTCCCACTTTCCCACAGTGTGACTTAGCTTCTATGTTTTTACAATCCCATGCTACTTCAAGGGGTGAGGCGTTTTCACCTGAATGAAAGGCGATGAGAGGGGTCCTGCAATGTCTATCTCGTCATTGGGTGGTACGAGACTACCGTCAAGGTCAAGCTAGTGATCTCATACCGCGCGATTAAACTGGGCTTGAGGCTCCCCTCATCCACTCTGTCTCTTATCGCGATGAACAAGACACACGGACACAAAAAAGTCAAAATAGAGCAGGTTTAATGCAAAACAATGCAAAGCAAACCAAACCAAAATCGATCTGCCGTTCTGCCCTCATCGAGAAACGGGCCCAAAAGAATTATTTATCGCAGGCGAGCTACGCAGTTAGTGCGCCGTTAGCGCCGTATGCACTGTTCCATGCTCACCCCCCCCCCCTTCCTTTTTTTTTTTGGGCTTGTATTCCATCTTTGCAGAGATAAAGGAGGTTGATTGCATATCATAAAAATACCGAGGAGCATTGACATTTGACATGCTTCCACAACGCTTTGCTGAGAGCATGAGGGGATGACGAAACCTCCAGAGCATGAACATGAAATAATGTGCTTACAACCATGGCATAGCAGGACATCCCTTTTCCCATTCTTCATGCTTATGATCCTGGCCCTGTTTGAACCCTCAACGGCTATAGGAGCGAGAAATGCGTTTAGAGTCAACGAAAATATTCTCACGGAAGATGCGGAGGAGACAGATCTTGGTTCGATGTATCGAGAACAAAGTACGAGTACGCGTATGTAGTATGTTTTATGTGAAAGGGAAGAAAAAAAACAATCAATTTTGGCTGTCGACAATATTTTTGGCCCTTTCGGCGAATTGCCTTCTCCTTGTTGTGTGTGTCTGCATTCTCGGACCTAAAGCACGAGAAAACACTTGACAAGGTGGGGTAAACGCATGAAAGGACACGTCGGCTCTCCCCTCTGCCTCTCTGGCTCGCCTCGCTCTCGCAGTGTTTTGTTAATGCAAATGCAAAGTCGTCAATTGCGCCTATCGTCAATTAAACAAAAGGGCGAAAAACTGTACATCCATTGCGAGAAGAAAATTGTCCGGATCGCCAGGTCTGGACACGCGAAACAAAACCACAACAACGAGCCTGCAGGAGGGGGTGGATCGCGGATTGACCAAAAAAATCGACAGCCGTTGACCAACCCTTACCCCACCATAACACTTCCTCTTTCCTTGCAACCCCCGTGGTAAAATAGCCGTTTTGGATCGTCAGATCTGAATCCGGCTCCTGCATCACGCAATGCACGTTTCTTCAGGTCTCAATGATGTCAAGTGTCAAATGGTTGGATTCGATCGAGTCTGTCCTTTGCTCTGACCACTCAAAGAAGAAGAAGGAAAAAAAAACTCGAGCCAAGCCCCGAGCAAAGTCATGTGCGGTGGATGCCATTGGTTTGGAGGCTCCTATTGGCCAGAGTTCAGTTTCACTGTACATTTTGGCCCAATTTGGACATTTCGGACTGGGGTATTATTTCTTTACATTTGTGAGCATACAGTTGAGATCAAAAAAAAAAAAGTCGTTGGCAGATTCGAGGAGAAGGTACCGTCCTGTGTGGATTTACAGGTACGAGGGGTTCTGGTTCCTCCATTTCCACCACTATTTTTCCATTCCATCAGATACGTTCCTCCACCACTCGATCCACAACTCTCGAACCACTACTTGGCATCCACGAAAGGAACACTCTCACGGCGAACGGCGAATTGGCAATGTCATTGTTTATTTGTTTGTTTGTTTATTTGTTTGTGCGATAATTGCGCGTACCAGCGAGAGAAAACTAATTTCAGTGCTAATTACACGCTCTTTTCTTTGTTTGTTTGTTTGTATTGCGTTTCCCTATTTTTGTTGGGGTCCAGCAGCAGCGGCAGTTGCCCTATTCGGTCAGGAACGACAACGAGATATGAAAGAAAAACAACTGTTTGTTTGGTTAGACAGAAATGACGGTGTTGTTTTTGTGCACCCGAGTGCCCCTTGTTTTCCACAACCACGCTGCACAAAACACACACACACACACACAAACAGATCATCGAAAATAAAAAATGATTTCCACAGCAGAAACAACAATAGATTTGTGGATTTGTAGCGCAGGAGCAGATCGAGCATTGAAAAAAAACCCTGCAGCATTTTGTTCCAGCAACAATCTCCGACTAATCGTGAATATGGAACGAACGCTTTAAAAAAATGTTATCTCTTTCTTGCACTGAAGCATATGCCAGTGGAAGTATGCGTCCAGGCCTGCGAGAGTTTATTAGTTGGAACGTACATCCAAAGAACCGGAATGAGAGAGAATAGTCTGGGCTTTCTCCGATCCATTGATCCATTGAGCAAAGTAAGAACGCGGGAAACATTTCCGAACAAACGGAGGTCCAAGGGCGTTCTTCATTTCGATCGAGCGTAAACCCATATGAGGATACTGGAGAGTGGGGAAGGGGTAATGACGAAGGAGCAAGTTGCCCAATGAGAACTAGATCCAGCAATAAAATACAAACTGGTTTATACATATTGAGTGTTTTGGCCAAGAGAGAGCGGATGCAAGTATGTAATGAGCGCCCAGCTCTTGTCGAGTATGTGCAGGAGACAAGGGCGAGGCACGATGAAAGATAAAGAGGATTATGGTCCAAGACTATCAGTCCTCTGTCGTTGCCTCACCCGAATGGGTCGAATGGGTCGAAGGGAGGGAGGCAGGGGCAGATGGGCCAAAGTATATTTTGGCAAAAGAAAAAAAAATCCTTTTCCCTGTTCTTCACAACGTCCAAATCGAGAAGGGCGATTGGACACTTGCGGCCGTAATCCACTCAGCATTGTCCAAAAGCAGAAGAGTGAGTGAGCACACTCGCTCATCTCAGACATGTACCTCTCTGTTCAGTGGATAGATTACACATTCGCTGTGATTGACTTGGCTGAAACTGTTCTGTCCAATGGGCGCCCTTCTTGCGCTATTCTTTCATCCACTCCCATGTCACGCTCCCCTCGTACATGGGCCTGGCCAATCCCATCCATGCCTTCTTGGCCCCCACTTTTGTAACTGAGATAAAGATCGTGCTCGGACAATTATAAAAAGGGCGACCATCGCTCCTCTTTTTTTTTTACCCTCGACTTTGTTCCTTACCGCAAATCCATCCTTACCATCCTCCCTCATTCTCATCACTCATCAGTCATCACTCCATCCTCGCTCTTATACCCTCCTCATTTACTCTTACGACTTGAACCATTTCTTCTTATATCTCTCCTCTTTTCTCTCTCTTTTCTAACCAAAACTGGCTCCCACTTACACCCACAACAAAACAACTTTCACCATGTCGAAGTTTGAAGGTCATGAGACCGAAAAGTACGAGATCGACCAGATGCAGGACGTCGGTCCCACCGAGACCATGGACGCTTCCCAGCAGGGTCTTAAGCGTGACCTCCGTCTCCGCCACATGGTCATGATTGCCATCTCCGGTACCATCGGTACCGGTCTCTTCTTGACCTCCGGAAAGACCATCGCTACCGCCGGTCCCGGTGGTGCTTGTAAGTAATTTGGTAGTAACACAAGCAAACAAGGACTTGACAAAGTAAAATAGTAACTAACTCATCTTCTCTTCGCTTCTTACAGTGCTCGCATATGCTACTATTGGTTTCTGGCTCGTCTTTGTCTGCCAGGCCATTGGTGAAATCGCTACCCTGTTGCCCCTCCCCGGTGCCTTCAACGCTTGGGGTGGCCGTATCTTTGACGAGGCCTTCTCTTTCCAGATGACCTGGATGTACTTTATCAACTGGGCCTTGACCATTCCCGCCGAGTTGTCTGCTTCTGCTCTGATTGTTTCCTTCTGGTTGGGCGAGGACTCCAAGTTCCCCTCCTGGGTTGTGCCCGTCATCATCATCTGTATCATGGTCGTCATCAACTTGGTCGGTGTTAAGGCCTACGGTGAGATCGAGTACTGGTTCTCCATCCTCAAGGTCTGCACCATCATCATGTTCATCATCTGCGGTATCTTGGTCGATGCCGGTGTCATCGGCAACCCCAAGTACAAGTACGGTATGGAGGCCTGGACCGTCGATGGTGCTCCCTTCAAGGGTGGCTTCATGGCCTTTATGCGCACATTGGTCTCGGTCGGTTACGCCTACGGTGGTACTGAGATGACCGGTGTCACTGCTGCCGAGTCCCGCAACCCCCACAAGCACGTCCCCAAGGCCGTCAACACTGTCTTGGTCCGCATTGCCTTCTTCTACATCACTTCCATCTTCTTGCTCGGATCCATCATCAAGAACGACGACCCCCGCCTCTTGAACAAGGACGGCACTGCCACCGGTGCTCCCTTCACCATTGTCTTTGCCATTGCTGGAATCAACGCCGCTGCCAACTACATGAACGCTGTTGTCTTCACCTCGGTCTTCTCTGCCATCAACTCTGACTTCTACGTCGCCACCCGCATGCTCTTGTCCTTGTCTCGTAACGGTTGGGCCCACAAGTCCATCGGCTACACCAACTCCCGTGGTGTCCCAGTTTTTGCCTTGGCCATTGTCACTGCTTGCTCCTGCTTGTCCTTGATCACCATCTTTGTCGGCTCCGGTGTCGTCTTCAACTGGTTCGTCTCTATCATTGGTTCCATCATTTTCCAGTCCTGGATCTTGATTCTCTTCCTCCACTTCCGCTTCCGCTACTGCTGGAAGAAGCAGGGCCGCCCCACCGCTGACCTCCCCTACGTCTCCTGGGGCTACCCCTATGGCAACATCATTGCCACCATCATTGGTGTCTTCTGCATTGGCGCCACCTGCTACTTGTCCATCACTGACGGTCGCCCTGGTCCCAAGCCCGATGGCTCGGACCCCGCTGCAGTGGTCGCCTGGGGCAAGACCCGCGATGCCTACGCCCAAAATCTTTTGGGTGCCTGGTTCCCATGGGTGATGTCTGCCTGCTTGTTCACCGGCTACAAGTATATCCGCGGCACTACTCTCATCAAGGCCGAGGATGCCGATCTCGACACTGGTCGCTTCATCCCCACCGAGTCTGACAAGGCTGACCTCGAGCCCCACGGACCCTGGTGGAAGCGTGCCATCAAGTTCTTGATTTAAAAAGCATAGATTTTTTGCATACTTAGCAACCTAAACCCATTTAAAAATGTAGACTTTATCCCCTTTTCATGTACTATAATCTGTTATTAAAAAAGTTTTCGCTTTCTTCTCTTCAATAATCGTTTCTTCTCTTTGCTTTGTGCTTGCTATTGTTCTTGTCTTTGTTGTTTTTGTTGTTTCTGTTACAGTTGTTTTTGTTTGTTGCAGTTGCTTTTGTTTGTTACAGTTGTTACTGTTGTTACTGTTGTTGCAGTGTTACAATTGTTGCAGTTGTTGCAGTTGTTGCAGTTGTTGCAGTTGTTGCAGTTGTTACAGTTGTTGCAGTTGTTGCTGACAACGCTATGTTCTCCAAGCGCCTGTGAAATTTTGGTTGCCACGGCAGACCTGTCGAACTGAAGATTCACAGTCACTATTGACTCTAAGCCACATTCACCTCACTTGGGCTGGACCTCTCGCCGCTAACCCGAGGCCGAAAGTGTCGTTGGTTCATTTCCTCTTTGCATTGTTCATTTTCCATCAGTCTTTGACCCTCTTCAAACATAAAGCAAATGGCCTCCCTCCTCAAAGTCATTCGCCCAGGATTCATTGCCCAGCCATCGGTACATCATTCACTACATTTTCATTCTCGTTGGAGGAAAATATCTCCCTACCAACAAACAACCATGACGTTCAGGAACAAAGGACCAACGTTGCGAGTGTGTTGGATAACGTTGTCTAATCGCATGTCTTCTTCTCTTTTTACACACCTCTATGTCGACATTTTTGAACCAATTTGTCAATTCTACACATCGGAACAAACATAACAATAGGCTGGCTTGAAGGCATTCGGTGAGTTCGCCTACTGTTTTCGAAACTGATCAGTTTTCCGAACGCAGTTCATTTGTGGTTGCAGCTCACTAAACCCACACCTTGCTTTCCTCTACACCAAAAATATAGCCACCTCCCGCTTCTCAACATTCACAACAGCTCGCGCCGAAGCCATCGATACCACTACCACCACATCAGTACCATCCACCCCCTCTTCAACATCATCAACACCTTCCTCAGAACCCCTCAGCCCCTTCCACACCCCTCTCCAGGCCTGGATCAGAGACTTCAAGTCGAACGAGCCCAAGGACCTGATCGAGCTCCAGCGCAAGGTCTTTGGCGCCCCCCTCCGCAAAGATATCTTGCATCGTGTCGTCGTCTGGCAGCGTGACGCCGAGCGCCAGGGCACCCAGTCCACTAAGGGCCGCAGCGACGTCAGCGGCACCACCCGCAAGGCCGCCCCCCAGAAGGGTCGTGGTGCTGCCCGTGTCGGTTCTCTGCGTGCTCCCCAGCGTCGCGGAGGTAAATTATCTCGTCATTTTTTATGTCTCACGGATCAAAATGGTCCTAGTTCCTGTACTTATTCTTTTTTTTATTTTTATTTTTTTATTTCTGTTTTTTTTTTTTGCTAATGTGAATGATAGGTGGAATCGCTTTCGGCCCCAAGCCCAGAGACCACTCGAGCGAGCTGCCCCGTAAGGTCCAGGAGATGGGTCTGCGCATTGCGCTGTCGACCAAGTTTGCACAGGACCAGCTGGTGATTGTGGACGAGGTGTCGCTGGACTCGCACAAGACACGGGAGTTTGAGCAGATCCAGCAGCGCCACGGATGGGATTCCGTGCTGGTGGTGGCGAACAAGGAGAACGAGAAGCTGTGGCGGGCGACCAGGAACTTGCAGCAGGTGGATGTGTCGATCATGCAGGAGGCCGATGTGCTGAGGCTGCTGAAGCACCAGGTCGTGGTCATGGACAGACAGTCTGTGCGCTACTTGGAGAAGAAGCTGAAGGCTTAAAGGGAAAAAAATCGTCCACATCATGGAGTTGGAGATTACGGAGGAAAGAGCAGGAGAGGAACTACAGCATAATAGATTGTTCACCATTTTCTTATTTTTTTTTGTTCATAAAGAAAAAGCACATTCAACAAAACAACAAGGCAGGGGACAAGGATAAGGGCGCTCTTTGATCTGGATTCACGGTGCCTTCAATAACGCATACCCTCATCATGGGCCGTCCTCATCCTCGAGCTTGACTCGATCATGATTTTCTTCAACCTTGACTCTGCTGTCAAACTTCACTTTTTTCACCTGTGGAGAACCAAGCTGTCGTTTCTTGGATTTTGACCGCTCATCTCGGCCCTCCCTGACGTCCCGTGGGCGTCCTACCGAAATATGACGCTCCTCCTCCTCCTCCTTGACCCCCCTCCATCCGTTCAACACTTTTTCCTTTTCATCGTCCACCACCACAAACTCGTCCTCATCATGTGGTTCCTCAGGCGTGTCTCTCATCATACTCGTCGATTTCTCACGAACAACAGGTCTGCATCCTGCTCTGGCCCATCAAAAATATCGACCTCATCTTCTCCCTCTTCCTCCTCCTCTACCACCGCTTCCTCTACTTCTTCCTCCTCCCCCTCCTCCGACCGTGTCCTCCTCCTCCTCCTCCTCGCCGCCACTGCCCGCGGCGTCATGCTCTCCTCCGCGTACCGCCCCAAGGCTTTGTTCTCCTGCCCAATCCTTTTTGACAATGTCAGAAACGCGTTCTTGCCCAATGCTGTCTGCAAACTCACAATGGCCTCCTCCTCCGCCATCTCTCGTTCCATCACCAGCCGCTTGAACTCACGCACAATCGTCGCCCGCGAGCTGTACAGGTTGCGCTCGCCGCGGAAGCGCCACAAGGTGCCGAGGTCGCGGTTGAGCTCCTGGATGGAAGGGTGGAAGTCCAGGCCGGCGATCCACTCGAGAAGCAAGGTGCGGATGGTGGTGGTGGCAGTGTTCTGAAGGCTGTATTGGGAGATGGGAGTGGACGCGAAAGATTTGTAGACGGGGATGCCCCGGGGCGGGATCTCGAACTGCGAGGCCAGGTAGGGGAAGGAGGAGGAGGGGCGGCCGGGCGGGATGGGCGTCTTGAGGAGGTTGGCTTGTGGAAGGAAGGGAGGGAGGTAACGTTGGTGGCAACAAGAAGCGATGGGATGTTAGGAAGAGCTTTTTTTTTGTTTCGTGTTTGAGATATCAGCGCTTTTGTCAACGGTACCTGTTAGTCTTCTGGATCAGACTGGATGTCCTGGAACCTTTCTGTGGAGGGTCTTGCTCTCTGGGAACCCGAGTAGGCGTATTGCTGGGCGAGTGAAATGTGAAGAAATAGTGGGGGGGGGTTTTTTTTTAGTCTTATTTTCTTGTGAGTCTTTGTCGACTAGCAGGAGAATGAGAAAGAGCTTAAAATGAGGAAGGGAACAAAGCGATTTACGTTTATTCTTGGCTTCTTGTGAATGGATTCGCCATGCCATTGATGGCGACGTTTGTTGTGGACCATGGAGTTGGACGGGGAAAATCTTTTCTGTTGAGTTAATGGAATAATATCAGAGATTATATTTTTTGTGGCTGTCCCATTATGTCTTTGGTGTGCCACCAAATCCCACTCGCGTGGGGTGTTGAACCAATCCTCCATCACGATCAAATCTCATCCCTTCTCACTTAATACACAAAAGGAACGAACCGCCACCGCCCCGCCACATACTCACCCCACTCCTTGCCAAAGCGCGCCGCCATCACGGCCTCCTCGTTCTGGGCGCGCATAGTGAAGATCCGGCTCAGCATCCAGCTGTACAGCAGGGCCACAGATTACCAAGAGGCAAGATCGAAAGGAAGTAATACCAGGATCCAGGCTCAGTGCTGGCCAAACAGTACGCCCTGGAACGTGACCATGCAGAGAAGTGCGCCCGTTTAGGACAGTTGAAACAGAGAGCGATAGGGCCCTGTCTTGATCAGGCGGTGGTTGGGCATAATCTTTGACAAGACAATGAATAAAGGAAAAGGGAACATTGAATTAGGCGCAGAAAGAACCATTTACCGTGAAGAAACACGCCCAAGGACTTTGAAAGACCAGATACGCAGGAGGCACGCCAGCATTCCAACGACACTCATGCACACCTGTCACACACCCAGATGCGAGTCAACCGTGCCTCGATGCATGCCCCACAGTAGAACCTGGGCGGCAATGACCAAGAAGTCAAATTGAGGTCCTGTCAACAGGGTCTCGACGGCCCTGTTTTCGGTGGCCATGTCCTGGAACTGCTCCTTGTTCTTCTCGGCCACGGCCATGTCCTCGACAGCATGCATCACGGTGAAGGCATTGACGAAGATGCAGATGGACTTTGCGAGTATTATTGGATCCTACTGTCGCTGGTTTTAGATGGATGGATGGGTTTTGGAGGAAGGCGGCCAAAAAAAAAAAAAAAAAAAAAAAAAAAAAAACGTTTAATTTGGCTCACAATTCGTCAGTTGCCACTTGTTTGCTTATGTGTGAGGTCGATCAGGCACGGTTTAACGATAGAGAAAAAAAAGAACGTGGTTCAAGAAGTCATCGTGATGTTATTAATGAGTACAGATATGTTTGCTAGGTATTACAGATTTACAGTGGTGGATGCTCAAAGGGAAAAATTCCTCCTGCTCCATGTCCTCGAAGGAACCTCACTTGACCTCCGTCTTGTCGCCCAAGGTTGTAGAGGATGTCTCAACAGGGCCGAGTTGGTTATCCACTTCAGTCTTCTCGCCGCCAGCCTGTTGCATCTTTAGCACCTCCACATCGTTGTCGAGATGCGACTTTGGCTGAGCGCGTGTCTTCCATGCAGGCACATCTGAATTGAACAGCTCGTCCATCTCCTCCAGAGTGCGGCCCTTGGTCTCGGGGAACATGAAGAACACATGGATCGTCATGGCCACACAAAACGCGGCAAAGATGAAGTACGTCCGGTACTGGATGTGCTGCAGAGCTGGGGGGACAGCGTAGGCCAGGATAAAGTTGAACGCCCAGTTGGAAGCCGTCGAAAGCGATACAGCCTTGGCGCGGATGCGAAGTGGGTAGATTTCGGCAGGGTAGGTCCACGAGACGGGTCCCCAGGAGATGGCGAACGAGCAGACAAACAGGTACGAGCAAGCAATTACGGCGTGGGATGCTGCATCGTTGTTTTGAATGGCCCAGGTCGTGGTCTTGTTGCCGTCAAAGGACGTGGCCGAGCCGAACCTGCCCATCAAACCACCGATCAAGAACAGCCAGAGAGCCATGAAGGTGGAGCCAGCAATCAAAATAGGGCGGCGGCCCCAGCGGTCAATGAACAGGATGGCAGGGATGGTCATCACGACGTTCAAGACATACTGAATAGACGACGCTTTGAGGTTGGCGTCTTCACCTTGGATACCGGCGCCCTGGAAGATGAAGACAATGTAATACATGGCGACGTTCATGCCCGTGAGCTGGGACCAGGACTGGAGAGACATACCGAGGAAGACACGGCGGAGAGCGGGCTTCCGGAATAGTTCAGCGTACGAGCGGGCAGCCTGGGTCTTATCAAAGTTGACGGCGTCCTCAATCTCCTTGTACTCGGCCTGAACTACGGGGTCGTCCCTCTTGCCATTGGCTCGCAGGTTAGCAAGGACAGTCAATGCTTCTTCCCATCGCCCATGGTCCGCCAACCAACGAGGAGAGAAGGGAAAAAAGGTTGTGCCGATAAGGAGAATTGCGCCTGGGACCACTTGGATACCCCAGGGGATTCGGAAAGCGGCGTTGCTTTGGATCTTGGAGCATCCGTACTGGATAAAGAACTGGATTAGGATACCCCAGGTAATGGCCCACTGCTGGAGAGAGACGATTCGGCCACGAATGTTTTTAGGTGCGATTTCAGATTGGTAGACGGGGACAATCATGGAAGCGAGCCCGACAGCAAGACCGTTGATAAGGCGACCGACGATCAGCATGCCCACGTTCACGGATGCACATTGGATGATGGAGCCGACGATCCAGATACTGGCTGCGAGCATGATGGTGTATTTCCGAGAGTACTTGTCACCAAAGGGGCCAGCGAGCAAGGCGCCGACGAAGGAGCCGGCGGCCATGGAGGCAACGATGCCGCCTTGGAGGGCAGACGATGGAAAGTTGAAGTATTCCTGGTAGCGCGCAGTGCCTACAACGCCTGACATGGACGAGATGTCGAAACCAAAGAGCATGCTATTGTAGTAAAAATAATCCTCGTTAGATGTGCAAGCACTCCTTCCGTCCTTCAGGCATGTTTCGGATGACTTACCCGCCCATGGTCGCGAATCCGCCCAAGAAGTAGACATTGTTCAAGAGCGAGTACTTTTGAACCATTTTTTGAGGTGTTGGTTGCTCAAAGGAAGTGGGCAACAGAAGGTGAAGGCGATAGAACGAAAGGTTGAGTGTGGGAGTGAGTGTGGGAGTGAGTATGGGAGTGAGTGTGGGAGTGATTGATGGAGGAGATATACACAAAGGAGAAGAAAGGTCAGGAGTAGGAAGGAGGAAAAGAGTAAGTCTGGCAGACAGGGATCAAAGTGGGAAAAGAAAAAGAAAAAACGAGGAGGGGGGATCTTCTCAATGTTTTATACTCTGGGTACATTGTAGTGTCCAGTTGGTGCTTGGATCACCCGCCTCCTCCCTTCTCTCATTCGTCTCCACTCATCTCCACTCATCTCCACTCGTCACTCCCCTCCCCTGTACGCTTCTCACAACCTACCTTAGTGTAGCCCCTAGACCAGAACAAGCCAACCAACAACACCTCCCTGCTCTCGCCATGGCCATCCACAGCATGGCTAAGCTCCCTTTTGTTGTTCTGCGTCGTCTTTTTTTTATTTTTTATTGTGTTCACCCACGCATGAAAATAAAACCTTAATTTGTTTTGTATTTCGTTTGAACGTCATGATGATACAAAGCGTAGGCGCATTGCATTCGACCGAGCAGAGTGGGCACGAGAATAGAGGATGGACTCGCTTTTGCCTGCAAGGCACCCATCTGACAGTACAAAGATAACAACAAGTGAGCAAGTGGGAGATGTGGTGGTCATGGATATGAGTACTACCATGCAAGTATCTCAGGGTCCATGCGGGCCGTTATCCGTGTCTTGGTACTCTCATGTACTCTTCCATTCTGGAGGGTCGGATTAGGTTGTTCTTTCTTGCAGTTTTTCCTCAAAAGTTCATCCAACCCCACACTTTTTGCACACGAGCCAACCAAACGAACCATCGAAACGATCGGCAAACTGAGACAGAAACCACACCAATACACGACTCTGGGCCAAAATGTCACACAAGCCGAGGATGGTCCCGTGGCCCACACTTCCGTTGAGCTTGGCTTATCATGGTTTCTATTTACTTCACTTTGTTGACAAGGATAATCAATCCACTCGGAACGGTGGGTGCTGTGTAGTTTAGTACGATGTCTCGAATCGTTTCTCATGCATGACAGTGCCCCACGCAAAGAACAACCCCCCCCCCCCTGTTATCCCTGTTGTTAGGCCTAATCCGGGATAGCGAGTTCTGTATTAATATTAGTTCCTAGAGTGTGCAAGTGCAAAGGTTCCTGAGCGCACAAAGTAAGAGACGAAAGAGAATGGCAAAAGTGAGGTTGCATTCATGCCTTCCATCCACAAAGACACAAACAAGGAGCGTCATAGACTAGCTTGGCCCTCCAGGAGACGCAAAGAATACAAAAGCAAAAGGCAATCGGCAGAATACATGCGTTCGGCCCTTTTTAGTTCAAGGCTGCAGGAGTCATCTGCACCCGAGCCTCTCCCTCCTTCTCTAGTCCATGTCGCAAAAACAACAACAACAACAACAACAACAACAACAACAACAACAACAACAACAACAACAACAACAACAACAACAACAACAACAACAACAACAGCAGCAGCAGCAGCAGCATGTTAGTGGAGACATGGGAACAGACGATTGCTTTGCTATGAAATGTCGAGCTGCCAACCGAGCTTTTTCTTCGACGTAGTTTATTTTATTTATGGTTCGAACCTAGGTGAACTTCCCTAGGGTTGTGGGTCCTTGGCCATGCTACATTTTTATCTCGGCTTCCGCTCTTTAACTCACCAAAGCGTTCTCTAATTGACTAAAGCGTAGCATTCCAGTATCTCTCCCCCCCTTTTTTTTTACCCTTCGCATCCCACCAAATTTTCTTGATTGTATCTTCTTCACCTCTTTTCCCTTTCATCATCAATTTACACCACCATTCCAGAATCCCACGCAGGACACTGACAATACCATGACAAATATCATCGGCCCTGGAGCAGACCGCGAAGGATACGACCATCACACCGTCGGGAACATCACCATCGGTGGCAATAGGCCGAACCCGTATCGGTTCCGCAAAAGCTTTCTCAGTCACTTCATGCTCGCCCTCGGGATCTTTACACTGCTGGTGGTTTTCCAATCGCGGCATGAGAGTAGCCACGAAAAGAGTCAAACGCCTGTTCGCCCGAGCCAGGTCGACGAAGTGGCTGTGGACCATGACACCAACAACAACCTTGCACATAGCGATATGTTGGACACGTTTACGGGGAGTACCGCAGAGTACGTTAGTTCTCATCCAGGATCATCAACGGAGCTGCGGCCTGAGGACGAGCTCCGGATCACTGTCTCACCCCACACTTCATCTTCTTCGTCGTCGTCGTCGTCGTCCTCCTCCTCACAGCGTCCCCAAAGTGCAGAGCAGGAGCTAGACAGGCTGCAAAGCCAGCTCGATCTGTCGCAGGCGCTCATCGAGAGCCAGAACCGAATTTTAGAGCAGCAGTCCGCCCAGCTGGAGGAACAGCAACGCCAGCTAGCCAAGGGTCAGGATCAAATACGCCAGTTACAGCAACAGATTGAGCAGCATCAACAACAACAAGACCTCCAACCCGACAACAGCCCTGCCTCAGTCCTGCCATCTTTTTCGGGCAGTTTAGACATTGATCTTCTTGAGAAGACCGAGCTCGAGGTCGACGGCGAACGTACCCAAGAACCAACAGATCCCCGAGACATCGTGCCAGCAGAAGTGCACAGGTGATCCAAACTTACGAGAGCCAAACAACGATCCCTGAAATGGCCCAAATAGAAGCACTCCTTGAGATGGCGTTGGAGGAAGTCAAGAGGGATCCTGTCATGGACGAATTGACGCTTTGAACTCCTAAAAAAGCATTGGCCCTGATGTTTATCAATAGAACAAATACTCTTTTTTTTTTACTGCATTCAAAAGAAAACGCTGAAACCTATTTCTCTTGTCTATTTATGCTCATCTCGACACCCCATCATGCCTTTTTTTTTTGTTACATCTTAAGCATCCTTCTCAGAAAGCACGGCTGCGAACGAGAAGGGCTCGAAGGCGTACCCCGTCCCTTGGTAGAACTTGTTGTTGAACTCGACCCAGTGCAGACGCAGCGCGTGCAGGAACGCCGACAGGCCCTCCATTCCCACAAGAATAAAAATCGTCAGCGAGAACCACAGCGTGAACATGCAAATGGTCAAAAACGCCGCCACCCCTCCAGTGTACTTCCACGCCATCCCCAGCGTCATGGACCAAAGCACCTCCGACAGCTGTGCGTGCGCCAACGATAAGGCCCACAGACGGAGATACGACGCCGTGTTGGAAATGCAACCCAGGCAGAAGTCAATGGTATGAATAACCTGGTGGATAAGCTCCTCGCTGAACTCAAACTCTTCTTCGTGCTCACTGTCCTCAGCAACAACAGCTCCGCCCGCTTCGCCCTCGTGGTTGCTATCCGTACTGATGCGGACGTGGTTCTCGGAGGGCTGGTGGTAACCCAAGGCGCGGGCCTTGTTATGCTCGTACTTGAGGTAGTAGGGCTTGAGGAACAGCATCCAGGGGATACAGATGAGCGCAATCAAGACCAGAAATCCCTGCACAAACGCCTGTCCAGAGTACAGCTTGTCCTCAGGGTTGACCGATCCGGGGCTCAGGAACATGTAGATCATGGTGTTGAGCAAGCTTGGGGGAGAGTTGCGGACGGAATGGCCAGCCGCATCGGTCTCGAACCAGTTGACTGTCCACTTGTATGTGATCATCATCACCAAGTAACCAAAGAGGCACTGCATGAATATCATCTGGGGGATGAAGCCTCCAATGATATCAATGGGCTTGCGGAAGAACTTGGCATTATAATAGACCATGCAGATACCGAACGACATGTGGATCACTCCCAAGACGATAGCCATCTTCATCTTGTACGAGTTAGTGAACAGCAGGTAGTTATCGGTGCCGTGCCAGGCATAATCGATACCGAAGAGGTATGTATGGCCATTGGGCTTGGCCACAATGACGCCTTCAATGTAGTCCTCGGGAATGTCAAAGTCCCATCCAGTCTGGAACCAAGGCAGGGCACGCGAGAAGATATCGTTGTACATCATTCCTGTAAAGATCGAGAAGGCACCCATCAACAGCACAATGTAGCGACCTCCGTAAACCATTTGGAACATCTATGTCGCAACAATAAGCATGTTAGTAAATGGTTGGACTGTGTTCTGACAGAGTGCTAGAAATTCGTGTATCCAAAGACCCTTACCTCGCCATCAACGTTGGCCAACTTCCGCTCGTTCAAAACCAAGTAGATACCGGCAAGCAAGACTAGAATACCATGACCAACATCACCAAACATGACGGCAAACAGAAAGGGGAACGAGATGACCGTAAACAGACCAGGGTTGACCTCGCGGTAGCGGGCCATGCCATAGGCATCAACAATCTCCTGGAATCCAGCAGTGAATTTGTTAGTCTTGTGGTAGGTAGGTGGTTCCTTGTGGGTGCGTAGCTCGTTCAGGATCGAGGGAACCATAGAGCCAGAACGTTCAGTCACGCCGCGGAGGGCCGTCTGGATGGTATTGATCTCGTTGGTGGGGCACCATCCTTCGGCGATCAGGCACTTGCGGTTGACATCGTAGTTGAAGTGGTTCATGGTGTGGTAGGTCGCCTTTTCCTTCTTGACAATGGTCATCCAGGCGGCCAGGTTCTCAGAGATGCGCATGAGCTCCAATCGACGGGTTTGGGTAGTGTTCACAAGTACCGAATTGAATTCCTCAATGTGGCGTTCAACTTCCTGGAGCGCATCCCGGCGACGATCCGCGTTGCTGTCGATGGGGTAGAGTGTTGCTCCAAGGGACTCAGAGATCTTTTTTATCTTGGCCAAGATCTCGCGTCCGTGGGCGAAAATGATAAAGACATTCTTTTCGACAACAAGGTCGGTGGATGGGTCGATGACTGGTTCCTCAATCTCAGCGGTGTTCATGTACAGGTTTCCGCGGAGGGATCTCCAGAGGATGCGCTCAAAGGTCTGCATCTTGCTCCGAGGGATGACACCAGTGACATTGCCCAATGCGAGTCCCATATTCTGTGCTTCCTGCGAGGGCCCGGTCTCCAGATCATCCAGCAACGGTGCATGTGGTTCATCAAACGAACTGCGGATGTCGTCCTGATGAGAGGCAGCCTAGGATGGAGAGTAAATGGATCAAGAAAAAAAAAAGCAGCATAGGAAAATGCAGGTGGGTATGTATTAGAACCATGAAAGAATTTTATACATTTCGGTCAGCCCAAAAAAAAGGGGATTCTCAAGTACCTCTTGGAAGAAATCTGATGTTTCCCGAAGAACATGCTTAAGTTCTGTCAGCTCCAGGTACCGCCGTTGCATGGTCTCGTGCGAGTTGTTCATCTGGAGCAAGCGGTTTTCGTGCTCCGACAGGCGGTCCTCCAGATCGTCCAGTTCCTGACGTGATCGTGCGCGCGACTGGTATGCCGATGGATGCGCGGTCCGGACACGGATCTCTGCCTTTTCGATCTGGCCAGTAAAGAAGCCTACGTTACAAGTTCAAGTCACATTTCGCATTAATAAGATGACAGCCCCAAGGTCTTTTCGTATGGCGCTAACATAAATGACAAAATTAGACGCGAAAAGTATAGTTTGCGGAGTCGAAAATAACAACGTACGAAGTTGACGCTCCATCTCATCAAAGCGTCGAATGTCATTCACAAAGGCACGCTGGAATGCATTGACATCGGGATTGAGCTATATGTTTCGAAAGTAAGTAAGAAGCTTGTTATTTCACTTTGCTCTTCGAACGAATGCCAAGAAAGTGTGTGCATCAAAAATGGAAAATGGGATCAAGAACCTACATCACGAAACTGGACAAGACCCAGCTCGCCCAGCTCTGCAACCGTCGGTTGAGCGACTTCGGCTGGGATGTAGAGCTGGATGAGTGACATTTCCTCCGAGCGGAAGAAGCTGGATTCAGTCATGGTGCTGCGTGATTTGCTGTTGCTCCTGTGAAGATTACGAGTTGACTCTTGTTGCTGGTAAGGGTCGAATGGTCGTTGCTCGCCTGGGTTCTCTTCGGGCGAGTCGGAGGGAAAGGAGGGGTTAGCCCTGCGGCTGGTGAGTGTTCCAGAGGATCCCCCAGTGGAGGTCGAAGTTGAAGTCGAGGTGCCGTTCGAGATGTCGGTAGGTTGGGGGATCGACTCGAGAGGGAGGTATTCACCGCCTGTGGGCTGGAGGAGTTGGGTGAAGCGTTGAATGGTGGTGAACGAGAAAGAATGAGAGGGCCCAAATTGAAGGTTCTGTGGTCAAACCCTCAACAAAGTCTCCAGTTGTTTTTATGTAAGAAAGGTGTTGTTGGATGAAGATGGAAGGCAGCCGAGGCGGATGGATGGATGGATGAAAAGGAATGGTTGGCCCATGGGCTTCGAATTTTAGGCTTCTGATGGGAATGCCCCTTAAGATATAATTCAGAAGACGTGCACCGAATAAGTGTGTGGGGAGAGCAGGAGAGCGAAAAGATCATTCATCCTTTGTTCCATCGAAACCGACCTCATCACCCTACATTCAAGGTACTTGTCTACGCCTCGTTAGAGAGAGCCACATCCTACTACAAGTAGCAGGCACGAAAGAGCATGTTTGCTCAAACATGGACCCATCATCAAATCGAAGCCATTCCATCTCGTGTGTGCCTGACGCTTTTTATTTTGATCTCATCCGATGACATAGATGGAGGTTGACCAGCCCAAGGCACAGTTCCAGCTCGACAGTACGTGGAGAGGCAACAACATACGTTACGGAAGACAGGATCACTGCGAAGGGATTTTGCGTCTCACCACCCTCATACCTTATTTGTGTCCTACTAGTTCTGTCATTAACCAACGAAGCCAGAAACGCCTATGGATTGCGTCGTCAGGAGTATGGCCGTTACAGACATCACTGCACTCAGCGCCTTCACCGCATCCGAAAGACCCTCGGATTCACCCATGGCAAGGACAAGACTTTTATTTCGCGTCCCATCACTGCCGAGACTGTCACCGATGAGAAGTAAGAGGAACACGTCGAGCATTGTCGCGGATGCAGGCATTGGGACCATCTATCAGATCGAAGCTACCTGATCTTTGCCCAACATGACTAATCATCGAACGGACCCGTTTGACATAGATATCTCCACTTGGTCCTCTTCCAGGCCGAGCGCGCATGGGGATACGCCATGGAGATCAAGGCTTTGTCCGTGGCATTGGACGACACTCGCAAGCAGACTCACTACATGGCTCGTCTGAAGAAGGCTGCAAAGTTGGCTCAGTCACTGGAAGATCTGTGCTCCTCAAAGGCAGGAAAGGTTGATGTTCGATCCACCCTCGATGCCCAGGCCTACTCAGCACTCATGTCAGCTTACGTTTCGTTTGAGGCGCAGGAATGGCAAAAGGCTCTTGAGAAGTTCTCTGCTGCTCGGTAAGAAGTCTTATTTTACTTGGTGAATAGTCCAGATAATGACAACCACTGGACGAGATCAAGCAACTCATCATATCGCTTGCTCTCTCAAAACAGTGCCATCTACGATAAGCTCTCGCTCGCAGGAACTTCACACCAGGAGGCTCTTTGCCACGCTGCCCTGGACGAAGTAGACCCCAACATTCGATTCTGTGGATATCGCCTTCGCCTTGCCAAGGACGGCGTCATCAATGTGGAGGAGCTCGTCAAGATGTCGGACGCCAACAAGGGATCTGGATCGGATGTCTTGATGAGGGAGATCGAGGTAAAAATCATTCAACTGATTTCATCTTACGGTGAGGCCCTTAAAGCACATACTGACTACGTTATTCGCGGATTTTAGAACTTGATCGCTCAGACCCGCAAGGAGAAGGCCCAGGATCTTCAATCACTCAACTGGAGATCAAAGACCCTGCCACTGAAGAACGCAAAGTTGGCTACTGCCATCTTGGCTGCTCAGGAGACTGCTTCTCAGCTGGCATCTGCTCAAGGATCAACAGAGAGCAAGCAGGAGCTGTTTGATAAGGTTCTTCAGGCTTACGCTGAGGCAGACAAGCAGGTCAAGAAGGCTCTTAAGGAGGACGCTGTAAGTTTTCAAGTCTCTTCCATGGATGCTATTCAAGGATGTTCTCCAACCACTCATTGTCGATATTTTCTACAAATCAGGCTGCCGCCGCAAAGGTCAAGTCGTCCAAGTCGGAGCAAAACACTGCCGAACTCAACATGGTCGCCACATACATCAGCTTCTCGACCCTCAAGCACTCCATTGACCGCAACTTGGTTTTGGCCAAGGACATTTACAACAAGCTCGAGGGCGATGAAGCTACTACTGACAAGAACGAGGATGTTCAGTACCAAAACTTGGTCAAGGCTTACGACAACATTGTTCAGGTGAGCACCCTATCAAGTCTCTGTCCACACGCCTCGTTAGTTATATTTGTCCATCATGACTTATAACGGCTCTTCAAAATCGATTATAGAACTTGGCTGCTATCCAGGAGTTGCCAGGAGTCGCTGCAGACATGAAGTTGTTGTCAGAAGTTGAGAACAAGCTGACTTTCTACAAGGGATGGCGTTGCTTCTTCACTGCCACTGCCTACTCAAAATTGTCTCGCCATGTGGAGGCGATCGCCCTCTTTGACCGTGCACAGGCCTATGCCACCCAGATCAGAAGCAATCTCGGTCGATCCAGCAAACCAGAGGCAGACTCGATCGACGTGACTGAGCAGGAGCTGGCTGACTTGGAGAGCAAGATCCGTGGTCGCAAGTGCCAAGTCCATGCTGCTTGGTACTTGGAAGCCGGACATGGGGAGAACATTGAAGACAAGCTCTCTTCTATGAGCCTCGACGAGAAGTCTTTGGACGAGGTAATTTGTCACGTCTCTTAAATTTGACTTGCAAATTGTCAAGAATATTTTGCGATGCTAACTCAGTTCTGCCTTCTTGGAATTACACAATAGCCTGCTCTCATTAAGCGCCTTGACACTTACCCCACCTCGATCACCTCCAAGGCCAACCCGACGGTGCCACACCTGGTCGACTTTCCACCAGCACTGCAGGCTATCCCAGCCAAGCCACTGTTCTTTGACATTGCCTTTAACCACATGGACTACAACCACGACGCCATTGCAGAGAGGTCAGGACGTCCCAAGGCACAGAACGAGGGCTCATCAGGCGGCTGGTTTGGATCCATCTGGGGTCGTAAATAGAATCATCAAAAAGAAGTATGAAGAAATAATGCAACGTGTTGTTGAAGCGGAGACATGGCAGACATGATTAAGCATGACGCGTTACGCAGGTCAAGGAAAACGCGCCTGGTTTGTTTTTGTTTTTGTTATCCTGTCTACTGAGAATCGACGGTGCCTTGGATCGATGAGAATTTCAAGAGCAGCTCGCGTTCCCTCTCCATGAGGCTTGAACAATGCCTCGACTCGTTTGTTGAGAGCACCGAACCCTGTTCAATTCTCACCTTGCCAGCGTCCAGAACTGTCTGGGATTGGTTGTGTCTGTCCCCAAGAACAGGAATGATAAAAACATGACGGCAACGTGAGTTAGTCGGAAGAGTGCCACCTTTACACTGGCTCAAACTTGAAGCGGAGCTGCAACAAAGTGCCAACCTTGTGCTTGTTTGTGTCGCAACAGAGGGAGAGAGGGAGAGGGAAAGAGAGAGGAAAGAGACGATCAACCACCACACACCACCACACCATTGCTGCAGTGACAATACCAACCTACCCACATGGTTTGGCTGGAGGGAAGGGGTGCAGGCAAAAGGCACAAGGGTGCACTCTAGTCTAGCGATCTCGTGAAGTGGAAGCGTGGATTTTTTTTTGGCCATCAAGGCTCACAAAGCTGCTGTTTACTTTTTTTTATCGAGCCACCGCCTTTTTAAACTCTTCTTCCTTTTTGTTTTCTAATCTTTCTCTTCTTCATCCTCCCATCCCCCATCCTCATTCATCAATTCACCCCAACAACACAACCCAATCTCAATTCATAATGACCGCTCAAGATTTGACCAACTTCCTTGCATGGGCCGAAGAGAACGGAATCCAGTGGGACAAGAACGCCATCGAGGTCCGCGAGGGCAAGCACGGTCTCGGAGTCTATGCCAAGAAGAACTTGGAGGGCGGATTCGAAGGTACATATCATAGCTAAAACCACACAAAACAAGGCGAGGTGTTCCACTTCTGTCTCTCGTGTTATTCACGAATTTCATCGCGTCTCTTCTTGCAGCCATTCAGGTTCCCAAGTCGATCGTTCTTTCGGCCATGTCCACTGGCATTGCCAACCTGTTGGAGGAGGAGAAGATTGAGGGCTATGTTAGCTTGACCCTTGCCGCCATGTACGAGGCCTCCTTGGGCGCCGAGTCTGTTTGGTCCGCCTACCTGACCCTCCTTGCCAACCGCACCCCCGCCATGGCCAGCGACCTGTCCGAGGATGCCCGCGAGCTGATGAAGAAGTGCGAGGCCTATGCCGACATCGAGACTGACCTTGTAAGTGAAACAGTGCTAGTGAGCTTTTCTGTGTGTGTGCGCAAGGTATCATGGAGGCTTTTTTCGATGTGGTCATGGTTCGTTATGCTTTTGTTTACCTTTTTTCTTTTTGATCGAAGGAAGAAGGGCAAAGAAAAAAGTTTAAAGTTCGATATTTGTTTATTTGTTGACGTTGTTGTGATGGTGGCGACGGATGGGGGGATGGTGTTGGGCATAGAAGAGAGATATCGTGTCTGGAATGAGCTATGACGACGGTCTGTGATCATTTTATTTTTTAGCGGTTGTGTTGTCACGGTTTTTTGATCGTGGAGAGAAATGAGATTCAGTCAACACAGATTTTTTTCAATGGGCGCTTCATATCCGTTCTTGTTTGCTGACCCAATCCTTTCCACATTTCCATGAACGACATATGACATGTTAATAGAAGGACATGCAGAGCGACTATGACACCATCGTCGTTCCTTTCATCGAGAAGCACGCCGACGTCTTCACCGAGGACATCAAGGCCAAGTTCTTCTCCTTCGAGAACTTCCGCATCATGACCGCCCACGTCTCCACCCGCGCCATCGATGTCGACGACTACCACGTCTCGGCCTTTGTTCCTTTCGTTGACTTGTAAGTGACATGGTCAAGTTGCTCAGGAAGAAAAAAAAAGAATGTGTCTATTCTCACCGCTAACACTTTTTATCACTCTGCTCATCTGAACAACCAAAATAGTATCAACCACAGCTCCGAGCCTAACGCCGAGCACTTGGCCCACGAGGATGTCTGCGAGGTCTGCGGCGCCCTTTCTTGCGAGCACATGGGCGAGTTTGAGTCCGATGACGAGGACGTCGAGGAGGTTCCCGAGCTGGCCCAGGAGAAGAGGGAGGCTCGTGCTGCCGCCAAGAAGGCTGCCGCTGCTCCCAAGGAGGATGAGTCTGACGAGGAGGAAGATAGCGATTGGGAGGATGAGGATTCCGAGAACACTTGCGACATTGTCCTGGATGAGGACGTCAAGAAGGGTGAGGAGATCACCCGCAGCTACGGACCATTCCCCAACAAGATTTTCTTGAGCAAGTACGGCTTTGCCGAGATTGGCAACCCTGATGACACTGTCACCATCCAGTTGGAAATGATCCGCAAGGCTGCCGATGGCATTCTCAACAACGCCGCCTTGGTCGAGGAGCGCGTCAAGTGGTTCTTGGACACTGAGGACAAGTTTATCGGAGAGTCTGATGATGAGGACTCTGACGATGAGCACGAGGGTGGTTGCTGCGATCATGATCACGAGGGCCATGAGCACTCCCACGATCACGAGCACTCCCACGCCGCTAACGATGCTGCAGATGTTGACGAAGAGGATGAGGGAGAGGACTCTGACGATGAGGATGATTTCCCTCGCGACATCATGTACATGGACTCGGACGGCGCCGTCGATGACCGCGTCCTCATGTTGATGAACGTTCTCTTCATGGAGCAGGAGCAGTTCGAGAAGGTCCAGGAGTCGGAGGATGTTGCCACCGAGTACTTCAACGATGTTTTCCTCCGCCGTGATATTGAGGAGAACGGTGTCGAGATCATGGAGGATGTTGATGAGGAGGGCACCGAGACCCGCAAGGTCGAGTTGGAGCCCCTCACCGATGCCGCCCGCCAGATTCGCAAGAACGTTCTCGAGGCTATCTTGGCCGTGATCCGCATCCGTGCCGATGCCTATGGCGTCACTGACAAGACCACTGCCGAGGATGATTTGGAGGCTCTCTTGAACGCCAACCTCTCTGGCGCTTTGTTCTACGGCGGTGTCTGTGTCCAGGGCGAGAAGCAGATTCTCCAGTCTGGTCTCAAGCACTATGGCGATCTCCTTGCCGCCATCTAAATCGCTTCTATCCCCTTTTGCTTTTCTCTCGCTTATTCCCCCTCAAAAATCTCTTTTACATTTTTCCCACTCCCCATTTGCATCATGCTAGCATAGCTTCATATCCCCACATAAAATAATCTTCTCTTTAGAATTTAAAAAGCATTTTTCGCTTTGTCAACGTCGTCTACTCGATGCATTTGTCAGACAAAAGCTTGCATTTTGCTACCTATAATTTGCTAAGCCACCTGAGCCAGAGTATTTAAAAGGAGGCAGAGACTTTCATTCTGTTTCTGAACCCACCACGTCCACATCTCCACCACTATTATTCCTCTACCATGACAACCACTCCAACCGCACGAAATATCCAACGAATTGTCCAAGCACGGGTAAAGAAAGACTACTATGAAATGTGGCTTCCTGCGCTACCTGACTCTCAACAAAAGCCGGATATCAACAAAAAAAAAACATAGGGTGTTGCAGATGGAGTAGGGACGATCGTGCAGCGGACCATTGGCGGCGACGACCTCGAGTCCCTGGATCCGTTCTTGACCCTGGACGAGTTCCGCATGACCAAGCCTACTCCATCCAAAGGCTCGAAGGCAACATCCTCCAAGAAGGAGGCCGGATTCCCAGACCACCCCCATCGCGGCTTCGAGACCGTGACCCTGATGCTCGAGGGCCACTTCCAGCACCAGGACTTTACCGGCCGCCAGGGCACGATTGGCCCCGGTGATGTGCAGTGGATGACGGCGGGCCGTGGGATCGTGCACGCCGAGATGCCCTACTTTCCGGAAGAGTCAGGCAAGAAAAACAAAGGAGCATCGTCGGCGATCTGGGGCTTGCAGCTGTGGGTAAACCTTCCCAAGAAGCATAAGCTGTGCAAGCCACAGTACCAAGACCTCAAGGGTGAGGCGACCCCACGCTGGACTGGATCAGGGAGCGATGTTGGGGATGGAGCAACAGTACTTGCGCAGATGGAGGATCTGGCTCTTGCTGAAAGAATCGAGTCCGAATTGAAATCGGATCAAAACAAGGACGGAGGTCCCAGCACACAGACATCAGAGCACGAAACAACTAAAAAGGCGCAGGGACATGATGAGAGCGAGGGTGTCTCAGTCAAAGTCATTGCGGGCGAGTCACATGGCGTCGCCAGCAAGGTGTATACTCGCACGCCAACCATGTACCTCGAGATCAAGATGCAAAAGAACAAAAGACTGACCGAGTGGATCCCCAAAGAGTACGACGGATTCGTCTATGTTCTCCAAGGGAAGGCACGCTTTGGATCTAGTTCCTCGAATCAACAGCTCAACAAACAAGCCGTCGTGGAAGGTAGGCCACAGCAGATGCTGATTCTTTCATCGTCTCCGACGGATCTCAAAACACAGTCCAAGGACACAACCGAAGGCGAAACACCCTCCTTGGCAAGCAACACTCTGGAACCGAATGCTACGGATGACCAACAGGAGAAACCTCGGGTGCCAGCCTTCCAAAGAACCTCGTTCCTGGACATTGAGACCACGGACGAGTCGTGTCATTTCGTGCTGATTGCGGGAGAACCCTGCCGGGAGCCTGTCTTTCGGCAAGGGCCCTTTGTGATGAACTCGAAAGAGGAGCTCGAGCGGACGTTTCGTGATTACGAGGAAAAGAAGCGCGGGTTCGAACGGGCCAAGGACTGGGTATCGACCATTGGGCAGCAGGCATCGTTGTCGGTATCACAGACGTCGCCTTCTAGCAATTTTGAGCGGGGACAAGGAAGAAGAGGTAGTACTGCTTCAGAGTCTGCCAAAGGCTCCAGGAAGAAGCCTTCGGAGAACAGGCGCAAAGGCAAATAAACCATCTTAGCGCAGCTCAATGTAAACCTGCACCTAACCTCCGCAAAAAAAAAGAATAAGTAGACAAAAAATTAACGTGATTTATCTTGTTCTTGAAGATGGCACATCTGGGTGTTAGGCACCCAGTGATGGGGTTGAATGTCGATCAGAGCAAAGTCTATACTGTTGGACGACTCCAATTGATCTGGGGCAGTAGTTGAAAAAGGGAGCGATTGAACTCTCCCTCGTGCTGGATCTAGAACTGCTGTGCTCGATCTCTTGCGCAACATAGTACTCCTCTCCAATCGAGCCACACCCTGGACTCTCTCTGTCTCCGCCTCCTTTTCTCTTTCTCTTGCGATCTAGTTACTACCATTTGCTTTGTACTCGAGAGTACAGGCATCATCAAGACAAACACACGTCTATCTTGCTTGCTCCGCACTTGCTCCGTCAATCATTCCGCGTCCAACTCGGACTACATTCGGCAACCAAAATCGCGCCATAGAAGAAAAGAAAAAGAAGAGATATTACGGGACCATGGGTTACCAATTTTGTTTAGTAACAAGATGTCAATTCGCTTGGTTGCCACAAATAATAAGCGCAGTTGTGCACTATGGATCCTTCCTCTCCTCCATACCAAACTAGCCATTTCTTCAACACTTCTCCACTCCAAACAACTCTGTCCAAGCCCCCAACGATCACCATGAAACTCTCCGCATTCGCCATCTTTACTGCCTCCTCGCCATAGTGCCGTGTCTTCTGGTCGCTGCCGCACCCATGATCGGTGATGGTGATATTAGACTACCTTGGAAGACTGACAGTAGTGGACCTCCGACCGCGGCCACACAGAGGGCGCCTAGGCGCACAGCTTAATTCACTCTTTTGGTGCTTCTTCACCTTCTAGTTCATCTGCATAAACGCACACACACACCCTCTAGAGTTGCGCACAGAGATAGCTTTTACTAGGGCCATTTAGTAGACATACACTGATTGAGGAAGACAATGGAGTGGGTGTATAGCGGTGTAGTATAGTAGGTGTCATTGTCAACAGCTTTGGATCTGGACGCAATGAGATCTGATGTGATCACACAGACACTGTCCCTTGTGCCAGCGAACCCAGTCCCTTCTCCCGTGCCTAGTTCATTTCTTTCACGTGGAAAACCTGAACTACAATGGCCCATAGACGCACCGAGTAGCGACGTGATTCGCGATGAATAAATGTATCCGCCTTTTTTTTTGCTTATTTTCAGGGTGTGCCTTCTGGGGAAGTATGAGTTTTGTTCGAGAGAAACAAAAAAAAAAAAGAGGTTTACAAACAGTGTACATCGCAAAGTGGAGTCGATTTATTTTTCTCAAACCTTACTTCCTACAGACGTCAAAAAAAGGAGGGAAAGGGAGGGATTCGAACCCACGACTGTCTTGGAGGACAGACTGCATGGATGTTTCTGCCCAGAGGCAGAAACTTTTAATATGTGTATGCAGCGCCTTGGACCACTCGGCCACCTCTCCCTTTGTTGGATATGTCCTGTATTTCTCATTTCTTGCGTGATGAACTGAACACAGCACAGCCCAACAACGCTTGACAAATGCAATTCCTCTACTTGGCTGAATAAAAGGGCTAGTCATTTTGCTATGGTAGAATTGTTATTGCAAGACAAGACTCTATACATACTAGTCTGCTGTTGGTGGAGGCATGGTGGTAATACTAGGCATACTTTGTAGTGAGTATGGACAATGCTGAGGTATATCAATCGCGTTCTACTGTGGGGGTTACTGAGGTGCGGGGGTTTCACCGGCTAGATGCAGGTGCGGGATTTTTGTGGCAGGATTCGTGACAAGAGCAGGTCTCCACCGACCGATTGTGGAACTACCCAGAAGAAGAGCAAGGCTTCAGGTACCTTTAGTCACACGAATATTGGGGCCAAGTGAGCCTGTTGAAATTTTGCCACTAAATCAATTGCCTTTCGGCATCCTTTTTTAAAGAACACGCATTTCTGCACTGATTATCATTAACATTGCTCATCCCCAACATGCCTTCCAAGATTGCTCCCATGGACATTCCTCACATACAGGAACTTGTCTGCAGGAGCCTGTCATCTCGGGACATCTACCAAGGCACACTTGTCTGCCGCGATTGGCACAGAAACCTGAGCCGTTTCTTGTGGCGCTCCATCTCTCTGTCCAAGAAAGCGACCCTTCGACGGTTCCTGACCTCGCCTCAAGCCCAACATGCTACCGAACTTTCCTACCTGATTGAGAATCTGACATCGCCATACTCCGAGATATTTTCCTGCTTTTTATCCACCGTCGTCATTCACAATACCGAGTGCCAGCGCTATGATGGTGAAGACTCTTCAGAGAACGTGGTACACCTCGAGCAGCAAGAAGACCATTCTGTATTTGAGGACCTATATCACCTGTTTAACGAAACACTGGCACCACCTCGGTCTCTCCAGGTTTCAACAAAGGTGACATGCCAGTTCAGGCAACTGACCGAGCTGCGGAGCACCTGTATCAGCGCCAGAGACGTTCCGATCAACCATTTCCAAAAGCGGCGACAAGCTTTGCCAACACTTTTCCAAATCATTCAACAGGCGCCTTTGCTCAAGGTCCTGGAGCTCGGCTCCCTGCCCGTGGATCCAGCGACGATCGCCTGGATTATGCCCATTCTCTGGCGCCACCCATCTCTCCAAGAGCTCAAGCTCTGGAGTAGAGGCGTCATTCGCGTGAGTGAAGTGCGCGCGATCCTGTGGTACTCGACCGGCCTCAAAAAGCTGACATGGCTTCAAGATCCCGAGCATCCGGGTAACATTGACTTGGATTGTGACCTTGTCACCGAGGGCCGTATTCAGGAGCTTCAGTCCTTGTTCCCGGGCTACCACCCCAATAGTGTCGAGACGTTCCACTATACTGAACCCCCTACGGTCGCCGCGACTGCGTTGTATCGCCTGGAAGAGCTCGACCTGCGCACCGCACCTATTCCCCACGATCTTGCAAGAACATTGTTCCTCCCCTTCTTGCGTGGATACTGTCCCAACCTGAAGCGGCTGGTCTACCCTTGGATCCCTAGTAGCGACGACCCAGATCCCGAATTTGACTACTATCTACCCGGCGTGCCCATGGTGATCAACTACGGCATGCCCCACTTGCGCCACCTCGACCTTCGAAATGTGAACCACACCGTTGACGAAATGATGGAAACCATCCTTGAGAGCTGCTCCCAACTCGAAACGTTCTATGCACCCGGTGGAGAGACCTCCTTTGGGGACCTGGCCTGCAACGCCTTGCTCACGGACCATGCCCTGTCTCTGCGGGAGGTGTCCTTTGCGAAATGTGGCATCGCCAACTACAACATGATCCGGGTCCTGCGGAACTGCCCCAACTTGCAGCGGTTCCGCGCACTGATGGCGGATGTGGAGCAAGACAATGAGAACTCGGGCTACTTCTTTGTGGGCGACTCAACCGTCGATCCAGTCTTTTCGTTCAAGCCCGCTATGGGGGCCTTGCACCCAGAGGAGGTCTATGGGCCCTGGGCATGCAAGGGTTTGAAGACCCTGTCCCTGCGGTTCAAGAAGCCGGCCGGGCAAACGTCTGCGAATCTCGTGCCCCTGTCACTGCTGGCTCGGATTGGTGTGCTAAGAGAGCTCGAGGAACTGTTCCTGGAGCAGGCCGACACTGAGAACGAAGGCGAGGGCGAAGACGAGAACGATGACGAGGAGGTCAAGGATCCGTTGGAGAAAGTGATGATCCAGGATGGGGTGCACTATTTCTTCTTCACGGGGTTCCAGCTGCTCATGGGTCTAAAGCGTCTGAAGCGGTTTGTACTGGTCAACATGGACTTGGCGCTAGTTGAGCCGGCGTGCCTGACGCTCGAGGCGCTTCTTCCGAGACTTGGGGAGCCGATCCGGGTGTGGGAGAAGTCGTCCATTTGAATCAGAT
This sequence comes from Podila verticillata NRRL 6337, assembly GCA_000739165.1. Classification (NCBI taxonomy): domain Eukaryota; kingdom Fungi; phylum Mortierellomycota; class Mortierellomycetes; order Mortierellales; family Mortierellaceae; genus Podila; species Podila verticillata. Next base: position 2,320,898 of record KN042422.1, read on the forward strand.
GAAAAGAAAAAAAAAAAAAAAAAAAAAAAAAAAGGCACGAAATGTTGTGTTGCAAAAGAAATAGGGCGTACGAAAATCCAGCACAAGAAAGTGCATATTCGCGCTGAAATAGTTTTTGTCCGCAACTTGAGAGTTGATATGGGGCCCATGGGACAGTTTATGCGAGAAAGCATTTCCGTATGCCCTTTTTTCATTCTCCGTACAGTCCCCGAGTCCGGATCATTGGGCCGAGTCGCATATTGAATCGATACTGCTTGAAGGACAATCATTGAGGATCGCGTAGAAAAGGAACGCTCCTTCGCCTATTGCGGTGTTCCAGTTAAACAGTTATCATGACGGTATGGAGTAAGTTGGCTGCAATGGCTCTTTATTTGGGATATGAGGTGTGGGCGAATGCAGTTTCAGCATTTAATGATCGTGAAGAGAGCGGGGGGGAGAGGATGTTGAGTGAAAGGTCGGAGGCGCGCTGGATTTATTCGGTCTCGTACTTGTGGGCAATGTCCTTCCACTGGCGCTATTTGACATAGAAGAGAATAAAGCAAGCGACTTGTCAGAGTGCAGGTAAAATAATCCGAAGGACGGGAAGAGTTGTCAAAATAAGGAGATCCGAGAGTGAAATAGATCGCTTCCTGTGTTGGGCTCCAATGATGATATGTCGCGTATTTCTCCAATTGGTGTGTATATGCGGATCGGGAGGTGCCGTGTTGTTCTGTCCGTCATGCTTGGTCCAGCTTAGAACTAGTAAGACAGCCATGGCCTCTGATTAGAAAGGGTCAGGAAGAGTCTTGGCAATAGGTCCGTGTCTTTGTCTCCAATCCTGATGCAGTTCCCGCCTTTGTTGATTTGATCCGGAGGTATCCGATGGCGTGTTGCCAACGCTTTTCCGAGTTCCGATCCGCGACGTTGTGTTCCGCGTGGGAAGTTGTGAGGCCACAAAAAGACAAAAATAAGGAAAGAGTAAAGGTTGTGGGTAGGACTAAAACGCCACTAGGAAAAATGGATGAAGGTAACATACGCCCTTGTTGATGTTGTCCCAGATGCGGTCGGAGACGGAGTCAAAGACCATCTCGGCGGCGAAGGCAGAGACAAAGATGGTGGTCAAGAAGATGGAGTTGCGCTTGACGATGGTGTTGTAGCCGAAGCGGGCGAACTTGTTGGCGGCAGTGCCGTTGCTGGACTGAACGGGCATGGTGATGTGATGTACGGTGGAGGAGATGGAGGAAGGACAATCGAAATTTCGGATGTTCGGATTTGATTCAAAAAGCGAGGTGCAGACCTGCCGCCCTCCGAAGTAATGTCACTGTATACATAAAAATCGCCTGTGCTGCCATGCACGCTTCATTTCACGTACGAAGAGGCTTTGTCCAATCAGAATCGTGTACGTTGATATTCAAATAAATCTCCGATCTGGCTGCAACAAGCTATTAGCGAGTCCGCACTGTTGTTGACGAGGTTTCCTTCTCTCACTCTTGCTTTAAAGAAACCCCCCAAAGAACTCAAAAATGGAGACCCCCCAGATCACCCTTGAGACCTACGTCCCCCGCAAGTGGTAATGACAGCAAACCACTGCATCAAACGAGCACAGGAAGCAACAATAGAATCAGCGAACAGCAAAAAAAACTGATCAGCATCAGGGTTCAGGATCAGGAAAGAGAGCACAACAAATCTCAAATTGAGAATGCTGCATGTAGAAACCATCATCAAATTCACGAAATGACGGTATTCTCCAACAAATCAAAATCAAGATCAGCATGGAGGCACCATCATCAAATGGACACCAGGGATCTTTTGATTGAGATCATCTTCAAAATCGGGAAATGTCGAAATTGCATGGGGAGGATCTGCTCATTTTGCTTTGGTCCGATAAGACCTTTTGCAAGACAACGGACTCTCTTCCAAAGCAATTGCATGGGCCAGATAACTACATGGTCGATCATGGGTCAAGGATCAAGAGTGGATAATCATTCACCAATATGCAATCAAGGAGGGAAGCATTTTCATGTTGCACAAGAGTACTCACCCTTGTGTGTGTTTTTTTCTCTGAAAAATGAAAACATTAGCTCCGCCACTAACCGCCTCATCGGCGCCAAGGACCACGCTTCCGTCCAGATCAACATCGGTGGTGTTGACGAGAACGGTCGCTACACCGGCTCTTTCACCACCTACGCTCTCTCCGGCTACGTCCGTGCCCAGAGCGAGGCTGATGACTCCATCAACCGCCTTGCCACCAAGGACGGCTGTAAGTTATATTTCTTGCCTTGATCGAAACACATTCACTCATGAGGAAAGTTAGGTCTTGTATCCTAACCTCTCTTGCTTTATCTCTCTTTTCTCTTAGTGTTGTCCATGGTCTGGAACTACCAGAAGTAAATCTACTTTTTTTCCCATTAAAAAAAGTATATTTATCAGTTTTTGACGAATGGTTTTGATACACCTTTCATTTTCTTTTTTGGGGGGCCACCCTGGTCATTCCTTCGGATATTTGAAAAACGTGAATAAAAATCGTCCTTAGAGACTCCAGAAAATCAAAACCAAGCACGCTGAAGAACTGTGCTTTTGTGCTTTTGTGCTTTGTTCTGTTGGGTTGGAAGCATATGTTGGCGCACAGACATTCGACTGTTTGAGATGGTGCTTTCAGGAGCCATCTCGCTTCGCACAGCCTGAGAGATGTTCTCACAGTCAAAGGCGTAAACGCACAAAAAAAAACGGAGGTGGGCTGTTCACATTATTTCGTAGTCTCGTTATGCTACAACCATGGACCATTCAGCCATGGTCGGCTGAAGAGAAAATACGCCCTTTTGTAATTTGGGAATATCTTTCGGCAATCTTCAAGCGGCTTACGCAGTCTCTTTGGGTTTCACGCTCTCTTGAGGAGCCGCGAATGTCACTGGTCATTTATCGCGATTGGTGCTATGGAGCCAATCGCTATTTGACAAGCAAACAAAAGCCGTCCTACTCTGTTTCTTCTGTTTCTTTTTGGCTGTCGCTTGGTGCGAACCATCCAGGCTCAATTCGAACCCACAAAGAACAGTTTCATTTCGCTTGATTTCACTTCTTTTCTTCTTCACACAAACCAACCCCCACCTTTTCATTTCACTTTTAAACCACCTTCCATCCATCCCACCATCCCTCGCACCTCCATATCCACTCTCCCAGATACTTTCCTTCCTCACTCTCCCAATACTGCATCCTTGTATATGACTCAACACGCAACCGACATCGAGCAAGGATATTTCGAGGCCTCTCTGCGAGCCGTCCGTCATGTGCTCCAGAAACGTATCAACCAAGCCGCCCAAATCTCACTCGCCAATGGTAAAACCTTGACCAAAGTTTACCCTTTATCCTCAGCATTCGTGGTTGATGTTGACCCCTAATCATCTTCCCGTTTTCTTGCTGGACAAACTAGATATCTTGTGTATAGCCGTTGGACTTCGGTAACGAAACGACATAACGACCAAAACGATCAAAACCATATATAAAAAAAAGGCTTGGTCCAGACAGGGGGGGAGGGTGAATCTCACACAACGTCCACGGGACTCAACACAACCCGCTTCTCCCTCGTCTTCCTATTCGTCTGCGATATAGATCCGCCTCACTTATCGATCAGCTCTACCTGAACAAGAACGACATCGACCGCTTCCAGTCCCTGTTTCATCATGCAAGTATCTCTTTTGCCTCCTTTGCCTTGTGAATATCTATTATATTATCCCAATTGCATTTGATTTTGGTTCGTGAGCTAATTGAAATTATGTTGGACGGGGGACGTTATCTTTTTCCAGTCCTTACGATTCAACCATCTAGATCTGTTGAGCATCGGCGAGGATCACGTCTTTATCATCCATCGCCAGCTGCTTCTTCAGGACATTCAGGACTACCTCTCGGGATCCAGCCTTGGCCTCCAGCGGGTCTTTATCAACGTCGACTATCGCCTTGCCAAGCCAGAAGTTGTAATGTTTTTTTCTGTATTCTTTTTTGCGTTACACCGCAATGGATCGCTTTCCAAAAAAAAAAAAAAAAAAAAAAAAGGCGAGTCTTACTAATACCCCTTCCCCCCTCCCATCCTTCTCAACATTCCAAAAAAAATTAGATGCCTAATAATAGATGCAGGGCCATGGAGGACTACATACGCCAGGTGCTGCTGCCCGAGGTGCGTCATCGGATCGAGTCCTGGAACGACGCTGAAGTCGCCTCAAACCAGCTACCCGTACCCAACAAGAAGGAACTTTCACTCGTCACGCTCACGGGCTGGATGCTGAGCTACCCTGTCAACTACGTCCTGCCCTGCAACGCCACTCGCCGATACCAACGCTGGCTGGCATACCAACAACAACAACAAATAGCTGCAGGAGAGGATGCCGCGGATGGGCATGATAACGGCTACGACAGCGACACGGAGGATCAGAACGAGGACGAGGTCGGAGATGACAATGACGACGATGACAATAGTGGACGGAATTGTCTTGCGAACCAAGTGTTGGTGGTCACGCGAGTTTACCTCGAGCCCAACAACGAGGTGGAGGGACTGCAGAACTACTGCCTTTTGAGTTTCAGCTACCCGGCAGAGTTGGCAGAGCGGTGGGTGGATCCTTCGGCCCCGAGCCCTGAATCACCGTTGTCACCTGCTAGGCCACAGAGGGAGCGAGATGTGGAGGCACATGGACTTGTACCAGAGGACCAGATCAGTCTCGGCGGCATCGACAAGTACGACTCGGATCACGAGCCATGTCAACAACAGGAGCAAGAGGACCAGGAAGCAGAGCCGGAGTACGAGCCTATGCCTGGTGCATACGAATCATGCTCCCGGAGGACAAGGACCACGGCACCTATTCTGCCTAAGAAACTCCCACGCTCGTCTACCTTCCATGACAAACCATTGCCGTTTAGCAACCCAGACATCCAAGCCGCGGGACGCACGTTCTTGCATCAGTTCCACACCCGGTTCCAAAAGCAGGCAGTGTGGCAGTCCTGGGAAGTGGGCCAAGAATCGGTGACCCTGCCTGTTGTTGCCATGTAAAGTAAGGTCAAAGAAGTAGAGAAGCCTACATTTTAATAGCCTAAGATATACCTCCCCCCCTCCCCTCCCCCTTTCCACCTAATACAAACATCTCGAAATTCTCTGCACAAAATTAGTGGTGTGTGTGGGTTCGTTTTTGCTGTGATGTATTTGAAGGTATGCGACTCTGTCTAATGAAAAAGAAAAAAACTACAAGTGAAAGAGAACGACAGAAATGGGAAAGGCAAAGACAGAGAGGGGTATGATGTTCCTTCGTTTAGACCAACTTCTGGTTGACACCCCACTTCTTGAGGCGGATCGACTGGATCTTGATAAAGCCCTCCGAGTCCAAGGGAGAGAAGCCACCCTGGACATCCATCGACGACTCCTCCATATCGTACAAGTTGTTGGTCTTGGACGAGCGGCCCTCCACAATCACGTTACCCTTGTACAGCTTCAGGCGAACCTCGCCGTTAACAGTCTTCTGAGAGGCCTCAATCGACGACAACAGGAACTCGGCCTCGGGCGAGAAGTACATGCCGTTGTACAGGATGTTCGAGTACTGGGGGGTCACGAACTGGTCGCGCAGGTTGCGCACCTGGCGGTCCAGGGTCAGGCCCTCAATGTCCAAATGGGCCACACGCAAGATGGTGCCGGCTGGGGTCTCGTAGCATCCACGGGACTTGATGCCAATGAAGCGGTTCTCAACAATGTCCAGACGGCCGATGCCATGCTGGCGGGCCAGCTGGTTCAAGTACAAAAAGATCTCGAGCCCGTCAGTGACCTGCTTGGCGCCATTGATGACCTTGGTAGGCTTGCCCTTGGTGAACTCGATGGTGATGCGCTCGGGAGTGTTGGGCGCATCCTCGGGGTCGACGGTCAGCTTCCACATGTCCTTGGGAGGGGTGACATCGGGATCCTCAAGGATGCCGGCCTCGTACGAGATGTGGAACAAGTTCTCGTCGGTCGACCAGGGCTTGGCTGCGGTCTGGACCACGGGAATGTTCTTTTCGGTGGCAAAGGCGAGCAAGTCCTTGCGACCGGCGAAGCGCTCGTAGAACTCTGTGTAAACCAAAATGATAATTTATGCGGAGAAAAAAAAAGGTGTCAGTGCCAGATCGAAACTTTTGTGAGACCAAAAAAAAGGCAGTCCCGCACAGTCAGCGAGTGTCAAAAGCTTAAAAAAAAAGCAGTCGTTAAAAGTTCTCTCCAATATCGAGTCCCCGCACGTACCAGGGATGCGCCATGGGGCAATGACCTTGATGTCGGGCTTGAGGGCGTAGTAGGCAAGTTCGAAGCGGACCTGGTCGTTTCCTTTACCGGTGCATCCGTGGGAGACGTACTGGCAGTTCTCACGGGCAGCGATCTCCATCTGAAAACAGATATACAAAATAAGTGCGAAAGGCGAGTTAGAGTCAAGTGATTATCATTTTTTCGAATATTTTTTTTTTCCCACACAAAAAAAAAGGCGTTTGTTTGCAGCAACAGAAAAAAGGTTGTTCGCAAGTATTCCAAAGCATGTAGAGGAGAATGCAAGTTGAAAGTCGGGCGGCGAAAGGCAGCTGTCTAGCTGTTCGGCCGCTCCGTTGACTCGTTTGCATTTGAAGTCTAGTGTCCTTTTCGCCAAAAGCTGAACCCAAGAGATCCGATCATTGTGCGGTTTCTAATTGATGTCAAGCTTGTGCTATTACCTGGCGACGAGCGATAACAGGGCGAGCGAGGGAGGTACCCAAGAGGTAGACACCCTCATAGATGGTGTTGGCCTGGACGGCAGGGTAGATCAGCTCCTCAACAAACTCGCGTTGAAGATCCTACTCGACATGAAGAAAAAAAAAGAGGCACTTTCTGTCAGTTGTATCCTTTTTTTTTTGGTTCCTTGTGTGCCCATTTGGCTTTCTTTCCTGAGTTGGTTGCTTTACCTCAACAAAGACTTTGGTTGCTCCACAGCCCTTGGCCTTGATCACAGCGGCATCGAAATCTTCCTCCTGGCCAACGTTGGCCATGTAACACATGACTTCGTATCCCTGTTCGATCAACCAGGCGAGAATGCAGGAGGTGTCGAGACCACCGGAGTAGGCAAGCAAGACGCGGCCCTTGGTAGATGAAGTAGTAGCAGACATTATAATGATATTTGTGTGGTTGGTTGGGTGGCTGGTGAGTGTGTGTGAGTATGTGAGAGCGTGTGTGTGGTTGTTGAACTAGAGCTGTACAAGTAGCAGTTGAAAAGAAACAGAGGGGGTTGCTTTGTGGTTGAGAGAGTGATGGATGAGAATAATGAAAAATAAGAAAAGGAAAAGGGCAAAATGATCTCCTTTTTATAACAAGTCAGCGTGTGTGAGATCTCTTTTGGCTCTGATCTCTGGCGATATCTCACGTATGGTATGTCACATCAAATCACCTCACGTCGAACCGTTATCAAAAGAAAGACAGAAAGCCGCCCTAATGGGGGAAGGACTGGTGGTTGCCCACAGAATATCTCCTAATTGGTCGTATTGTCAAAGTAAAGTAGCTCTTTAGCATCCTCCCATCGACACCTATACCTACACCTACACCTACTCTGCACCAACATCCATCTTTTTCTCACACTTTCCCCCCACTTAGCTCTTATTGTCGACAACCACACGCTTGAGAAGTCAAGAAAGAAAAAAAACGGCCCTTGGGCGAATTATAAGACCTCGATCGCTGATTGGCTGCAGCCATACTGACCATCGATGAGTCTTGTTTGCACAAAACCTTAAATTTGGTTGGCTGAGAGATGGATAGGCATTTCCCCGAAGGTGGGAGAAAGACAAGGGTACAGTACGGGGTGCCCGTTGCTGGGGCTGACTATCAAGGGGCTAAGTTGTCGAAACGCCATAGAAGCAACCGAGAGTTTTCTGGTAAAAGATAAATAAATTGATGTTTTATTCTTAGGGTAGTGATGTGGCGTGCGTGGTATTTTATGTACTAGAGTGAGTGAGGAACAAAAAAAAATGCAAAAGGAGTTTAACCAAACAGAGCGCGGAGGATCAAGTACATGGTAGTGCCTACGAAGCGGACGGCACTCAGGGCAGCCACACTCCAGAAGAGCATGGACAGGTAAGGGTTGAACATCTCGCCAGAGGTGATGGGCTGGCCTGCAGCGTTGCACTCGACTTTGCCGGACGAGTAGGTCAAGATAATGATCAACAGAGCATTGCTAAACATCCATGTCAGCACCAGATTGGTACGGAACATCTTGTAGTAGTCCTCCTGCTTGGTCTTCTTATCGCGCTTCTCCTTGATGATATCAGGACGGACCGAAAGCTCCTGCATGTTGAGCTGGTAGACAGCGGCAATGTCCTCCGCCGAAGTGGGCTTCTCCAACTTGATGACCTCCTTTCCATCCTTGGTCACCTTGGTGGCACCTCCCAGATCAGCAACCTTGTTATCACCTTTGGTACCCCACGAGACATCGTGGGTGTTACAGAAGGCGTACACCATCAGAATGTTGACGTAGGCAGGCATAAGAAGAAGGTATGGGAAGAACGAGGTGATCATGTGCCAGGGCTCAAAGTGCATCAGGGACGAGATGATGTACAATCCGTAGGTGGAAGCCAGAGAGATAACAGTGTCGCGGAAGGGACCCTGGACCTTGAGAAGGGCAATCATAGCTTTGTAGTCGCCCCAGTGAGGCATAACAACAGCAACAACGGTGGCGGCAGCGAGATAGAGCATGACACCCATAATAATGGCAAACAAAAGAATCGCGAGGATGAAAACGATTCTTGAACCTTGGGGACGGTTACCGAGCGAGCAGATAAAGACAGTGATGATGGCAGCCAAGTACATCGAACGAAGAACGCCGAAAGTGGTTTCTCCCCATCCTCCGAACGGCCTAAAGTCAGGATTTTCGCTGTTTTTGGCGGCGGAGGTCAGGAAGAAGAAGGTCAGGTAAAAGTTGGCGAGCGAGAACCAGTTGAAGACCAAGTTGACGGCGTTGTAGAGGAACTCGATCATCAAAAAGATCTTGCGGAAGAAACCCTGGCCGGATGAGAGGATGCGGGTAAAATGGGCGAGGGAGTAGAAGGCGGCAAAGAAGGAGCCGTTCAACCAGCGACGACGTTGAGAAATGAACTCGGGAAGGTTATCAGGCACATCGGTCTCGGCCTTGGCGGACTTGACATAGCGAAGCAACCAGGCCTCGTTCTTCTTGGCCACGAGCTCGAAGCACAGAATACGATCCTCGGCCAGGTACATATTAGACTCGAAGATGCCTGCATCTCCCGAGGTGTGCATGGTTTCTCCCTTGAAGTACGACGACAGGGGACCGACTCCTGGTGAAGAGTCCTTCAAAGCCTTGTATCGGTAGGCGGAGAAGGCTCCTGGCAAGACCGAAATATATCCAAAGACAGACTCCAAAGGCTTGTCGAGAATGTTGGACATCTTGTACTCAAAGTTCTGTGATGCGATCAAGGGGTTCAGCAAGTTGGAGCAACTGGGACCGAGATCTGCGCAAATCTCTCCACAGGCACCTCCGATTGATGAGTCGCGGTCAAAGGCCTTCCACAGGTGGTAAATACTGGTTCCTGAGGGCTTGGTGCCGACATCGAGCAGGATACAAACGTTGGGGTTGAGTTGGGGAGCGAAAGCGTTGAAGAACCAGCGGTGAGAGTTGAGCTTCTTCTTGTTCTGCTCCTTGAGACAGAACAGAATCTGGACAGGGACAACACCGCGGTCAGCGCCACGGACCTTGAGCTCGCTGTCCACCATAACCTGGGTGGTGTACTCGTAGATGTGAGCTGTCACTGGCTTGCCGGCAACAGTGTCCTTGGCAATTCCCTCCTGGTAGGCGCCCATGGCGGCAAGGACCTTGAGGACTCGAGGGTGGCACTTTGTGCGACCGTCAGCAACAACACAGACTACAACCTTCTTCCAGCCATCCTTGCCCCAGGTCTTGGATGAAGAGCGGGTGCAGAGATGAGAGATGTTCTTCATAACGGAGCCCATAGTCTTGATAAATAGCTCGTCGTCCTCGTTGTACATGGTCATAACGATGAAGAGCTCAGTCTGGCGGCGGTAGATAGTGGGTCGAAGGGTGTATCTCTCCTTGAAAAAGTCGTTGGGGTCGCATGTGGCAGCAGTGTAGCGCATGTACTCGAACTCGCGCTCGCCCTTGAAGTGGACGTTCTGGAGCAGCTGCTGCGGGACAGGGCAGTCCATGACCAAGTTTCCTTCTGTCAGAGGAACATGGCAAACCGACTATTGTTCAATAGAGGAAACAATTGCGCGGAGGCTGAGTGAGTATTGTGGAGATGATGTACAATAGACGGGTATCCCAAAACAGTTTGGAGAAAAAAGAAAAAAAGGAAACAAGCGGATTGCACTGCAAGCCATCGAACCTGCTGAATGAGAGCTCACGTCGAGACAAGACACAAATAGGCAATTATTCATCGCGCTCGTGTCCTCTGTCGCCGTTGTTTGTGCTCTCAAAAAACAACACACAAAAAATAAAATAAAAAAGGTTGTTCCTTGCGTTGCAAAAATAGCATGCAAACCTATCTAGCCCATCTCGACAGTGGCTATACCCGCTGGTTTGGCAAATTGCACACTTACCCTGCGGTTCATGGTTGCTGCTCTGTCAAGCTTGGAGACGGATCTAGGCATAGGAGGGCCCTGGGGGTATCCGCTAGGTGGGGGGCGACCTCCAGCACGTCCCTGGTTGCTCATCAGTCCTGCACCATCGCTGTCATCAATGTCGTAGCCAGAATGACCGGCATTATGGTTGTAGCCGCCAGGACCACCGTAGCCAACGGGCTGCTGCTGTGGAGGGTATCCGGCACCGCCCATCCGAGGCGATGTGGGGGAACGCATGCTGTGGTTGGTGGGCTGGCGCTGAGGAGGACCAGCGTAGTAGGGCTGCTGTGGCGGTGGTCCGCCCTGTGGGGGATATTGGTTGTTGTTGTTGTTGTTGAATCGAGCCATTGGTTCTTGTATTGCGCTTTGATATGATGAAAGAAGCGGACAAGTGTTCTATTACGATGAATCGAAATTTAATTAATATTCGCGCAAGTCGATCACCAACCCGTTGTGCCTATGAGGATATTTGCGACCACGAAGAGCGTGGTGTGCGTGAAGACACTATTTACCTCGTCTTGGGAATGAGTACGTATGAAAAGAGATGACGAGACGGAGAAGATGACGATGGGATGATGATTATGGAGATGAGTTGAGATGCGGAAGGATGTTTAAGTGATGGAGGTGAAGAATAGACAAACTCTTTGTGACAAAGAGGAGTAGGAAGGGGACAATGGATAGTGGATGATGGGGGCGGAGGAAGGGGGGACGAAGAGTGGAGTGAAGAAAAAGAAGAAGAGAAGAAGAAGAAAGAGAAGAAGCAAGGCCCTGTGGCAAAATACACCCTAATAAAGTCCAACGGCAACCACATCCACGTCCACAACCACTAGGGGGAGTGGGCGGTGTTTCCCACTCTGCTCTCTTCTGTGTCTTCTCCACTTTCGCAAAAACTAAATGCAAATGTACTTGCTCGAGAATAAGGTTGCTTCCCCTTCCTCTGTTCTTCTTTCTCTCTTTCTGGCTGTCATTTCTGATGGTCATGTCTCGATGCAGAGTGCTTAAGCAAGGCATTGTCACTCCTCTCTCTCTCTCTCTCTCTCTTCATAATCTGTCCTTATCACACTCGTCCACACTCTTCGATCCTCGGATTACGGATTTTTTTTTTTTGGTGTTCCTTTTTTTTCGAACATGAATATTTGTTGCTCCCCCCCCCCCCATCGGGAACATACTTCTGGGTGAAGTGTGTGAGGATGGGATGTTGCAGCCTATTTTGATCCGTATCTCCAACTTTTGAGGGCAAACAAATTATCAGTGTTTCACGATCAATGTCATTTGGCTACATGTAAACATGTATCCTTCCTTCCCTTTCTTAGCAAATCTTAAGTAGACTATTAAACCAAGTGGCTTTAGCCGCGAGCTATTTTATTGCAAGGGTAGAGAACAGTGCACTCACACACAGACGATGACAGACAGACACACGCCCAGCCCACCGTCTGTCCGTTGAGTGGTAACAAGGCTCTCATGTTTATCTTGTCCGCATTGGGAACTAAGGTCCGTCATCCTCTCTCTCTCGACCTCATCGACATCGACGCCCAGATCATGATTTTGTCCCTGTGAACCACACAAATTTTTAAATTTGATTATTCAGGCACCATCAACCATTGCCTTCCCTTTTTTAATTAATTAATTAGCTTCTGACCAATCACAGTGCCGTATTGTTCACCCACCCAGTCCCCTGTCTAGAGCACGACAACAAAACAACAACCACTAGACGGAAGTCGGCCGTTGCCCTTATCGAAATGACCGTTGCCCAACGGCCTCTTTCTATTGCTGCTCTTCGTCCTCGTGCAATAAACTCTTGTGTTCTTTCGTTCACCTTTTCTGATTTGAATATCTTTTGGAGTTTCGGTGGAAATCCAGTGAGCACAATACAAAACTTGGGCGCCCCCTCTCTAAAAAAAGTCTTCGTGCCACTTGACCACTCCCGACTCTTCTCTATGCCTTTACGCCCAATATATCGAAGTGTCCACGCCGTACATTTATACTTCCATACATGGCTCTCAAGAACACTCATCATGAACATGTTTCGCGTGCCGGAATAACTTTGATAGCTTGCGCCATTCAGCACCGCCCGTCTTCTTCTTACACACTAGCATGAGGCCATTCTCATCTTTACTCTTCTTTCGAGTGTTGCTAAAACTCACTACTCCCACGAGTAAGCATCGTCCGGTAAGGGTGTATGTTCATTTTGCATAGGCGAGCTGATCGTTGTTGTGAGAAGAGCTCAACCAGGTAATGCTCAGGCTGAGATGCAGTTTAAAGAGAAACACTGGTGCCAGTTTTGGCGATTGTGGCATCTGAGTTCCGAGGAGTTCTTGCGCGTGGCACCATGGGATAAGGTGAGCCACAGTGACAGCCTCGGTTTTTGGGACAGCAAGCCTCAGCACGGTGCAAGTAAGGCGCGCCAATGGGTTGGAGCAGGTATTCGGGGGTATAAATCAGCTAAAAGAGTTATCTTCCATGGGACTTTAGCATGAAGCTGAAACAGCGGAGATTGTTTGGGTGAAAGAGCATTGACAATGGCTACAGTTGATTCAGCTGCAAGCGATTGAACCGGGCAATAGCGTCCCAGCCAAGTCTCCTTGACACTTGACATGAACATTGCTTGCGGATCAAGAGCCGTTATATTTGGTGGCGTTGGCGTTAGGCCTTTTTTGGGGCACCAGACTACTCGTAGAATTTTTAAAGAAAATAAAAATAAAAGCTTCTGCGCAGAGATTATTTCCATCGACAGCCTCAATGTTCGACACCTGTTCTTTCGGCACAATTGCATCAGCTTCGACACATTGTTACAGTTCCTTCTCGATCCCACTGCATTTTCGAAACAACTACTCCAGTAACAAACGTCTTATCTCCGACACTTGTCGCTCTATACGAGCTAAACCTACTCAACAGGAAGCGCTATTCGAGGCCTTGAAGAAAAGCCAATGAGCCTTGTCGATCGGTATCGTCTCGACATAATTGGCTTCGGCAAAGTGATGGCATATCGACCATGTTTGTGCAGCACTATAAATGAATATCTGTGAAGAAACACCTCCCTCCCGCAAGCACATCATACTATTGTATGGCGCTGAAATGGAGAGTTACCTCCCCTTTCAGGTGACAGAGACGGGGAAGCAATTATGCCTCATAGGCAAACAATACGGCCGATGTTTAAAGTTTCTTGTCCTCACATCGTCATACAAAATCGGCAAGAATGACCAAGATGCCATTGAGTTATCCATGGACGTTGGAAACAGTGCTCACAATATCCATAATCATGAAGGAGCGATAGACATTAGCTAGTATATACAAACCGTGGACGACAGTTGTGTCAACAGAAGCAACTTTGGGACTTGGATATGTGGTTCAACAATCTCGTGCACACGTCTGCGTTCTTGGAACTCGCTCTGAGCATATGTATTTTATTTTATCTAATCAGTTTATTACGTCGAAGTGTGTGTAATATCACCAGCGTAGTTGTACAGAGAGCAGAAGAATAAGCGAGGCCAAAATACATATGGTAAAGAAAATAAATAAAAGCAGCGCTAAGGGGCTGCTGTTGGGTTGGTTTCGGTGCCGGATCGTATGAGTCTGGAGCTTTCTTCTTCTGGTGTCTCACTTTCTCCTCATATTGAGCATTGAGAAGCTTGACTTCGCTGTCAATGGCACCGAGTATACGAGCAGACTCGAATTTGTAGCCATCGACGATAGAGCTCCAGTTATATCGCTAGATCATGGCCGGGAGCACTGAGTGAAGGAGCACTGCTGTGAGACCGACTAGGGCTCAGGTATCGAGGAGGTGGGGTGGAACAAAGCTTCCACAGTGGTAATAGACCAGTCTTTGGGCACAAAGTACTTGGAGAGAGCAGCTTGCCAGTTCGGATGATTCTTAAGACAGCCAAAGAGGGAATGGGTGCGTTCTCATTACCCTGCTGACACAGTCTCCACTAGACTTGCGCCTTCTCATGGAGGATGACGTGGAGGCGAGTGCCAGTAAGGAGTTTGCGAATCAGGAGACGAGACCGGACGTTGCGAACCTTGTGGTGGATTCGTTGTTTCCAGAAAGTGAGCCAGAAACTCTTTGTGAGAAGAGTGCGAGCGAGAGCACCGGGTATCGTGGGGTCGCCTTGGGGTATTAGTGGTTAGTGGATCGGTTTTCGGTTCTGGTTGGCCTGCGCCTGACGTTAGGGGGCCAGAGAGATAGGTGTGTCTTATCCAGGATATATGTGCGAAATTGGCGAGTAAAAAGTCCATTGACATTGTTTTGTTGAGCGGTCAATGACGATTTCGTTGATCCTGGTGTCAAGAACGTGGGCCAGGTTGTCGTCATCGAGTCTGTGGGAACCAGAGAGAAATTGCTGGAGCACTTGCCACCAATTTCTCGGTTGGTGGCAACTGCGTCACGGTTCTTCCAAAAGTCGCAAATGCTGCAGCACTACGCCCCTGATGATCGAGAAAGAAAAGATTTGACAACAACAGATCCAGTTCTGCATCCATCTTTGGTCCATCACAAACGACATCCATCATGGTACCGTGTCCCAGACACCCATCCCACATCCCTCATCCATTACACATTCTTTAATATTCTGGACAACTGGAGCATCCATCTCGAGAAACAGAAGCAATGAACACTCAACACCGCGACACTGTCTAGCACAGCAACCATCTCCTCTATGTCGACCTGTCAGCAGCAGACATCACTCTACGCCTTTCATCCCCCCTTATTCCTCAGGACCGAGCAAGGCATCGTCAGACTATGCTTAAGCTAATCAGCCCCACCTCCACCTTCTCATCCATGCATCAAAATAGCGTCCAATTCTTCTTCAGGGTCACGAGCGTTCGCTTACTCAAATCAAATACAACCGTGAGGGCGATCTGCTCTTCTCCGTGTCCAAGGATCATGTTGTGAATGCCTGGTTCTCGCACAACGGAGAGCGTCTCGGCACATACGAGGGACACATTGGTGCTGTCTGGACTGTTGATGTCAACTGTAAGTCATCTGCTTATAAACACATCAGCCAAGACCAAGTGAAGTCTATTTTGCACCTCGACGACAATGTCGACCCTCGCGACTTCAGGAACGACACTACTAACCAACAGCACAGAGTGGAATCTGCAGACATGTTCGTCATTTGCGAGTGGACCTCTGATGCCGCAGTAGCTGCGTTTTGAACAAGGAGGAACAACCGACCAAAGATAGACGTCGATGGCTCATCTCTGATCAACTCCATATCGCTGTATTCACTCTGACCTCCCAACTTTTCTGCCTGCACAAATAGCCACTACCACCTTGTTGGTCTCTGGATCGGCCGACAACACTGCCAAGCTCTGGGATGTCTCGAACGGAAAGTGCTTAAAGTCATGGGAGTTTAACACTGCTGTCCGTCGTGTCCAGTTCTCAGAGGATGACAAGAAGATCCTCTTGATCACCGAGCCCCGTATGGGTTTCCCCGCCACTCTCCAGATCTTCAACATCGAGAACGGTCTTACCGAGCCTGGTATGTCGTCGGTTCAGCGATATTGATGGATTTTGCAGGAACGTGATGTGGCCTAGCACGTATTTACGAGTTGGATCTAATTTTCGTCTTCGTTTACATGAAACAAAAAAATTAGTCTCCTCCGAGCCTTTGGAGGTCATTCACCCCCAGGGCCCCAAGATCACTGTCGCTGCTTGGGGTGCTCTCGACAAGTACATTGTTGCTGGTCGCGAGAACGGTTCCGTTGCTTTGATCGATCCTCAGGTACAGGAGACTGGAACATTTCAACGGGAGCACTTGGAATGGATTTGCTCTATCTACATGAAACTAACTCTCATCGTCATTTTAATTTTTATGTACCACTGCGACCTATGCCTGAACTTGGACACTTTACTCTCATTCTTGCACCATATGGAATCAACACGTCAACTACTCGACTTTATTTCCATGGACAAAACCAAAAAATAATAATAATCTACAACAGACTGGAGAGTGTGTCAGCACCAACAAGATTCACGACCTCACTTTGACCGACTTGCAAATGTCGACCGACCGCACCTACTTCATCACCTCATCCAAGGACAAGTCTGCCAAGATTGTTGAGACTGAGTCTTTGGAGGTCCTCAAGACCTACGTCACCGATACTCCCCTGAACTCCGCCGCCATTATGCCCAAGGTCCAGGAGTTTGTTGTTGTTGGAGGAGGTCAGGAAGCCATGGATGTCACAAGAACCAGCAGTCGTCAGGGTAAATTCGAGTGCCGTTTCTGGCACAAGATTCTGGAGGAGGAGGTTGGCCGTGTCCGTGGCCATTTCGGTCCCATCAACACCATTGCCATCCACCCCGACGGCCGCTCATTTGCCAGTGGAGGAGAGGATGGTTACGTTCGCGTGCACCACTTTGATGACGATTTCTTCTCCTTCAAGTTCCAGATCTAAATGCATAGCTTTTTTTTATATATATTTGTTTGAGAAAACAGATCGAAGAAAGGTTGTGAGGCAGGACTGGAGCCTGAACATGGAAGAGGAGAGGAGAATAGGATATGTAGTAGATAGGAAGACATGACAGTGTAAAAAATATTCATACACCCCAATCCAACAAAAGTTGCCATGGCACTTGCCTGTTTTGCACATTTTCTCATGTATGCAATCTTAAGTTCAAACATTCTGCTTCATCGCAGTTTTTTTCTTCCTGCGGTCAGTAAACTCTGGTGTGTGTGCAACACGTCCAGGATTAAGCCTTGAATAACTGGGGGCGATTTTGCCGCTGTTTTCGGTCGAGCACCTCACCCATTTTGAATTTTCGACAACTTTGAAACTCCTAAACCGACACTTGGTGCGAGATATAAAATATAAAAAAGTAGCAAGAACTTTGAAGTAAAGAGGAGGTCCGTAACGTGACCATGGAATCAAGAGCATCGTCAGTCTGGCCGTGTGAAATCAAAAGCGAGAGGTGCCAGGGAACCATGTGCAGGCAAAACACAGTAGAGACGAAAAAAGGATAGACACATTCCCTGTCTCTGGGATATTGTATTATTTCAACCTAGTTAAAGCAGTGGACGAGAGTCGCGTAATTTTCGTGTCATCTTCTAGCACGGATGGAAGTCCTCGGGCTTCTCTTTTCTGTTCTTCCACTTTTCTGCATGACAGTTTTTATGTCTGTGCTGGCTCAGAAGTTGCGCGATTATCCTTGTTCTCAGTCTTTAGTCGAAGCTTCCTGTAATGAGTCGGCATTACAGTAAAGATTTTTTTTAAAGAAGGTCAGGGTCTGAGAGTGTTCGCGTACGAATCAGTAAAAGAAAAGGGTCTGGCCTCATCGTGTCGTGAGAGAGGCCAACATCCGGAAAAGTAAGGGGTCCAAAGGGGCCAACCAAGGCTCTCAGAGACCTTGAGCACCAAGGATATTGATCCCAAAGCTATCATGCATTATCATGAGCAGATCTCGAATCTACTGACTACCACGAGGCAGTACTGAAAACCTAGCGGACTCAACAGGCAAGGGAAAGAGAGGTCGTTTCTTGGAGTATCGTGCTCAATAGCTGTTGAAGTAGAGTCCATGACAAAGTAATTCTCATCTTTGTCCAAATGGTACCAGACTTCAGGGATTGCTCTCGACTCTAAAGCTCTAGTGTTCTGGTGCTATTCCTCCAGTCTTCCTTTTTAGACTCCCTCCTGTTCATTGCCCCGACTTCTGGGTACGATTCGTTTAGTCGCAAGAAGAAAATGAGACAGTTTCAATCTATTCCTTGGTAGGAAGACACGTCGTGAAATGTAAACGGGATGATGTCGAAAGCATGTCGATATGCAAGACAACAGCGAGAAAGCAGGGAGTCGGTATCGCAGAATATTGGGTATATTTGTTTTGCTCGAGCTGTGAAAGGGAAAGAGATAGTAATGTGCAACAGATTAAGGGCAAGGCAAGGCTATGTTAGCTTTCCTTTTTGTAGACCGTATGGTTCAGAGTACGGGAACTGCTTGTCAAAAATGATGAAGGAACGTCACATATCCTCAGGACATTTGACAGGGCTGCCTCTTGATCGCGTCTTTACTTTGACAGATAGTGACCGCACCTATGCCACTATAAGCTCCCTCCTCTTCTGCGATCTGATACGGATCCTTCGCTTTATTGAAATATCACCACTTGTTTCAAGTGAGAAATTCTCGACCGCATTGTTATCAAATAAAAAGGACGGGCGCCCTGTTGTCACCATCTTCATCATCATCGCTCAAAATCCCCAGTCTTCTATAAACAACAACTCTCACGATCAAACATATAGGTTTGCTTACGCATTGAACAAGCCTTCATCATATCCTGCGCTATCGGCGCAACTCTGTCTAATCGACTTCATTTTTCACAACACAACTTCAGAAGGGTCAAGTCCATCAACTCCTTGGTTCTCTCCGCTATCGTCCTGGCCCTTGTTGCCTCGCGTGCAGCTGACAATTTGATTGCTTCTTCGGCAAAAAGTGGTATAAAACTGCTTCTGGAGTAATAGGAACACACAAAAGTCGTCCATTTGTTTCATCAGTTCGATAACTAGCTTATTCACATCCATGGTTCTGTCTGTTCTATCTTTATTTACACACATATGGTACAGTGCCTAGCAGCAAAGGACGCGGGGCATCTTGCTTCCTTGCAAAAGATATTGCTTTTAGACGAAGGATGGGATATCAATGCATGACATGCAGACGTACACGTCCTTAAAGGCATTGCGACGCGTCTGCCTCTTTGCAACAATACTTTAATCTGAGGTAATAGAATGCAACACATCCGATGCAGACATGTCGATTAGAACACATGACGCACAGGGACGTCTGCTGGTAGCCTCCACCGCAATCGATGACATCGATACGGTCAAGTTTATGACTTTTATGAACACTCAATGCTATAACGAGTTTGGTAATTGCTGCGTCTCTGAACGCAAGAACCTTTTTTGCGACGACCCTCATCCTTAACTAGGTTGCTCGCATCTGAATTCTACTCACGTCTGCATTTCTCGCCACAATTTGCCATTTTACATGGTTTGCTCTTATGTCCTAAGAGTAGCGAATATTTGTTCATTCATAGCTTTTGACGGCAGTTCGTCTCTGAATCTGCTTCTATGCCAAATAAAATTGCCTCTAAATCTATCGAAGTGTTTAGCACGTAGAGTCTTGGAAGGAAAGGATGCAGAGTAGCCTGGATTGACCACTTAGCCACGTTATTTGACTGACTGACAGACAGAACAGCTATGTGCATATGCAAGTATGCCAGTGTTGTATCGTGCAACGCCAGGGAGGGCACTCTGCCGTTTCCAAAGTAAAAACTAAAATGGCGTCGGTTATGCTCGCAAACACAACATGGTTGCCAATGCACAAACAACAGCCCTGATTTTCTTTTGAAGGAAGGATAGTGAGGATCAGGGAGCAAATAGAGAATGCTCTCAGAGCGAACATCGAAATTGACCAATCGATTTTCGTCTCGGTGGCAGGGAGGAACGGATGGCCTTTTTCACTTTGTGATGCATGGTCTGCTTCATCTATTTCTCATTCATTCTTCATTTTTTGTCTTTTCATTCACATTATCTTCCATTCCCCATTCAGAAGAAGAATAGAAGAAAGAATAAGCAAAAACATAATCAATGTCAGCACCACAATATCGTCCCTCGATCGAAGATCAGTCTGTGCAGGCTTCACTTGGTGTTCCTGGTCCACAACTGTACCCATCAACCCCGTCATCTCCACAGCTTTACCACACTGCGTCTTCTCCACAGCAATACCCAGCTACTATCCAGTCTCCATCCGGACCTCAATCGATTCGCTCGCCATCAACCAACGCCGACTACATCACAGATGACATCCCCCTGAACGATGTTGTGCCACCCTACTCTGGCCCTTCAACTGGTTCTCCATCATTCAACCAACCTCCGGTGTCCGCCCAACGTGCTTATGTTCAGCCACTTCCTTTTTCTCAGCCATCGAGTTCAGCCTCCCCTGGCCGTACCTCGTCTCCCCCTCAGATTACTCCCAATACCCAGGCCAAAAGATCAAACCCTCTGGGTGACCCTCGAACCAAGCCTACCCTACCCCAGATCCCGCCCCACAAGTTCACACCGACCGAAAAGACCATGGTTCTACAGCCTCTCCCCTATGGCTGGTCTCTGGACTGTCCCGAGGGCGACACCGACCCTGCTCTCGAGGTGATGTTCAGTGGCAAACCCCCAGCCCAAGGCTACCAGAACGTGCTCTGGACACATGCTTACCCAGCCCTGGACTGCGACGGCCGCTGCAACAACGAGCGCCGCTTCCACTCACGGATTCGGTACACGTGCGTGACCTGCAAACCGGGGAGCACAGTGTTCAACCTGTGCGAGACGTGTTTTGCAACGGCGGACGTTGGGTCGCTGCACAACCCAAACCACGAGCTGTACAAGATGGACTTAGCGTTCCCGGACTGGAGTCACCCGGCGTGGCACCGCGGGATCAAAGATCTGGAGCAGGTGGTGAAGCACATTGGGAGCAAGACCTGGACATGGGCGGACAAGGGAAATTGCGAGAGAGGTGACAAGTACATGGAGCAGACGGTCAAGCGGATGTTTATTGGTAAGACCGTGGTCAAACCCGAGATTGTAGAGATGGATGGCATGGAGATGTCGATGACGGGTTTCTTGCATGTGCTGATTGCCTCGGAAAAGATCTTGACTGAAGTCACCTTCCGCTCCAGTCCCAGCCTGAGCGGCGTGGATCTGGCCAAGATGTTTATAGTTATGTTTGAGAAGTGTAAGTCCTTGATTTTTCCTGTGTCATCCTTCTTAGAAAGACATTTTTCTTTCAGTTATGGCCTTTTTTTTTAACTAACACTTTCTACTTTGCATCTTCGGACAAAAATATAATTAGTGCCTGATGCATTCCCGAAGCTGCATACAATCCGCGCTATCGGCTGCAATTTCTTTGACTTCCGCCATTTGGACCCTTCAAAGCGAGTCGACTACGCGAAAAGGATCCAGGACCTCTTTGACAAATCATACACGCGTCAGGATGCAGCACACACAGAGTGGATTAATGCACAGATGGAAGAAGATGGTGGCGGCTGCTGTGGACTCTTTGGCGGATCGAGCAAGAACATTGGCGAGGAGCCCTACGTGCGTCCAGCGTGCAAGGTCATCTTTTCGGTCTGTGACGGAGTCATGAACACACCCTGTGGATTCCCTGGCTTGCCGCCGGCGGTCTGGTGGGGTGGAGAGCCCGACAAGTGCTACAACAAGATCCGTGACAAGACGCTGGGCGTGGTTGAGTACCTGGGCGACCCTGAGCGACTGATGGATCCTGTGGAGGAGCGCAAGCGTGTGCTGAACAAGCGCAAGGCACGCGAGTACGCCCACATGCTGAGTATTGTTGGAGGAGTGGACAAGTTGACGGAAGAAACGAACCGCAAGTTGAACGAGCATCTGGACAAGATGGTATCTCAGTTCTAAAGCGCCGCTGTCTTTGAGCCATAGAGTATGGAAATAAACCAAGACCAGGAAGAAAAGTGCCCTATCCCTCCACCACAGTATTCCAGCCAATCAGAGTCGAGGATTGATTTGTCGTTGGCCAAATTTCGAGGAGTGGGAAAGGAGAACGCGATTGTCATACTCATCCATCAACGCTTTGGCTTTTTTGCATTTCATCCATCTTTCCTTTCTTCCGTTGCCATCGTCTCATCCTTTCTTTATTCCCCTCCTCCCATCCGACATACCCTTTCCCTCTCACACACATGGCAAAGTTCTCATCATTGTTCTTGACAGCCGTGCTGGCCGCGGTCGTTGCAGGATCATCATCATGGCAGGTGGCCGACATCAACCTGTCCATCGTCGCCAAGGATGGCACCAAGAAGGCTGAACACAAGTAAGGGCGCATACGCAAGTCATCACCGGCGGGAAAGCGTACATAGTCTGGAACGCGGAAGGAAACACATGGACACCGACATCTGGACACAGTTATTGTTTGGAAAGTGAAGTCTGAGTAGGAACACTTGATGACCGTGGCATGCAAGTTGCGTGGCAAGTGAAAAGCAAGGAACAGCAAAGGCCATTATCCAGGAACGGAAACTCATGGAAAACACTTGTCTTGAACATGTCTCTGACTCGGTGCCCTAATTTCGTCGTTCTTTTATTCAGGCTGGTCTACCCCAAGGCGATCAGCAGTGCCGATGCCTTTGCTGCCGACCCCACAGATCACTTGAAGTTGTCGTTCAAGCTCGAGAACAAAGAGCGTCCTCACCAGGCTATGGTCCGCTTTGAGAGCAAGGATGACCACGCAGATCAGATCATGGTTGCTGCTTCGGTCAAGAAAGTATCAGGCAAGGGCCGCTTCGAGCTGGTAAGCCAAAGTGGGCCTCTCACTCCATTTTGTAACATGTCATGGTGACCGTATTCAATGAGTCTAACAAGATTTTCATTGAAACTTTAGGACTTTGCCAAGAGCCACAAGAAGTTCAAGTACGGCACTCGCAAGTATGACATGACTCTGCTGGTCGGTGGACCCCAGGTCGAAGAGTCGCTCCAGTACGCCCTGGGCGAAATTGAGGTCCAAGGCCCCTCCACCAACCCTCCTGTCCGCGCTGCACGTGTCGCGTACGAGGTCCAGCCCGAGATCTACCACCAGTTCCGCGCTGACCAGAAATTGATCAACGTTGCCATCTCGGGTCTTTTCTCACTCTTGGTCTTGTCCCCCGTTGCTGTCTTGCTTGGCTTGGTGAGTTTTGCTTTCCTTTTATCTTTTACTTGTGTGGAGAGTTAGTGAACTAATATTATTGTCTTCATCCGTCTCTTGGAAACGTATATTTGTATTGGGATAAAACAGTGGAGCCAGCTCGGCATTAAGTTCGAGCCTCTCAAGGCGTTGGCCCAGAATCCTGTGGATTTGATCATGGCAGTCATCTTTTTCGGATCCTTGGCCGGCATCGAGTACGTCTTCTACTCATACTGGACCCACGTTACCTTGTTCCCCGTCCTCCAGTACCTGGGCGTCCTCTCTGTTGTCGCCATTGCTTCCGGCCGCTCTGTTCTCTCTGCTGTGCAGACCAGACGTCTCAAGCGCACCGAGAAGGCCAATGACGCCAACAAGAAGGAGATCTAAGCAGCTTTCTTAGTCTGTAGACCAAAAAAAAAAAAAAAGTACTCACCGGAAGGATTCAATATTATAAACTGATACAAGTCTTCCAAGGAAACATGGCTTTATTTACTTGAGATAACTATGTCTCCATGAGTTAA
Source organism: Podila verticillata NRRL 6337 (assembly GCA_000739165.1). Lineage (NCBI taxonomy): Eukaryota > Fungi > Mortierellomycota > Mortierellomycetes > Mortierellales > Mortierellaceae > Podila > Podila verticillata. Next base: position 2,344,676 of record KN042422.1, read on the forward strand.
GCCTTCGAGTCGCCCATCTTTTGTTGCTCCAACAACTCGCGCTCCTTGAGCTTCTGTAACCTCTTCTCCTTCTTGTTGACCATCTGCCGCAGCTTCTTCTCCTGGGCCCTCTGGGCCTTCTCTACCTTCCTGGCCTCCTTGAGGGCCTCCAGCTCGGCAGGGTCGCTCACCACAGGCGTCGCCTCTCCACTGGTGGCTGCACTGCCTTCACTGCTGTCAAGCCTGTTGCGCTTGGACAGCGACGCCTCGACAATCCGCTGTTGCTCGTGGATCTCGCCCGGGATCCGCTGGGGCTCGGTGCCGAATTGTTCACGGAATTGTTGCGACAGTTGGTCAAAGGTCCCGCTGGCGATGCTCTGGCGAATGTTGGCAAAGAACTTGGAGTACTGGTGCATGTTGTGGCTATTTTAGGTGTGATTGAAAAGAAAAAAGAAAAAAAAAAGTTAGTTAAGAGTAGACGCCAGCATGTTATTCCCCAAGAGAACAAAAAGGTTCCTTGATTGCGTGAAGTTCTTGTTCCCTGTATCATTACCTCATCAGCAAGACGGTGGCCAGCATCTCATGAGCCTTTAACAGGTGGTTGATGTAGGCGCGGGTATGACGTCCGCCCTTGCAGGCGTAACATTCACAGCCCTCCATGATCGGGACAAATTTGTCCGAATGCTCGTCATCCCACAAGTTGATCCAGCGGTTGTTGGCTGCGTTGTTGCTGATGCTGGTGGCTTGAAGCGAAGCCGTGGCGGTGCCTATTGATGCTGTGGTGGAGGTGGAGGTGGGAGCTGCGACGGATCCGAACGAGAACAGTGACGCTTTGCCGTCCTCGGTCAGCAGAAATGGGTATGAAGTATCGAACAGGTCGGCTCCCAAAGCGATCGATTGAAGAACGTCCTCTTTGAGTTGGGTGTATAGAGGAGATGATATTAATATCGATATTTTGCTCCGCATGACAAATAGGTCATTAGGGGTTGTGCGCCTATCTTACCTGGGGCTTGCATGCCGTAGACAAGTCGAGGTTTGTCCTTGGGCAAGTGGTCCACAGAGATCTTGAGCATCTTCAAGATGTCGTCCCTGGATCCCGGCAGAGCGTTTGTGTCAATGATGTACCCATCTACACCTGTCCGCTTGGCCGTCTCCTGTGCGCTCCTAACTCGCTCTTGATCAAACTGGGCTCCCTGCACATGTGCAAACAGCCCAACATCGGTCCAGGGCAGTGTCGTACTCTTGACGGGTGAAGACACTGTAGCAGTTTCGGCCACAACAGGCATCTGGTTCTCCTTATTCCTACTCTTCAGTTTTTTCTTCTCCTCTGCCTCCCGATCCTGTGCCAGTCCATCGAGCCCTTGGCGCTCGAGCAGCACCTGATCCAGCCACTTGAGCGACCGCTCGACCGATTTCCGGACACGTTTCTGTCCTGGTTCCTTGGTATCCGAGATGGAGTCTGTAAAGGCGCTGACGATATCAGGGTGGTAAGCACGGACAACTTTGAGGTAGTCCTCAAGGGTCAGTCGGCGCACACCTTTGTTTGAGATCATGGAGACAACTCTGTCTGTGTTGAAAGGGACCTTGGTGAACGAGGACGAGTCGCGAATGTCGCAGAGAAGGATCAGGTCCTGAAGGTTGAGGAATTTGGAGAGGGTGAAGGGCCACTTGTCGAGGCCTGTGGGCTGATGATCCTGCCTAGATTCATGTTCAAGAAGTGCGGGAGGACAAGATCTGGAGATCAATAACAAATCCCGAGATATGTGCATCAGCTGGGGGGTTTTTTTCCGCTTACAAAAGTTGCTCAATGCTGACATTGACACCGCCGAATCCTTGGAGACGAAGAGTGTCTGGGGTAAGGTGGGGGACTGATCCTTTGACAGAGTACATGAAGCAGCCTGGGGTCTCGATAACTCTCTTGTCTTTTCTGGTTGCATCATTGTCCGCGACCGAGGATGAAGAGGCAGATGAGGTCATGACCACAGTGCCTCTGCGAGCTGCAGACAGCTGTGTTGACTGACGAATGATACTGAATGTCAGAGGCGACATTGTGTAGGTGTCCAATTGCGTTGTTGGGTGGCGAAAGGTGAATGGACGTTGTGAAATCTTGAATGGGCAAAGGACTTCTTTACAATCGTTCACCCCCCTTCCCTCCCCCCTTGGTTCCTGAGATACGTGGCTTGGCCTCAAACACTTCAGCCAATCAGACGTCCCGATTTGGCTATCGAACTTAAGCCTGGTTATTGCCACCAACCAAAAATCGGAACACACGCGATTGAGGTACATTGAGCTCCTATTAAATACTCAAAATACGCACACTTCACCACAAAGGAACCATAGTTTTGAGACAACAATTATGAGAATACTATACTTGGCCATGAATCCGATCCCCGTCACAGCTTCCTGACAAACATGACCTTTGCATCCCCCAGTCTGAGGCCCATCTTTCAGGATATTCAGGAATGACATCGTGCCTTGCAGAATACTTATACTTGCTAGACAATTAACGCGGAACACAATTAATTAAGCCCTATCCTTGTTGTGACAAGGCTGTTTGTCATCCAAACGTTCACACTGGCGCGTTTTCTGGAAGGCCAATTTGGAAGGCCAACCACGCCTTGAGGAGCATCTTTGGGCGGTCTATCCACCATATTCCCACTGCCTCGCCTGGACCTCTCATTCATCCACAAACACTCGTCCAAAGCTCATCAGGTTTCTCTGGTCATACTTCTTTACAACATGATGTCGAGTATAGCCAAAAGGCGCAATTGAATAACTTTTATTTGTATACCTCCATAAGAAGTATAAAAAAACATAAAAAACGAGAAGAAAAAGAAGGAAAAAAACCTCCCGGTTTTGGTTTAGTCGGAGAAACTGTTGAGGCATCTCAAATACTTGGAGTCGCGGTCATTGCAGTATCCATAATTGCTGATGTCAAAGCATCCAAATCGGATGTAGCCGATGCCTCCATAGTTTTTGTAGCTCTGAAATTCAAAGCGACCATGGTCAACGCCATTGAAAAGGCAGGTGTAAGTCGCGTCTACACCCACATCGACTCTTCCGATATTGTTGATGAAGGACATCGTGGACACAAAGGGTGCGAAATATTTCCTCTTGATCATAAGAGTAGTGTAGGGGTCTCGCACAATAACGGCAGCCCAAGAACCAACAAGGCCATTGGATTAGAATCTGAAACAAACGTCATGGCTGGCAAGTGCCGAGCCAATGAGAGGAAGAAGGAAGAGCAAACAAGGACGCATTGTGCTGCTATTTTTTTTTCTTTTTTTTTTCTCATTCAAACGCTCTTTCTACGCGTCAGATATTCCGTCAGTGCAATATCGGTGTCTGTGAGCGTATCTAAAAAATGAATTGACACCAGCTATCCTATCTTGGTGCAGTTGATGCACGCGTCGAGGGCCTTTGACATATCTGGATAACTAGATAGACTATGTCTTGATAAGTCGTCAAATGCCTCCAGACTTTTGCGCCGGGAAATCACAAACTCGCTGATGTATGGAAGCTAGCAATAGAACCATCGAACACAGCCAGGATTCTAACTACGGCTTAACCGGACAGTCCTGCTCATAAGTCTAGTAAAGGGTAATGGTAGTTCAATTGGGTGGCGTTAACATGTCAGGGGTTTGGCAAGCGGCCTAAGACTCCGGATCTGAGCGGACTTTGCAGTCGGCCCATGCCTTAGAAAAAAGTTGGGAGGTGTTCATTTTTCCCGCTAATTTTTTCTTGAGTTCGCCTTCGCCATCGTCTCCTCTTTCCACTCTCGTCTTTTCGAACTAGCTGCAGCGGTATTGAGTCTCAAATAAACAAAAAACATACCAGCACAACTCCTAGGACACAGGATATGAGAAACAGTCAACCAAGCAGCAAGCAGGCAGGCAGGCAAGCAAATAAGCAAACAAAGTGCATATATGCAAGCAAGCAAGAAAGCAAGTGCGCAAGGCGATTTTTTTGTGACGCCAATGGGTCGCCCAATAAAAATATCTCTATTTGCATGAATGGGACAACCAAGGAATCATGTGCACTACTTTGCCACCCTCGGTGTTTTTCTTCGGTGTGGATGCGCCATTTTTTCATTCGTTTGTTATGGCAGTTGCTGTGCCATTTTTGTGAACACTTAAGGCCCAAGCACCCTGATCCCTTTCAACCATCTACCGCCCCCCGTTCGCACCACGTTTGACAGTCCCTAGTGTTTCATCGCCTGTCGACTTTGCAATGGCGAAGACCCTATTTTTTTCTCCCCCATTTTTCTTTTCCTATAAAAGCACTCAGCTTTCTCTTTTCGCCTTCACGCACAACCACTCCCACTCACACATATATATACCCGCCCCTCTCACACCAATAGAAACACGTACAACTCTTACAGTGCACTTTATCACTCCATGCGGTCCTTCCTCGCCCTCACGGCGATCCTTGGGTAAAAGGCTCACAGCACACTACCAGGCTCTTTTCTTGTCTTTTTTTCATTCGAACTGACACTCCTCAAACTAATATTCACATCCTGTCGCACTTACCGTCACTTTTTGTTATGTAGAGGCGCCCTTATGTGCACATCCACCAATGTGTTCGCCATACCGTCTCCTCCACAAGTCTTTATGAGAGCCCCCGACAACAACGTTGTCGTCCCTGTCAACCGTCCATCATTCTCTGCCAGCGCCGTCGATCAAGGCAACGACGTTCAAGATGTGCTGTCCCAGATCGCATCCCGTCTCAACCAAGGTCTCCCCGATCGCTGGGAACGTCTCATGCATGCACCCATCACTCAAGGGTCCTCGACCATTGACATGATAGCCCCATCTGACCTCGAGTCGATCGTCCGGTCCTGGGGACTCGACAATGACTTGTTCGAACAGGCCTACCACGACATCAATACGCTGATTCGACTCGCTGTTGGAGAGGGTGTCTATATCGCTCAAGGGTTCTCGTACAATTGGTCACATTGTCAAGGAGGTGGAGAACATCCTGCATGTCTCTCGACTCTTATTGTTGTCGTGAGAGTACCGTATGTGCCGGGTGAGGGGAGTGATAGTCCTACTTCGACAGCAGAGCTCGGACACATCTATGTCACTTCGACTGCAGAGACGGTGCAGCAGTATGTCTATTCTCATCCGTGCCACAGATGTTGGTTCAAGACATGCTGCCACGACGTCTACACCCCAAGGAACCTTGACACACAGGAACTTCAGGATGTCCAGGCGGTCATATCCACCTTTCAGTCCGACTGGGCCTTGAACCTTCTCTCACAACAGATTCGTCGGGCTCAACCAGCCTTGTACAGTGCTAGGCCTGGCACATCTCTGTCTTCTGCTTCAGACGCTGCTCCCGTGTGGCCCAGTCTATTTGATCGTCTGCTGCGTCTGTTCATTGGTAACTCTGCCGAGAACCATGATGTTCACAAGGTCTATAGAGGAGGGTTACTCGAAGCGATTCAAAATGCTACCCTCTCCCGCCGGCAAGCCTTTCACAACATGCAATTGACTGTCCCTGAGCGAGGTATCGTTCCGCTATTGGAGGATATGTTGACGAGCTGCTTTGACAGAGCAAACATCGAGGAGTCAGTCGAAGAGTGGTGGAGGCGCGTTTATACCGGGTTCCAGGGCGATCCTATCTCCCTTGAGTGCGAATTCGTCATTCAGAGGAGAGTCAAGATTGTGCCTCCAAGACACAGGTGTATCACCAGCACGAATGTCACGATCGACAGCTCGTATTCTTGGATCCTGGTTGCGCCCCACGACAATGGTCTGTTTGAGATCTTGTTTATGGAAGGTGATCTTAGAGTGGCTTTTGAGGAATGCGAACCCGAGGAGGAGGAGGACGATGATGAGGAAGACCTTGACTCATGGACGACTCTTGCACGTATTCCCATGAATGTCCAAGAATCCGGCTCGATGGTACGCTGGGGTTATGTCGACTCCAATGACGGCTCTTTCGGCTCCGTGCAGTATCTGGCAGAGTGGGAATCCTATCCGAGCCATGTCAGCAAGCTCCTCCTGGATTTCTTGCGCTTTGCGTCCGCCTCATCCTACCTCAAGATCCCAGTCTACAAGAAGCCCTTGTCGCCTCCGTCACTGTCTCCTTCTCCTTGTCCTCATCGACATTCCGTCCTCCACCACTATCAACAGCAACAGCTCCAACTACAAGACGCCAGCACTGATACCGTTGCGCCCTTGGCCATGGACCCGTCCTTTGTCGCCCTAATGGAGTCCATCAAGTTGTTTGCCGAGACATGGGAGAAGCTCGCCAAGGCAATGGGATCCACGATCTCGACCACCATCAAGCGCCGCGTATGTCTTGGTTTTGACGCCCTCGACTACAGAGCAACCTCGAGTGTCATGCAAGGGGTCGCCCAAAAGAACCTCGCTGAACTAGTCGAAGACGTTGTCGACTTGGAAGAGCTCCCCCGCCGAGAGGACATCAAACGCCTCATGACTGGCGTCAAGTACTCGACTAATTTCACCTGGCTCGCCGAATCGATGACGTTCACCAACCCCGCCGGCGAGTCGTCGTACTTCTTCTTTGCAAAGTATGGAGGCGATGGGAGCACTGATATGGCAAACGTGGTGTACAGTGCGATCAAGAGCAAGTTTGTCCTGGCGCCCGATATGTTGATCGTCCGACGCCAAAAGAGTTCGTGGTTTGGGTTCCGTAAGAGCGATGAGACGTCGATTGAGTATGTGCCGCACACGTTGACGATGAATGATACGTTAGTACTGGAGATGTTCTGGGAGATGGTTGCGTTCCACCAGTTGGCGATTAGTCTTGGAGGCGACCCACCTATGTATCCAGATCTGAGTGGGTATTGCGACCGTTCCATCCCATAGAATCGAGTTGAAGTGGTCTTCCTTTTCTTCTTTTTTTTTGCCTGAATAAAAACACCTTTATTGTTGTTGTTATTGTGCATTCGTGTGTTTGTTTCTATCTCCCTACATGGTAGGGAAAATACTCTGCAGAAGTGTTCTCCCCATCTTCAACCCAATTCTTTTTCACGAGCCTACTCTCCCTTCATCGCCATCGGAATCCCCCATCCCTTTCTAGTTCACCTCTCTCTTTGTTCACCACATTGTGCTAAAAAACGTGCCCGTGCTTTTTTATCTGCTAGCTCTCACTCCGTCTTACCATGACAAATCCAAATAAAAACCGTTTTCAACTTGTAAGAAGCATTTTCCTTGTGTCTTTCACTTCTTATTGCTACTCGGCACCCCAATCATTCATACTCCCAGCATTCTCTTTCACTTACCATGTCCACTTTTAAAAAAACCCCACCCCCCCCCCAAAAAAAAAAAAAAAAAAAAAGAAAACCCTTCTACAGGAGAAACTCCAACTACCTAAAGTGCTCAAGCTACTTACAGTGGTCCCTACCCGTTGGCTCGTTTTATGAAATGGTACAGAGAGTCCTCAAGGCCAGCGAGGCAATCCCATTAGTACACAACAACATGCCATCGGTAACAAACACTATGCCACATAATAGCTCAGGGCTCGGTTTGCTAGCAGGCCAGAGAATAAGCTCCTCATACCTCACGACTACATTTTTTTTTTTTTTTTCTTTCACTATTTGCCTTTTCGAGATAACAGTTAGGGGAATATATTAATTTTTTGAAGTGACGAAACAACTATCTGGTACTCAAACTCCCACGCGGTTTAGTAACCAGAGTTGTCCACGTCAAACTCCTCATCGTCGCCGTCAGTGGTGGAAGGGGCGTTCTCATAGTCTTCCAAATCCTCTTCGTAGATGGGCTCGTCAGCACCACCAATGGGTGCGTTATGCTGGTCGTATGATCCATCATCGACCTCCTCGTTCACAGCGGGACCATCAATAGGTGCTTCGTGAGTGCCATCGTCTTCTGGTTGGGTCTCGTTGTCGCCGTATCCAGTACCATCGGTACCATCGTCGGTCTCATCAGCACCATCGTCTGTGACATCACCCTCACCGCCGTCATTCTCGTCGTTGGCACCATATTCCTCGGGAGTACCATCAGTTTCAGGAGTGCCGTCATCCTCGGGAGTACCGTCGGTCTCAGGGGTACCGTCATCCTCGGGAGTACCATCAGTCTCAGGGGTGCCGTCATTCTCGGGAGTACCGTCGGTCTCAGGGGTACCGTCATCCTCGGGAGTACCATCAGTCTCAGGGGTGCCGTCATTCTCGGGAGTACCATCAGTCTCAGGGGTACCGTCATCCTCGAGAGTGCCATCAGTCTCAGGGGTGCCGTCATCCTCGAGAGTAACATCAGTCTCAGGGGTACCGTCATCCTCGGGAGTACCATCAGTCTCAGGAGTGCCGTCATCCTCGGGAGTACCATCAGTCTCAGGGGTACCGTCATCCTCGGGAGTACCATCAGTCTCAGGAGTGCCGTCATCCTCGGGAGTACCATCAGTCTCAGGGGTACCGTCATCCTCGGGAGTACCATCAGTCTCAGGAGTGCCGTCATCCTCGGGAGTACCATCAGTCTCAGGAGTGCCGTCATCCTCAGGAGTACCATCAGTCTCAGGAGTGCCGTCATCCTCGGGAGTACCATCAGTCTCAGGGGTACCGTCATCTTCGCCGTCAGTATCATCGTCTTCACCCTCTCCAGCACCGTCGGTGGGCTCGCCATCGGTTTCGCCGTCAGTTTCGCCGTTCAGATCCAGGTTCTTGTTCTGCTCTTCCTGCTCCTCCATCTCTTCTTCGGTGGGGTTGGGGTCCTGGTCGTCCTCGTCAATGTCGGTGTCATCGTTCTGGCCATCATCATTGTACTCATCGTTGGTCTCGGGAGCTCCCTGCTCGATCTGGGGACCAATGGGCGCGGAAGAAGGCGAGGGCGATGGAACGATGCCGGGAGTAACTGGGGAGGGCGATTGGACGGTGACAGGAGAGGGGGAAGGGGAGGGGGCGGCGGGGGATGGAGAGGGAGATGGGACATCGGTGTAGGCCTCGGGGACGCAGATTCTGTGGCAGTCGTCAAAGGCAGTGACACAGGAAGACATGCTAATCGAATTCAGAAGGCACTCTTCCTCAGTAGCCAAGCATTCCTCGAGACATTGGAACTCGTCGTTCGTGTCTAAAAGATGTATAGAAAGACAATGGGTGAGTGTGTGAAAGAGGAAAGATGTCGCGTTTCTATTTCCCGATGCGGGCGAAATTGGCATTGGTGGGATAAATTTAAATTATTGTTCAGGAACAAATTGCCACGAAACGGTCCAGAACCGTTAATTTTTCAGGGGCAGGAAGGAAACCATAAATCTCAGGCGCATGATGTTGCACAAAGAGGTGAGACGAGACGAGAAGAGAAGAGAATAGGCAAACTTACTGTCCTGGCGGCGAACAACAGGGGCAGAGACAGCGACACGGACGGGAGCAGCGTTGGTGAGGACAACGAATGCCAAAGAAACGGCAACAATAGGGGAGATGATGCGCATGATTGTGGGATGAATGTGAATGAGATGGATGTAGATTAGGAAGGATGTGTGTAACGCAATGGAGTTGGGGAGTAGAGTGGAGTGTAGGAGTGCGTATGTAGGTATGTAGTGTGAGAGGAGTGTTATTCGTTCTGGGAGGGAAGGGAAAGGAGGGAGGGGATTGCTTGCCAAGGGATTGGCGGAATGGGATGTGTGGGAGTGGGTACAAGGAAACAAGAAGAGAAGAGAAAAAAGACAAAGCAGACAATGAACAAGAAATACCCGTTCGCCGGGAAATTACCCTTCGCTGGGTAAAAGAGCTGTCTTGTCTTGTCTGGTTTACAAAAAAAAAAACATGGACATCTGCACAGTGCATACCGATTGGTCACACAGAGAATGAAAATGATGAGCACCAAAAAAAAAAAAGTTGCACTCGTCTCGAGTCTTGCGTGAGCCCTGTGTGTTTTGTTTGCAATCAAATCAAGAAGAGTGAAGAGTGAAGGAATGAGGGATCGAGGCGAGGTAACCAGACAGGTGTGAGCAGCGTAGCCTGGAAATAGATTGACCCTACAGGATGAACTTTTGGAGGACAATAAAGGCCTTTATTGGAGAGCTGTCTTGGTTTCGATGGTAAGATATGCAATGGTAGGTGGGTGTAGATGAGTTGAAAGAGTGGAAAATTCGAGCACGCGACAATCGGATATAACCCTGAGTTCATCACAGAATGCTAAGTGCCGCGACCATGACTGCCATGGCAACCACAGCACCCGCCATCGAATATCTAGCACCCACCGCTCCATTCGTCGCATTGCTACCCAAAAACGAAGGCGTGTTCTGACTTGATCCTGTTCCACTTCCTCCACTGACATCAGTCACACTCGTGGGCTTGAAGGCACCGGTGGGTGACACACCCAAGCCTGCGTTGCAGTTACTCTTGTACTGATACAACAGGTCGTTCTTCAGCACATCGCTCGACAGGTTCTGCTCAAAATTCAGCGAGAATGGGGACGGATTCGAGGTGTAATAGTTGGCAAAGATGTTGGCGACCTGCTGGTTGCACGCTGTGCAGAGTGACGTAACGTTCGTGCCTTTGACCGTCGTCAATGGGGTCACATACTGCAGATACCCGTACAGATCGTCTTCGTTCGGGTTGGCATCTGGAAACTGGGCGCGGGCAATCATCTCACTGACTGAATTGACGACACAGCTATTGTTCTTTGCGTCGGTGTAACACACTGCCTCGCGTTGTGCAGGCGAAAGATACCTAAAGCAATTTTTTTTTTTAAAAAAAAGAAAATGCTCGAAATAGTGTAAGTTGTTTTTGCTCAGTGAACCAACTGCAGAGGCATGCATAGGGACATACCACATATACAACACTGTGCCCAGGGTGGCAGCGTTAGCAGAGACCATGTCTGCACCGCATTTTGTCTGCAAATCCTTGAAAACACCAGCATATTGTGCAGATGAACAAGCGGGAGTCGCACAGTAGGTCGAAATGGCTTTCTGGAGCTTGGCCGTATCGTGATCGTTGGCGTGAGTTAGATTGGGGAAACCCAGGGCAGTGTAGACTCTGCACTTGGACAGAGCGCTTGAAGGATCATCGAGGCTGTTGAGATAACTGGAACATCCAGGGGACAAGGCAGCGTCCCCCAGTACGGCGAAAAGCGTTGCGATGCAGAATGCGGCAGTTGGTTTCATTGGGTGACAATGGGTGAAGGATCGGTTTGATATGAGAATGGTGAAAGAAAAGGAAATAAAGAGAAAAAAGTCGGTGAGAGTGAATTACACAAATACTCAAGAAAAACGACTTGACTCCACAGACCAGGCAGGATACAAGGATACAATTTCTCCAGTCCGGTTAGGAGGAGTTCCTTAAGCATCTAACAATTTTGTCTCCGTCTTTTCTTTATTTTTCCTATTTTGCAATTGACGACTGAGGGCTTGTCCAGACCTTTCCTTGTGCACGCTCACGGCTCTCTTTCATTGCTAGTCAGCGAAGCTGTATCACAAATATGTCGACAAACAATGCGTGTCCTCCATGACGATGCACTCCACGCAACTTATAGTTCGTTTGGCTTGTTCCGACATTATGCCATCATTCCAGGGGGGTTGGGTGCCTGCTCAGCTCCTTTCAAATTCGTTGAAAGAGCAATATGCCTCTTTTTACGCAGACATCCATGGGGTCTCCGAGAAAAAAAAAAAACTCTCAAGCGGTCCTGGGAGAAACTTATTGGCCGTTTCAGGAGGCCTGGTTCTCTCCGGAGATATCCTTGATTGTCACGTTACAACGCTAGGTTGACACTCCCTTTGATCTCTGATCTCTAAATCAGTGTCCGGGGCTCAGTTTGCATTTTATTTGTTCTTTTCCTCGTTGGCTTCCTCTACTTCTGCCGCGTCCTGTTCATGGATGACTTGCAAGGGTTTGACCTTGCTGGACTCTTGCATCTCGCCTGCGATCAACAGTTCGTCCAGAATAAAGTACGCACGATGAAAGTTGAAGATCAAATCCAGCTCGCACACCTAGAAACAATAACAAAGAAAGTGAACCATGATCACCGGTTAGTCGAGCATGATCCTTCAGCGCTACGCCATAAAAGTCCAGTGCTTGTAGTCAGGGACGATTCAACTTACGTTCCCAAAGTACCGGTCCAGCACTTCGACGTAGCGATGGATAATCTCCAGTGTGATGAGCTCATTATCCTGTGGGTCGACTCCTGTGATAAAAAACAAACTTGCGTATCTGATTGATTATCAAATATGATAAAGACATGTTTGTTAGACCAACGATTCTAAGATCCTCCGTTTTCCAGCATTGTCCATCCTTAGCGCCAGTGGTTGCTCACCTCCTGTAAATGACCTTGGTATCTAAAATGCAACAGAGATAACAACATCTCGTGGTAAGCAATCCAAACAGAGAAATATGACAGACATGCCTTTATCAAATAAAAAAGAGTCATCGAGTAGTAGTTGTTACCTTTGTACTCCAAAAAGTTGCACATTTTCGTCCGCCTTGACAGCACCAGCTGGGTGACGTCCTTGACGATCTTTGATTTTTCCTTAGGTCCCATGGTTGTGAACCACTTGGCAAGACGGGTCTTGCCCTGCCGACTGACAAGCAGAACGTAGTTAATCTACGCAGCAGAAAGGAAGAAACACCAATCGGACGCGTGAAGTGTTAGGCGAAGTAGTGAGACAAGGTATAATTATTAATCACAACCGGGATAGAGACAGGCTCGGTTCTCCAGTAGTGGCATGGTAAACATCCAGGTAAGGTGTGCTGACGTTTCCCGTTAGTGCCATTTGAAAAAGAAAAAATATCCACTGGTTCCTGGCGCGCTTGCAACACGTCGGAGTGACTTGCTTGTTCTAATGGTCGAGATGAAGGTGGTTTCCTGACAAAACGTCTTCTTCAATCAATTTCCATTCTGTAAATAAGAGGTTCCTTCTTCGATGAGTAGTCGCTGCATTTCCAGCCGCATTGTCTGTTCTTCTTGTAGCATGGAGCTGTCGGGCAAGCTGTCGGCACTCCAAGATGATGAAAGCGGATGGTAGACTCAATCAAAACATACAGGCATTGTCTTTTTCTTGTTTCTTTTTTGCTTGATGATGAGCGCAGAGAGGGTGATGCTGTTGCACAGGAGGGTTGAGTTGCCTTTGGCAGCCGGATAAGAAGATTGGGCTCGAGGATGAAAAGGAAGGTGGAACAGTGATGGATAATGCATCACCTCGCCGCCCCTTCGCCCACGTTTTTTTAAGAGACGCTAAAAAGTAACGTGACTTTGTCTACAAGAAGCCTTTGACGCACAAGCTCTGTTTCACTCTCATCCACCTTACCACAAGGCCAAGCATTGACAATGAGGCTGACCCACTTTTGTATCGGATCCATGCAGACCCAAGACCTGCTCATCTCCAAGACATGTACGTTGTTGACCTGATTGCCCGTCAGCCCCTTGTAAGAAACGTCCGCGTGTCCTTCTTACTAGCTGCACTGACAAAGCCATCTCGTATCTAACGCGCCACGTATTCATGATACACCCCGCATATTAGTCCGCACTCCATCTCAAAGCAGTGACTCTAACAATATCCAAGAAGTATGGGCAACATTTCTGGATCTCTTCCAACAGGAGCAGCACTGGACGCCCCTTCGCAGTCAACTTCATCCAGACCGCAATACCGTCCTTCCAGGCGGCAGCACAACATCACTCTCGAGTTCATCGCGCTCTACCAGTGACAAACAAACGCCATCTCTCTCATCACCCCCCAGCGCTGCAGGAAAGGCAAGTGTGCGTCAGGTCTCTCCTCGTCAGACTAAAGAGGGCCACCAAGCAAACCCCAGTCAACTGCTGCCAGCAACGGTGTCAACTCCACTTTTCTCAAAGGATACCAGTTTCATCTACAGGATTGTCAACGACCTCGTGCTCGTGGCATGCTGTCCTCCTCCGCCGACACCGATCACTTTGAATTCCAACATCACACGGATACCGCAACCAATCCCTGGACAACCGAAATCAAGGGCCTCAGCACCTTCATCATCTGCATTGTCGCCTCAAGGAGATTCAACACTGTTGTTACAAGAGAAGGTAGACAAACAACCCAACAAGCTTGCGTTTACCAACAGCATCTCGCTGCAGGTTTCGCTGCACCACATGGTCGAGTTTCTTGTGTTCTTAACAAAGGCCATGGAACGATATCTCTTGGGCGAGAACACGGCCGGAGGTAACCGAGCATCTGTCTCGCCGCCACAAAGGTCTTCAAGTCAATTCGCACCAGGCGGACCAAGGAAGAGTGGCGCCTTACCGATTCTCTCGGCCGATCTTGTCCAGTTGAACTCAGGGATTGTCTATGAGATTCTGGATGAGTGTCTGGTAAATATTGTCTACAAAGCGCTTCTCCAAGTGTCAGTAATCGTGAGTGAACATAGGTATTAACCACTAAACGTTTCGATATGGATCCTAATAGGAGCAAGGGTTCCCAATGATGCCAAACCTTGCGCAACTCGATCTGTTAGTCTTCGGTGTCCCGACCAAATAAATGTTCCAATAAGAGATTAGTCTGTTGGTGCCTGCATGAGGGATTTATATAACATACGTGGCTGAAGAACTAACTTAAGCTAAAGATGTGGTCGAAAGTCGTGCTTGTTGCCTGTGGATCTTTTGTTCATAATCGTGATGTGGTGTCATTAGGGTATCATCATGTCTCTGTGTCGTTGTTGTCGTTGATTTTTTTCTGCTCGCCATGGGCGACCTTGAAGAGGGTACATACGGTGCCGAGAACGACGCCTCTCGCAGTGCCTCTTCAACGATCAGTCCATCAATCTCGTCTGCATCTTTCATGTCGTGTCCTTCACGCTTCTCAAACTCGATTCGGAGCCGCTCAATCCTGTCGTCGTGGATCCTGTTCTTGGCACCCTGGCCCCCGTTGGTGATGCTGGGCGCACCCGGGTTCACACCAAGCGACTTAAGGACTTGGGCTGCTCTCATCTCCAACATAATTCGGGCGCCTTTGTACTCGGGTCCACTATAGCGTGCGCGAGCAATAATACCGTAGAGAGCACATCCAACGACAAGAGTTCCACCGCTGGCCATGGCGGTCATGCTGCCAATCACAGCTCCTCCAACTGCACCCAATGATCCTACAGCCGACATTGACCACGCAATTGTCTCGGCCTATGAGTAGATAATGTGAGGGAGAAAGGAAAAAAAACAACATATGATCAGTTCACTTGATTCATTTTCTACAAGGTTACCCCGTGGATGTATCTCCATCATCGCTATACCTTCTTCTCAGATCTCGGGTCCAGTCGTTGGATCGTCTCCATAAGCTCCTTGATCATCTTGAGGTCCGTTCGAATCTGATCCGGAACCTCCAGGAACTGTTCACTGATCCACACCTCGGTCGACTGGACTACAGCTTCACACTGTGTCAGAAGCACCTCCAGCTGGTCGTGGAACGTGACGACCGAATAAAGTGAAGACGCCTTGTGCGCCGAGTACAACGTCATGACTAATGAGGCTGCTCCAACTGTCGCCAGAACCACTGCGTTGATTGCAGCGTCTGAACCGTCCTCTTTCTTGATCAGTGGCTTCTTTTCGGAGTCCTTGGTCGCTTCCTCCTTGTCAGATTCTTCCTCTTCTGACTTCTTGCTCTTGTCCTTCTTCTTTTGCGCTTCCTTTTCTTTCTCTTCCTCCTTCTTCTTTTTCTTCTTCTCTTCCTCCTCCTGCTGCTCCCGCTTTCTATCCTTATCCTTCTGTTCCTCTGCGTCCCGTTCCAGCTTCTTGACTTTAGCCTTCTGAGCCTCCAGCTCCTGCTCCAATTTCGTACGCTCTCGTCTCTGCGTCTCAATCTCGGATCTTGCCAACAGTGACGACTGAGCCATGTCCCGCTCCATCTGCCTCAGCCGGCTCTCCAGGTCCTGCAGCCGCCGGTGCTCCTGGTCCCTGAGTGAACTGTTGCCGAACCAGTACGACGATGACGATGGTGATGAGGCGTGGCGGCAGTTATAATCCTGTCGGCGGGAGGAGGAAGAGGAGGATGCGCCCGAGTCCATGATCTGTGTCGCCAGGTAGAGTCCGTTCTCCAGGATCTTGCGGGCAGACTGGTCGGCGGCGACCTGTTTCAGTGTGGAGAAGATGCCGCTACTTTGGGTGGTGTTGCTTTGTGTGCTTGTGCCATCTTCTGTTGGTGCCTCTGTGGGTTGTAGAGGTTCCTGTTTGGGCAAGAAGGGTTCCTGGTCCTTTTCAGAGTCCTTGGCGAGCTGGGACAGGATGTGGGGGGTGAAGGACAGGAGGGTGGAGACTGGGGCCACAAACTCGAGGGTGTCTGGGTCATAGAGTTCTCGTGGAAATGTGATGTCGTCAAAGAGAATGGATGCCATGTGACCAATTGGGAGGGTGAGCAGTCAGCCGAGAGGCAAATTGAAGTCTAAAAAAAAAGTGTGAGGGGTGGGAATGAAGAGGTCTGTCTTGATGTTTGCCTGTGAGTTGTCTTTATGATTGGGAAAGGAACAGAAGAAGAATGAACAATGCGCAGACTTGCTTGCCGGGCAATGTTCGTTTTTTGACAGCGTACACAGAGTGCCAGAGGAGAGTGTGAGTGCGTGAGTGCCAAGAAAAAAGATTGAGCTTTGACCGCAGTTCGTTTTCAGTGTCCGACAGTCACGCTCGATTTGCATAAGAGAAGAGAGAAAGCCAAAATGGAAAAAAGAGTCAACGTGGCACCAGTAGGCAGTGGGGCAGTGGCGAGGCAATGCCTCAATTGAGCGGCGAAAGAAAAAGTTTATATGGGTCTCTATTTCTATCTTTTAGGTGTGTTTTGCTCAACGACAACAAAGTTATTATCCAAAGGGAAAGAAAGAATCGTCCAGATCAAGGAACAGCAACAGAAAGAAGGAAAAGGGCCCATCTCTTTCTTTGTTGGTCCCTTAAACCACATCGTCCGAAGGCTCGACCTTGGTCTCAGGGTCCCGTCGAAGGATCTGTTTGAACTGGGGCTCGGGAGCAGGGTAGACGTTGTAGACAATGATGCCGACAATGATCAGCGCATAGGCAATTGGGTACAGGCGGTTGATCTATATTTATGGATGCCCAAGATAAAACAAGAGTTAAAATATGTTGCCAAAGGGCCACATTGCAACCGATTCCAAATATCCTTCCTGATCTTACCTTGTATCCAAACAAAAAGATGCCAAACACCAGCCCGTAAAAGTCACTGGTCAGCAAACTAAGGTTGAAGAAAGTAGCCGAGCTGAGGCGGAACAGGATGGGCGACACCGAGTACATGATGAACATGGCAATGTCGAACCCGATAATGTACCCAACTACCGCTGGTGTCCACTCGATCGACTTGAGCTCGTTCCTCTCTAGGACAGCCAGCTGGATTCCGTTCAGGATCGTGGCCCAGAAGCCCAACTGACCCACCACCTCGTACATGGGGGTCTGGCGCACCAGGAACTCTTGGTACACATTCGAGACACCGTACAAGGTAGCGCCCAGGATACAGAACAGGTCGCCCTTGATATAGTCCGAGCCAGGAAAGTTCTTGCCGGCCTCCATGTCACTCCAGATCAGGAACCCCATGCCGACCATAGCCACAAAGACGCCCAGGTAGTGGTACCGTATGAACCGCATCTTGAGAAAAAACACGGACAGGATAACCACGCAGGGGATCGTCCAGGCGTCCAGCAACATGGCTGACAGTAGCGAGGTGTAGTTGTAGGCCTTGACCACAAAGTAGTTGCCCTCCACATCAATGACCGCAAAGAGCATGTCTAAGCAAAAAAAAAAAAAAAAAGATATTGTCAGTGCCATGTGGAAATGATTTGCTTTCGATCGGTCACGCAGACACAAGCGGGCAGACACACGCAGACAATCCACTCAACTTACAATAGAATGCTCGACGACGCATGATATCAATCCATCCCCTGAAGCCTTCCTTGTAAATCGTGACCGTGGTGTACACCACACCGAGCACAAGGTAGTTCAGGAAGGACTGTGTGGTTGGAATTGAGACCGGGTTAGCGCCCTGGGCTAGCTCGGTTGTGAAGATGGTCGTTGCTGTGATGCAGAGCGACAGCAGCTGGCCCAAGAGCAGGATCGTCAGGAACTTGCGAGAGCACAGGTTCGCCACTCGCTGCTTCCAGGTCGGGCGAACAGGGGGCGAGGTCTGCGACGAGGGAGCCACGGCTGAGTATGGGGACACGGAAGCAGAAGTAGGATCGAGAGCATGTGCATTCAAATTGCTACGGGCAATTTCATGCTGCCACTTGTCACTGTTGTCGGTGCTGTTGTAGGTGGTCATTTTTTGAATGGATTATTTTTCTTTCGAAGGATGTGATAATTTTTTTTATCGATATTGCAGAGTTCAACAAGAAGCGAAGCGTCCTCTGTGTCGTTGATCGTCTTTTAGGTGGATGAGGGGTGAAAAGACGGAAAGCGGCCCATCGGATCAAAGAATGCGTTCTCTCATCTCTTTTATAGTCCATCTCGCCAAAAAAAAAAAAAAAAAATTGAGAAAAACAGCAGTCTCCTGGAGTAGCCCCTGTTTTTTTTTTTATTATTTTGACTCCTGGGACATCTTGAAAGTTGAACTACGTCTCCTTAATGGCCGCAAGCCTATCACGGTCAAACACTCGGTACGGCGTCCAAAGCACTTGCAAGCTCGGCATCCATTGCACAATAAGCCGAATGTTGTCCGACCATAGCTGGTTCTCCCGGTATCCCTTGAGTATCAGCTTCTGCACCGACGGCAGTGGCGGATTTAACAACGTATGATCTGCCGCAGTGGCCCGATAGATGTCACCCATGAATGGCAATGGTAGCGTCACTTCTTCCAGAACTTTGAGGTCCTCCATCCGCTTCAAAAACTTTTGCACCGTCCACAGGCTCAGAACATCGCCGTAGCTCTCGTGCAGTGCCTTGATCTCCAGCGTCCTCAACGTGTCACCACATGCCCACCCAGGATACTCGCCGTAAAACTTGGAAAAGTTCTGGGCATCATAGGTCTTTACAGCCAGGCAGAGCGATTGCAGGGACCAGCAGTGTTGCATGATAAAGTGAATCACAGGCTCGCCAATATGCTGACTCGTCTCCAGATGCAGTCGTGTCAGTGTTGATCCAGCCGTCATACCAATGGTACCAATACTGCCAACAAAACCCGATCCTCCTGATCCACTGTTACCGCAGGTTTGAGATAGATCCATTGGTTTCATGACCCACTCGATGTCGTTCATCTGAAAGGAGCGCAGGCATGTGGGCGCTCTTGCCCACACCTGGCGGATATCCATCGACAAGTGTTGGTCGATCAGCACAGATTCCAGTAGTCGACAATGTTCAAGCCAATCCCACCAACTTGCAGCTGCATCAGATCGGCTGTTGAAAACGGATCCTGTTCCTGTCACTTCCAGCGTCGTCAATAGCGGACACCGGGATAAGAGACTACAGTACAGTTCCTTGGACATTGTAATTCGGTGAAGCACAATACTCTTGATTCTGCCAAAAATGACGTAGGGCAGCACAGTCGAGAATAGGGGTGTGGTAGGTGGATCTGGTAGGACAGACGACGACGAGCCTTCGTCCTGTATCGATAAGCTGCTCGGAGCTGGTGCCACTAATGCTGTAGTTGATGTTGAAGCTGTTAGTCCCGACACTGACCTTCGTCGGAAGGACAGCGACGACAGTCTGTTGAGGAACCGGTTGAATCTGCGCTTGATAGGGAGGCTTCCAAAAACGCGAGTGGCAACATCCTCGGTCCAGTCCAAATCCTCGTCCTCGGGATTGGCAAGCAGCTCGGCATTGGTTTTGACGATCGCTTCTTGAAGATGTAGGTGTGTGATGGACTGGTTCCGAGTCAGCACTGCCTCAACATGATCCCAGCGCAACAGCGCTACCTTCATACTATAGCCTCCGTGCTCAATCTTTAGTTTCTTTAGTACTCCAGTCGTTGGCACGTGTTGTGGTGACGGCGTCGAAGCTGATACTGTGGTCGTGTTTGTTGAGTTCAGACTCGAAGGAGAGTGGGAAAGGTCGGGTGACGAGGAAGTAAGCAATGGAGACGACATTTCAGATGGCTTCGAGGACGGATACGTTGCCAGGCAATACAAGATGGCTGTCCTTGCGTCGTCATTGTGTGAAAAGACGTCGATACTCTCCAGGGTCTGCATGGTAGTTAGGAACTGCTGTAGTGCACCCACATGGACCGCTGGCGTGTCTCTGAAACTGAAAAAGAAGCCGATATGGGTTAAATTGGTGCATGTGCGACTTATGGTCTCGAGTTCTTGGGCGAAAGGATAGACGACTCTGAGCGAATCGACAAATGGCCCCAGGGTTTCGAGGCGCTGGACCAGCTGGACTCGATCGTCCGGGTTCTGCTTCCAGTAGATGGCGGACAGGTGCAGGTGGGGCGAGAACAGGCTGCGCCACTCGTGGGAGACTCCGCGACAGACCAGGAGGTCCTTCCAGGTCAGGAACGAGACAATGATGCCGGTGATTTCGGGAATATGGAGGGCATGGAACCTAAAGTGGGCAGCCATGGAAGAACAAATGCGCTGAAGAAATGGAGTCGAGGATCAAGATGAATGAGATTGCAATTTTGGACAAGAACAAGGCAAGAAAGAGAGAACTTTTTGCAAGTGTCTGCAGGGGGAAGAAAAAGGTGGTTTTTCATCTACAAAAAAAAAAAAAAAAAAAAAAAGGCATGTGGGGACGTGTTTGGACGAAGTGCGTGTGTGAAGGTGGCACGGATCTCGAGGGTTGAGTGAGGGTTGAGGGTCGAGGCACTGTGGTCATTAGTCCATTTGTATTTGCACCTTACCATTATCAAGCCTAACGGTCCAGTGTTTGGAGCAAAGACCCAGAACGCGTTTCTTTTTGGAAAAGGAGAGCAGAGTGCTTATGCTCTGCTATGCTAGGGAACGGTTGGCGCATCCTCGTGCGACATGCAGTCATTCTATCAAGAATATATTCGTCCGCACAGACGGAAGGCGGCGAAGTGACTGTGCTACCCTACCCGGCAACATTATGACGAAGCAGGCAGGGTTGTTGTTGTGTCGTTCATCAGACATTGCCTTTGCGAGTAAGCCGTCTTGGCAGCCACCGCACTCTTGGCCCTCTTCTCCGGCCCACAGGGACTTAAGCATATGCCACGGTCCACACACACATGGACGGCGACCGTACAAAAAAGTGTTGGGCTCATCGGCATATGAACTATGGCTCGGCTGAGCAAAATGACAAGAGAGACATAGTGGGAAAGGGTACGTTTGTGTCTTTGTGTCTACATGTATAGTCCATGTGCTCTCTTCACTCGTGTGTCATCCATGTCGTCAACCTGTTATTACCGTTTGCAGTTGTTGGCTCAATCTGTGCAACCAATCCAAGAAGAAAAAAACCAACAATGTTGGTCTTGAACCCAACAGGAAAAGAAAAATGTTTTTGACGACCATAAAAGGACGGAAGAAAGGGCATTCATTTTCCTAAACACATCTCATTCATCCCGGCCGCTCATTCATCTCCACATCTCAACCCACAAACACTGCAACACATCTCTGTTTTACTCCCTCCACAAATCTTCTCCACATATCACACACCCCTGCTGCTCCTCGCTCAAGATCACCCTCCAACGATCCCCCTTACATAAACACAAAAATATGATCGGAAAAGCCGCTTGCGTCTCCATCCACACCCTAGCTACCGTTCTCTCGATCCGCCCGCCAGCCTCCTCGGTCAACAAAGAAAAGGCGGACAAGGTCAAGGACGAGGGTCTCTTCTCCACCATCATGATCGATCTTATGCCCCGCGTTGGCCAAACCGCCGCCATTGTCGCCGCTGCTCTTTATATCGTGCTCATGTCTCGCGGAGTCATCTCGCCAGAACTCAGGCCGTGGCAGGTCCTGACCACGATCAGTGGTGTCCTTGGATACTTCCTCCGCGCATGGTCTTTCAAGACTTTGGATCGATTCTTCACAGTAAGAGATACATAGATCCCGGATAACAAACGTTGTCATGTCTGCTGATCGGTGACAAGGTCTATTGACACTTTCCATTTCTTCCTCCATGTAGTATTCTCTTACTATCCGCCCAGGGCATCGACTCGTGCAGGATGGGCCCTACCGATTCTTGCTCCATCCGTCGTACACTGGGCTGATTTTGACGGGCATCCCCTACATCTACTCGATGGCCTTTGAGGGTTACTGGACATACCTGATCAAACCTCTGATGCTGATCCCCATCCCGGGTTTGGTCTTGACGCTGGGTGGGCTGATTCTCGCCTACGGCTTGACCATCTTCCGTGTGCAGGGCGAAGAAAAGATGCTGTACCAGCACTTCGGCTCTGAATGGCAAGAGTATGCCTCCAAGCGCTGGAGGTTTATTCCTTTTGTTGTGTGAGGAGGAATACGAAATAAAAAAAGCGCTTTTTATGTACACATGCCCGAATTTCATCGAATCTGCTTGTAAGAGAAAATTCATCATTGTCTTTAGTATGACTGCCATGGAAGAGTTTCCCACTCGCCTTCTATCGTTCGGCCTTGACATCATCCTTGTGGAGATGTTTCCCTTCGTCATCCCGCTATGAAGGGCATGTTTTCCTTGCAAATACAAGCCATCGATATCGAACTATTCCAACTATGTTCCCGATTTTAATGGATAAATGGTACAAATCGCCAGCGTGTCGCCGCATGATCGGTCAGTTCCTGCCCAAAAGTCTGTTGCAACATGGCTTCTTCCTCCCCCCCCCCCCCACCAGACGGTTGTCAAAGACAGCCGCTTGGTGCCAGACTAAAGCAAGCACTGCCAATGCGCCGGGGAAGGAGATCGGCAGTCTTGGCTTAATAAAGTGCGCCCACAAGCCCTTGTAGTCTACACACACCACATATGTCAAGAAGATCGTGATCAGCCCAGTATAGGAGGAGTGGAGCAAATATCGGTAAGGCTTAGTTTGACCAAGCGCTAGTCTTCTCGGATGGTCATCTGGTACTAAGTTGCAATGATACAGGAGTGAAAAAAAAGGAAATGGCATGGCGCTTTAGCGCGAGGAGACACGGAGTGTAAATCGATCTCACAAATAAAACATACGGTAAAGAGCCATCCCAGTGTCCTGAACGCCCAATAGCGCAGAGCGACGACCAGGACACTCCCATAGTTAGTGGCGTGTTGGTGACGTTTCCTACTTCACATTTAACACACATAAAAGAACAGTCTTACGGACTTTGCCAACCTTCACAGGGGCACACACATAATACGCCTGCAACTGGGAGCAAACCATTGCAAGGAAATTGATGATGGAGGTGCGGCTCATGAGCATGAATACTTTTGATAGTACTGTTGTAAAAAAAAAAAAAAAAGAGGAGAAAAATTCGAACCCTCGACAGTCATGAAGAACAGACTGCGTGAAAAACGTATTCTTGGGTTATGCAGCGCCTTGGACCTCTCGGTCACCTCTCCCTTGGTCCGTTGCTGAAGGAATGCGTCTGGATTTGGGGTCAAAACGCACAGAGGGCTCTAATGGCCTACGATAGTGTGTGTATTAATGTTCATCACCCCCCATGCTTGTAATGTTCACGTGAAACCTTTCCCCCTCCAGCTTATTCTCATTTTCAGTCCTTAGTAAATAAACGGCACAAATCTCCATCGCGTCGCCGCATGGTCTGTCCACTGCTGTCCAAACCCCTGCGCCAACATGGCTTCCTCGTCCTGTGCGCGTCGAATGAAGACAGCCATTTGATACCAGAGCAAGGCAAGTGTAACCATGGCACCAGGGATCGGAACTGGCAGCGCAGGCGCGATCACATATTTCCAGTAGCCCTCATAGTTCAATGTCGCCACATACGAGACCATGATCACGACCAGCCCAGTGTAGGATGGGTGGAGCAAGTACCGATAGGGCCCAGTTCCGATAAGGCGATGCCCCTCTCGTATTCTCAACTGGAACTAAAATATCGTTTAGTCAAAAATATCAATGAGACGAGGAACGCTTTCCATGCATAATAGCCACGCATCACGTCTTTCTTTTGCTTACAGTGAAGAACCGATCCAAGGTTATATAAGCCCAATATCGGAGAGCAAAAGCAAACACACTCAGGACACAGGTGGCCGTCTGCCATGGCCTGAGATGCGCTGGAATCGTGCCGTGGTATACCAGCGCTAGATACAATGTTGAAAGCGAGATTACGATCGCCTGGCCCAGAGGCGATATGAAAACCGCGTAAACGGCCACAATGAGAGGATTCTTCTTGACTTTGTCGGTTGATTCTTTCTTTGCTGGAGCTTTTGGCGCCTGAATGGCCAGATAGGTTACCAGCGTTTGGACGGCAATGCAGACGGCTTTTGCAAGCATCGTTTTTTTTTGGCGCTTGGAAGTTGATGGGTTTTTTTGAAGAGAGAAGTAAGAGCAAGGATGGAGCGAAGAAAGAAATAAAGTAGGACGCTTTGACAAAAGTGTATTCTTTTCGAGTGATTTTTTTCATCCTCCCATTCTCCTTCTTTCTTTTCCTTCTATCTTTTTTTCTTTGCATTGTTGCATTGCTTCCGCGTCCTTTGGCTGCAGTAAACTGATCAGAAAGAGTAAAGGACAATGACCTCAACGGAGTTAGTAAAGGCATCAACTTCCCACTCCCCTCTCCCCCTTAGTTTTTTTCTTTCTTTTTTTGTCTACTGATGGAGCAAATCGGCGGGACAATTTTTCGGATCGTAGTGACTTTATCGACGAAACACGCATATTAGTGGCGTGAGGATATTTTTTCGTAGTTCGCGTTGTTCTCATGTGGACAAAAAACAAAACAACACAAAGTCTCATAATCCCATCAACATTGACCAAACCATCGCTTTCGTGTTGCCGATGCACCCCTGGCATCAAACCAATAAAAAGAGACAAATGAAAGGTATATGGAGGCGCGACTCCAAAGCAGAGTACAAAAAAAAAAACTGGGAGAGGGAGGGATTCGAACCCACGACTGTCTTGGAGAACAGACTGCATGAAAATCGTTTTATGCAGCGCCTTGAACCACTCGGTCACCTCTCCTTGTTGGTGAGGATGTGTTTGGATTTGGGTATATAAAGTATATAAGCGAAAGGATGTTCATGCGACATCCAACACCCAGAAACATTATTTACATGCGAACACGTACAAGAAAAAAAAACTTTAAGCATCGGAATAAACCATTGTTAAGTGCCGTTTAGACATTTTAAGCCGTTTTTCGGCCATGTCGTCTGTGGCCAGGCGAAGCTGGGCAGATGACAACTAATTAGGACTAAGATCACAGTTCAGGTTTCGGCGGCCCCATAGCTCAACGCTCAGTTAGTCCTTCTGTATTATGGTTTGTTTAACATGCCTCCTACCCATCGTGGTCCCGCGGACGCCGTGCTATATTGGTGGCGCAGGAATATTAAAGAAAAAAAAATACCGGAGGCGCGGCTAAAGAACACATTACTTTAGATCCAAAAAAAAAGAGGAGAGGGAGGGATTTGAACCCACGACTGTCTCGAGAAACAGACTGCATGAAAACGTATTTTTAAGGTATACAGCGCCTTGGACCACTCGGCCACCTCTCCCTGTTGCTCAAGGTTGATAAAGATGTTGTTGGGATTTGATTTTTTGTATGCGCCCACGGTTCTCTGATGCAAAAGTACACAGCACTAAATCTCAATTTTGGTGGCAAAATACGCGTTATGGCATAAAGTCGGAGGTACGTAATACAAGCAAACGTGAAGAAAAGAAAATTATATTGCTATGCATACGACTCAAAGCAACGGTGTGAATGAAGTCGCACTGTGTTCATCAGATACATTTCGACAATGGAGTCAAGGTGGAGAGTTGCTGATCACTATTCAAGTGGAGAGTAGTTGATCACTATTCACATTGTTGGAATGCAGCAAGCAGAAGTTGTTATGAACCAAAATTTTGGTGAGAGTCGTGTGCTCATGGCAGTGTTTGTATGTTCGTGGCCCTCCTTTGCTTTTTTGAGACTTTTTTTCCAGTTCCCCTGAGCCACGCACCTTTAGCTTTCAGTTCCCTCCACAGTAGCTCGCAAAGCCCAATTTCGTCTGCCATAGTGAACATGCTTGCTCTTGTCAGTGATCACAATCGCCGATGTGATACTAGGATTCACCCGCACACACGCATTATGACCTCTCCTTGGTCAACAGCAACGAGAGTTCTTTACGCGTAGCATTCGCAAGGCTCACCTACCTACTCCTTTAAGCACACTTGCTCCTCCTATGCTGAGAGATAAGGCCGAGAAACTGTTTATTGCTGTGAAGAACAGATGAAAGTTGTGTGTGTTTTGGAAATTGTGTGTAGGAAGCAGAGAAACCGAGTACAATCACCCTTTTAAGAACCGTATTCTTTCCGTTTAGAGCCTTATTCACATACCATGAGAGATGTATTTACGGCGCTGCGGGTGCACAGAGCAGCTTCTCTGTTCGGAGCGAGAAAAAAACGAACCTGGTTGGGCGCAACACAAATGCAGCCATGCACTGAAGCAAGGAAAAAGTATTCCGTCTTGGGTCATATGCGTTGGTCTGGGGACTGTATCCGCTAAGACACAAATCTTTTTCTGGATGCATCTTCCTTTCTTTATATATATATGTATATTTTTAAAAGATAAATAAACGATATTCGAATTGTATCTTTTGGCCCTACTCCATACGATGTTGCTAAGAGCATGGGTCGGCCCTTCTTCTAGAAAGACTTTGAGAAAGTAAGACCAGTCTCGGAGACCTATAACCAATGAACGAACTTTGATCGAGTGTTTGCGAATGAGCGAGAGGTGAAAGTAAGGATTGAGGTTCTCCAATTCCTGTTACAAATGAATCCAGGCTGTGTAGCTCTCGCGAAGTGGCCGAGCGCGTCTCTTCGCTGAGAGGAAAATACAGCAGAGATCTTCTAGTGGGGGCATAGTCAGAGCGCTCTCTGAAGAAAGAGCGTGACACTTGTCAATATAAGACAGTGAGCATATAGTGGATAAGCCACCCACTAGAGGGTCCTCAAGGCGCGATTAGCCCTCCAGAAAGCGCACCAGTGTGAGGATTTGGATGGCAGATCGGCCTTGTCGTGGCAAGAATAGGGTTCTTTGAATTATGTTTTCTAACATTATTTACCCACCTCCACTTTGAAGATCCGAGATCTGACGCACCGCTCCTGGGCTGCAAGGTCGCAGTGACAGGTCCCAGAGGAGACATTGTCGCGTTTGCCACCGCTTGATTTTGAGCCCCCCAAAGACGCCGCCAATAACCATACGACAACTACATCAGTGGCGATTGTTGGTGCCAATGGCTCGACCAAGTCCAAGCTTACAAAGGCCGAGATGGACGTCACTGGCGGCACATCAGGACATTAGACGCCACCAACCCAATAATTGATTTCGACCAACATGAACAAAAAAATAACTTGACGGGGGCGCGGTTCAAGATTACCATCGCTTTTTCTTCAAAACAAAAGAAGAAAATGGGAGAGGGAGGGATTCGAACCCACGACTGTCTTGAGAAACAGACTGCATGGATAAATTGTTCAGCGAGTATGCAGCGCCTTGGACCACTCGGCCACCTCTCCCTATTTTACGGAGGATGAGCTGATATATCGAGTTTATAAGCTCGGACCATTCCGCCTGACATCCCCCGCACCTCCCAACATGCTATTTTTCATGCTTCAAAAAGCTCACCTTGCTGCGATTTACAAATTTTTAATATCTTTTTGTCGATTTTTCCTTTTTCCTGTCTTGCTTGTCTCCTCTATCTGTCATCCATCCACCTTTCACTCATCCTCATGCTCCTCCTTCTTCATCTCCCGCTTTTTACGCCGACGCCGGTGGTCCTCCCTATCCCGCGCCAGCTGCTCCCGCCCCAGAGCCTCTTTGCGCTCGTCCTCCCAATGCTCCAGCCTTCTTCTCTGCAGCAGACTCTGTCCGAGCTGGAGTCTGCGCACCAGTTCCTCGTGCAGCGTCCGGAACGTCATCATCTGGATCGACACAGGTCCGTCCGTCTCCTCGGCAATTTCAATATGCTCCAAGGGGTATGACTCGGCGTCCAGGCTCATGTCCTCCAGGCCATAGACACCTTGGCCGTTCAGTTCATGGACATGTCGTCCCTGGAGCTGTTCAAGCACCGCCTTCCGTGGCCGCAGGAGCACATCAATCTCGTGCATCATGTCGGCCGTGGCCCCGGACGCCAAACACAAGCGCGACTCGGGGATACGAGACTCACTATGGCTCTGGCCATGGCGATAGGTATGCACATCTTGACCATCTTGCTCATCGCCAAGATGATAGACGCGTCTGACCTCGTCGCCCACAAGCAAGTCGCCGTCCGTGGGGTGCTCGGGATCGTAAAAGAACTCGGGGATCAGAGCCTGATGCACACTCATCGTGAGCCGGACGGGCGGCTGCATGTTGTCCATGAATGTCAGCACGCGACCACATTTAGAAAACACAACTTTGGTATGATCCGCAAAGTTGATCTATGACGTAGAAAAAAATTGATAAGAAACTGTTAGCAAATCCGGATGTTCTTTACCTAACACGACAAAATTTCATTCAGGAACCCCCTCCCCCCCCAAAAAAAAAAAAAAAAAATGGTGAGAACGGCAATGATCTTCTTACCTGAACAATCCCGTTACTGAGGCGCATCAGGATATGTTTCCGGCGGAAGAGGTTGGTCAGAAAGGGCATGCCACGGGTCAGGAGCTTGTCCTCGTACGACCAGCAGATCAGTCCCCGCAGCAGCTGCAACATATAATCCTTGTATGACGCTTGGACCTTGAGTTTCTTTTCGAACCGGGGAGGGTACTTATTGGTGCGGCAGTACACGCGCTTCAAGCTCTGCAAAAACCAGTCGTGATCCCACTCGTCGTAGAATGTTTCTGCTGGGTCGTGTTGCTGAAGGTACAGCGATGGGATCTCACCCGATTCATTCTCGCGTGGCTTAACCTCACGGCTCGTGTCCTCGCTTCGGTTCTGGCTGTTTTGCGACTGGCTATTGTTTTGGCTCAGAGATGTCAATTCATTGCCGGTGCTGGTCCGTACCAAGGTGGCAGGGTTGACAATATTGTTCTGGTCGTCGTAAATGACCATCATCTGGGTATCGCCGTCCTCGTCAATGTGTCGCTCCAAATGCTTGATAGTAGACGCTTTGAGATCCAGTGACGAAACGAGAGCTGCAGGATCCTTGAGTTCGCCATATTCCGTGGGGTCGCTCTCGGTATAGGATCGGCGCTTAAAACCTTTGTCGTCCATCTGAGGGTCATGTGTGCTGTTGTTGGCTGAAGAAGGGGCCGTTGTGCCTGAAGTAGCACCCGTTTTTCTTGTAAGGCGCTTATGAGCCGACCTGGGAGCCTCAATAATCTCAATATCACTATTTTTTTTGTATAAAACAAAAAAAGACAATGAAGGGTGAGTAAAAAAGTAATATATCGTTATCACCCCGTCAAGAAAAGCCGAGTCAGGAGGATATGAGCAACTTACATGGCATTTGGAGAGAGTGAAACGATGGTCTTGTCGTTGTACCGTACTCCCATGACACCATTGGTCAGATACCAACCAACACCGTAGCGAGCATACTCAATCCAGCGCGCAATAAACACTGTTGGGATCTCAGGCATGTCCTTGAGATGGATTCCACTGTAGTCAGGTGCTAGCGAGAGCAAGAATCCTTCTCTGTGGGCACGCAACATCTTGCAGAGGTGCATTTCGACTTGTTCGTACAATCCCTTGCTATCGGGATTCTTGTTCCTGAGGTTCTTGATGGCCGCCTTGCCAACCAAGGGAACTTCCTGCTGCGGCAATTTTGGTGTGTACACACGCTGAATCTGTTGCGCTTGTTGTGCCTGTGCTTGCTGTGCTTGTTGAGTGTGTTGAGCCTGCTGTACCTGCCGAGCTTGCTGTTTCTGTAGTTGTAGGTGCTGCAGCTGCAGCTGTTGGTGCTGCTGAAAGTCGTTCTGGTGGTGTTGATCATGCATGGACAAGGAAAGAGAGTGAGTTGTGACACAGCTGGTCGAAGGCACTTCCACATGATCCTGCTCGTCAGAGTGACCGCCCGATGACATCCCTGCCATAGTCGTCTCGTTGCTCTGCTTGTTGAAGTTACTCGGATGCTGTTCTGAGGGCGATCCACCAGGCTCAGCACCAGTAGGCGACAGTATTCCCGATTGGCGTTGCTGCTGCTTGAACTGCTTTTGCTGTTGCATCTTGCGACGCTGTTGGATCTGCTGTTGTCTCTTTTCCTCGAACTCCAGTCGAGTAGAGCTTTGATCCATGGACGAATCTTGAGGCTCATCCTCCTGTTCTACGGCGATGGGTACCATCATTTGGCGAGATCGGCGACGATGCAGATGTTGCTGGGAACGACCATGGGGTGGGAGCATCTCCTCTTCCTCTACCTTTATCTCTTGCTCCTGATCGTCCATCTCTTCATCCGCGCGAGCGCCAAGGGGCTGGGGTGGGGCATTCAGTGACCGATGGAGAAGTTGCTGTTCCTTGGCTTGTTGGTTTCTGCGTTGGAGCGGGCTGGTATACTGGTGTCGGTAAGGATCCTCTACTTGCGCTTCGCCGGATCGTCTTTGAGATGATGGCTGCGACATGGACCCAAAGAGAGATGGCATGGGCTGTGAAGAGGGGAAACTGCCGATGGATTGTCTTGTTGGGGATGATCCAAGACCCAGGTTAATTGGCCCATTTACCTTGAATGGACTCTGATCTGGGCTTGGGCTCATGGCGGCTCTGTAAATGCCTTCCGCCAGCAAGTCTGCTGCTCCTTGATTATCCATGGGGTTGTGCCACAACTGTTCCGTGCCGGACTTTCGAAGAGATGGGGTAGACAGAGACGTAAGGTTCCTGGCCTGCTGATGCTGTTGATGTGGACGGTCTTGAGAGGACGACTGATGGTATTGCTGCGACAAAGGCTGTGAGGAATAGTGCTTCAGCGTCTGAGACCCTTGGTTCCGTTGCTCCTGGGAGCCAGACTGAAGGAACGAGTGCTGCTGCGTCTTGGATTGTGAGTGAGGTTGAGAGTTTTGATTATCGATCTGAGTGTAGTTTAATGGCTCAGAGATAAAGGCGGATGACGGACGATGCTGATGCGTGATCCTTGAAGTCTTGCGAGGTGAATCCAATGGTCTATTTCTAGCCAGTTCCGACAGCTCGCGATCCTGGCTGACTGACCTCTGCATTGCGCTCGCAGGTCTCTCAACTCCTTGAACATTTTGAATGACAGTGCCAGCACTTGCACTTCCTGTGCGCAACGGCGAATGTGAACCCGCATTATGGTGTGATGACCCAGGTGATGTAAACGCTTGTTGTGGCCGAGAAAACGGAGGTGGCATGGGCGAAGAGATCGAGGATACCACCATATCAATATGCTGAACTGGTCCCTGGTCCATGTCCATGTCAACATCCATGTCCATGTCCATCAAGTCATCCCTGTACAACTGTGCCCTTCCTCCTAATTGGCCAGACAACTTCTGGGATGGCAAAAGCCGCTGTGCGAGATCCCTGTCTCCCAAATTTGTCTTGGGAAGTGTGATGGGTGAATCCAAAGTCGAAGTAAAGTCAATGGCCAGTCCTTCAGGCTGAGATTTTCGTTCGTGGGGTGAATCATAGCTGTTGGTCCTGGGTCTATCCTCCTCCTCTGTAGTGCCCATCCGACTCACAGGTTTGCGACGGCCAAAGATCGTCTTGCCAAACGCAGAGCCACCGGGAATACTGGCCATATCCGATGAGCGTCTTCTTGTCATTGGTGAGGGTGAATGAGAAGGAGCGAGCTGGTTATCAGGCAACTGGTAAGGGTGAGCCTTGGTTGGCGTTGGGGGATTAGGTGTCGATCCATTGAGGCGCTGGGAAAATTCAAGCTTGGGCGATGCAAATGTGTTCATGAAGCCACTTCTAATTGGAGTTGAGGAAAGCAGGTCTGGAGACTGATGTGGCTGTGATTGAAGTTGCAGGCTAGGCGCGCCAAGTCGCGACTTGGGCACTGGGAGTCGTGAAGATGCACCATTGGCGGCCAGAGCTGGGACAGATGCAGCCATACTTGGACCGAGGCCCAAAGGCGAATCATGTCGTTGACTAAATGACGCACCGGGAGGGATAATTCCTGAGCGGGACATGGATGGAAGCTGCTGTTGCTGCTGAAATGACCCTGTCCTGGACAACGAAACTTGTCCCCTCGCCTGAGGGGCATGGATCTTGCTACTCTGCTGGATAGTTGACGACGATACTTCGAATGTCATACCGGACGATTGATCCTGAGGGCGGAGAGGTTGGCGCTCGTTCTGGAGTCGAGAATGCGCCTGCGAGAACGGTTGATATGACAATCCACGCTCTGATCCTGCGTTTCCAGCATTCCGAGGTACATTGACCGTCCTGATTTCAGACACAACTCTGCTGCCTTCCATCATTTCCATTTTAACTTGCTCGCCATACTCGAATGTTTGCCGTGGCGTAGATGCTTGCGCCCTGTTGGCGTTGATATTCGTACGACCATGAGCTTGCCGACTACTAGATGAAGGGATATTCGATCCCTGGGTATATTTCTGAGTTTCGGAAGACGGCCGCTGGAAAGTGTGTTGGCTTGACCAAGGTTGCGATGTTGGCGTATTATTGGTGGCGTACTCCAGTACGTCTGGGGGTATATCGGAGTATCGCCTCGTCTCATCTGTATCATCTCCAAAGTCTCCTGCATCGTCGTGCCCCAGTGCATCTAGCTTCCGTTGCTGTTCCGCGCTTTGCTTTGGCAATCGCTCCTGTTCTTGGGCCCTAGGAGTCGAAGGTCCTGCGAGATCATGCGTGCCAAATGTTGGGTCTTCATGGTTGTCAAACGGCTGTTGCCTGGAGCCTCTGGGCAGCGGTGCAGGTTGCCGTCTAGGTTGTTGTTGTTGTTGTTGTTGTTGTTGTTGTTGTTGTTGTTGTTGTTGTGGCTGGTGTATTGATGATTGCGGAGACTGAGGCTGTGATTGCTGTTGAGGTTGTTGAGGTTGTTGAGGTTGTAAAGGTTGCTGTTGAGGTTGTTGAGGTTGTGGAGTTTGTAAAGGTTGCTGAGGTTGTGAAGGCGGAGGTGGTTGTATTTGCGCATTGACACCGTGCATCAGCTGAAACTGCTCCTCTTCCTGGTCAAAGTTGGGTTTGTGAACCAAATATCTCCTGTCCAGCACTTCGGGAGAGTATCCAGACGTGAAGAAAGGGTGGTTGAGAACAGCCGACACGGATGGTCTTGATGCTAGAGTTCCACATAAAATATCAGCTCATTAGTCTTAATTCCTTGACTTTGTCTAAGCTGGAACTGACACAGATCGTGACATACCTGGACTGGGCGTGAGAAGAGCGCTGACCAGGTTCCTGGCTTCGTCAGAGATGGGGTACTCGTCCGGGAAGACGTAATCGTTATTCCGAATTTTTCTAGTTGCACGAAAGAAGAGAATGGCCGTTCGTTACCGCCTGAGTTCTCTAGGATGGCACAGAGTATATCGGATCATTCGAGACTTCCTACCTGTAAATAGCTCTGACCTCACTTGTCTGGAAAGGCGGTTTTCCTATCAGTAGAGTATACCTGTCACGCAAAGCAAATCATTAGTTGTTGAGCGAGCTACAATTGGTGAACAAGCGCAGCAAGATCAAGAAGCAAAGATGCGGATGAAAGCAGATAAAAAGACTTACATGATGACACCCACGGACCAGATATCGACTTCGAAACTGTGCCCATTGCCTGTGTCGAAAAGGATCTCTGGGGCAATGTAGTTGGGGGTACCGCAAATTGTCCTAAGGGTCAAAAGGGTGCATATTAAAATCACTGTCATATGATCAAAAAGCACGAAAATAAACGATGGTCTCTCAGTCCAGGCTCCCCATGGTTACATCAGGTGGAATGTCACCGATGAAAGAAACGCGACATCACAATTGCATGTTTTCCTCGATGTTAAGTTTACTGCTCAATAGCGATTCCTGTTTTTTATGCCGGCCCTGTGTGATGTCTAACCTCACAATAGTACTGTTCTTGTGTTCCTAATTCCGTGCTGGGTCGATAGTGTTTTCAATTCTTGATATTGCCTTTGCTGTTGCTTGCTGCTCCTGCTCCTGTCTCATCCTGACGGAATGTCGTCATGCCAGCGTTAAAAATGTGAGGATGTGGTTAGGCGCTTACTTTTTCCGGTCACCCTCGTTCAAGATGATGGTCGCCAGGCCGAAGTCGCCGATCTTGACCTTCATGTCGTGGCTCAGAAAGATATTGCCGAGCTTCAGGTCGCGATGGATGATCTTGTGGTCGTGCATGAAAGTGCACGCTTCCACGATTTGCCGCATGTAGTA
The DNA here is from genome assembly GCA_000739165.1 of Podila verticillata NRRL 6337. Taxonomy (NCBI): domain Eukaryota; kingdom Fungi; phylum Mortierellomycota; class Mortierellomycetes; order Mortierellales; family Mortierellaceae; genus Podila; species Podila verticillata. The sequence continues at coordinate 2,378,817 of KN042422.1, forward strand.
TCGCACCTCTGGTTCTGTCAGTCTTTTGCGTCGCTTGATCAACTCCATGAGGGTCTAGTGATACACAGAAATCGAATGATATGTTTAGGATGTGGGGGTTTCTCTACTTGACATCCAAGGACAGGACAAGCTCTTACTCTGCTTTCACACAGCTCCAGGATCAGATATACAAAGTCGTTGTCCTCGAGACATTCCAGATAGTGCACAATGTACTTGTGGTTAAGTCCCTGGTGGATCTTGATCTCGGCAAACAACTAATACAGCAAAAGAAGACACCAAGTGTTAGTCCAATTGCTTCAGTTGTATTTTTGGCGGACTTTTTTCATGCCTGTTGCCCATGGGTGGCTCAGGTTGCACATGTTCCTGCTCTTTTCACAAGAGGGTGTTTGCATGCAATGCATGAATAAAGTGTTGTGTTGTGCCACATTGACCCTCATAAAAACACACATACACACATACACACAGTCGTCTCTGGCCCACCCAATTCCCCCCATCGGATGAGAAGGAAAAAAGGCTCCCTGTTTCCTTTCCTTGCAAACTATTTTCTGCTCCCTCCACACACACGCACACTTAATCATCACAATACAGTAAAATAGTGCTTCGGACTGGCTACTGACCGCACATCCCCATCCCCATCGGCAAGGTCATATGAGGACATTTTTTCTCTTTTTCGGTGTTGCGTTGTCCATCACACACATAACACGATGTAGTGTCCTGTTGGTACTCCCTCACATAATCTTCTCGTTTGTTCAGGGTCAATAGCCTAAAATTACTCGAAAGCTGTCTTACCTTTTGTTTTGTCTTGTGCGAAAGCAACTCGCTCTTCTGGATCACCTTGGCCGCGAACTTTTTCTGCTTCAAGTCCGTCACTTGGTAACAGCTGGCGAATCCACCCTATATCAAAGCAACCAAGATGTAGATGGTGATGAGTATCCTTTTTTTTTTTTTTTTTTTTTTTTGTCAACGCGGGACCAAAAAAAAAAGTCAATGGTATTCCCGCGTCTTTTGGGCTTTACCTCGCCCAGGTGCGTGCCCCGGTAGTACTTTAGCATGCCACTACTGTTGCAGTGGATCTCGTAGGGCGGTGGTACGCTTGGCGGCTTGTCCTTGCGACGCGCTTTTCCCTTGCCATTGGTCGTGGTGGCAGTGTTGGTCGTTGTGGTCGTGACCATGTTGGTGTTGTTCGTGGTCGTGATCCCGGCAGCAGCCGAGGTCATGGTCTGGGTATTGGTGCTTTGTTGTTGTTGAAGCTGTTGTTGTTGTTGTTGTTGTTGCAGTTGTTGTTGTTGATTCTGTTGGGAATAAGCCATGGGTGCTCGGGTATCTGGTTGTGGTTGGCGGAAGCCAAAATGGAGGTGGCCGTTGTTGGTGTTGTGGGCATAGTGCTGAAGGGGTCGTTGGAGTGAGGATGGTTGTGTTCCTGTTGAGCCTTGGGGTGGGCGATGGAGCTGTTGGGAAGGTGACAGTGGTTGGTACTGGAGTCGCCGGCTTTGTGGAGGAGGCAGGGACGGTGGACCCATGGGGGATGACGAGGAGGATGTTGGTATGCCTGTCCTACTCCTGGGGATCCCTGTGGACATTGTGTTTGGGTCTCTCTTTTCCCAGTTGGTGTGAGGTGGGTGTTGATTATGATTTGGCTCCTCTGATTATGATTTGATCACAGAATGAGTGTTGTTGTTGAACTGTTGTCGGTTTGATGGGTGATTGTGATCCGGGAGAGTTCAACTGAGTGTGACCAAGTAGGCGTGGATAGATGGATGGAGAGAGATGGAGGGGGTTGCTGGCACTCGCTTCTCTTGCTCAGGATGAGGGTGGATTACGTGATGATGAATTCGTTGTTTGCCTCAGAGTGATGGGCGAAGGATGATGAGATGACGGAGGAGAGAGTACGTGATGGGCGTGAATGGGCGTGAATGGGAGTGTCGAGAAAGGAGCGATGGACTGATTGATTGAAAAAGAAAACAAAGAGAAAAAAAACAATAATCGCTTTTCCCATCCCATTCGTCCCATTGCATTATTTTCTGTGCTCCCCTTTCCCTTTCCCTTTCCCTTTCTCTTTCTCCCTCCCATTTGTCCCGCTCCCTTTCTCGTCCCACCACCACAGCACCGCACACACACACAAACACACACACACACTCTCACTCACTCAAAGCAGTAGTGTCGACAAGAAAAGACCCTTCGGCCTATCCACCTACCCAGTTACATCCATCCAACACCTTGTCGTAACTCGCATCCATGGGAACCACTCATTTTCAGGAACAGGAACATACTCATTCACACTCGGGTCACTTGAACATTTGCGCCATCAAACCACAGAACTATTATTTACGTTTCACTTTGTTTCTTATTTGCCACCATAAACAAACCACACCCCACCACACATGCACACACACAAACCACACCCAATCGACAAAGGAAAAAAAAAAAAAAAAAAAAAAAAAGTGGCCCTGGATACAGATCCGGGCACCATAATAATAATAATAAGAGACAAAAACGTGGCCTGAGCAGTTGCAAACACGGGAGCCACATGGCGATGGTATAGGTATAAAGGAGGGAGAGAAGGTGTCTCCATCTCTCCACAAGTTGGCTCACTCTCTCACTTGGCCACGCAGTCACTCACTCACTCCCTTTGTCTCGCAAATGCGCATTGTATTTTGTAGCCATGGCTGACAAAGAACCCTGGAGCAAGCGAAGGATAAAAAGTGCTCATGGGACTTGGTACACGAGAGTGGGGTTGTGAGCATACACGACAAACAGTCAGAAATAGATTCCTCGTAAAAATAAAGAGTGGGATATCCACGGACTTTTTTGTGGTTTGTTTGTGTCCGAGCTAAATACCTCTACAAAACGCGTATCTATTTGCTCTTCCAGAAGGCAAACGCGTCTACTTTATCCTCCTCATCCTGCTCCTTCTCTTTAGCTTCTCCTAGTCCAGTTGGTGTGCCCTTGAGTGCAGCAATCGCGTTCTTGACAGATCCACTAGCCGGCATCACGTCCTCCTCTGCGTCCTTGGGGTCCTTGCTCCTTGTCTCAGCATCACTTGAAATCTCTTTGTGATCGTGATGAGCAGCTCCAACTTTGCTGGTATTACCACTAGACAAGACAGATCCCTTGAGAACCAATCCTGACTGAGCCGATCCCAGCCCCGCCATCTTGACCATCTTGGGCCCATGAGCGGGCCCATGAACTGAGGACGAGGCTCCAGCACTTGAACCAACCTGCTGAGGGGTTATAATCCCCTTGGTACCAAAACTCTTTGTCAAAGCCGCCACAGTAGGTGCCTCCTCTGGATCCTTGGTCGATCCTGCAGTGACACCGTAGCTCTTCTTCAACTCGGAAACGGAAGGTGCCACCTCGACGTCATCCTTGCTAGTGGTGCCGTAGCTCTTTTTCAACTCGGAAACAGACACCGGCTCATCCTCTTTGTCTGACTTGGTGACTCCATAGCTCTTCTTCCGCTCAGATATTGCCGCCGCCATAGGGTTCTCCTCAGAGATCGTCTTGGTTCCAAAGCTCTTTTTCAAAGCTGCGACCGAGGGAGGGCCGTCATCCGATGGATCGCCTTTAGAGACACCGTAGCTCTTCTTCAGCTCAGACATGGTCGACGACGAGTCCTCCATCTCATCCTTAGCCAGAGAAGGGACGCCAAAACTCTTCTTCAGGGCGGACACGGATGGCGGGGTCGCGTTTTCTTCGTCCTGCTTTGCCTTGGGTTCGTTAGAAGACGATACAGCCTTGTTGTTGAAAGAGTTGAAATGCCGCACACCGCCAGGTGCCAGACCAAGCGAGGCCACAGACGACGTTGATGAACCCAAGGCAACTGGCCTTTTGATATCACCAGGCAAGAGGACCTTGCTCTTGTTGGCTGCAACACTGGCTAAAGATGTGTTCGTTGAGGAGGTGTCAATAGGTTTGGTTCCCCGTGAAACCGCGGGAACTGGAACGGGTTTGGATCCTGGCCCTGGCCCATCTTTCTTCATCGCTGAAGGTTTCAAAAGTGTTTCCTGCATCTCTTGTGCATGGTCTGTGCCCTTTGCGATGGGTGTTGCGTGGTATTTGGCACGGACACTGGAGCTAGCGTCAGCAGAGTCGTCGTCGTCGTCGGTATCGTCATCGGTATCGTCGTCGGTATCGTCGTCGGTATCGTCGTCAGTATCTCCCTTTGATACTCCTGTCTTGCGAGGAGGTGGAGGAGCAGGTCTACGGGATCCAATCTGGTCCTTGGGTATCATCGACGACGAAGCTGGAAGTGGGGTAAACTTGCGTCCTGCTGGTGGTGGTGGCGCTGTCCGCTTGATGTTGAGAGGCGACGATGATCTGGCATCTTGAACAGGGCGGATCCCTGTAGCTTTGGATCCCAAAACAGGAGCATCAAAATTGTCCGCATCTAAAGATGAGGAACCACCATGATAAGTTATCTCCAGTTATCTTCTTTTACAGGTTGTTGACGAGGTGCTCGAACTTACCACCTAAAAGATCCACAGGCTTCTTAATGGAGGATGGTGGTGGTGGTGTTGGACGACGCGTCGCCGGCATGGTAATAGAGCGTGCGAGTCGGTCCGTTCCATTGCTTTCGGCCGTTCGTTCACCCACAAACGGATTCGTGTTGCCAGAAGGAAGTCTCTTAATCGCGTCCTCCAATGGATCATTCCACCACTGATGTTTATCTGAGCTAGGCTTTTGGGCAACTATAAACATGCACGGGATATGGGTCAAAGAGCGTGAGCTTTCTAGTTTTTCAGATAAAAGTGCTTGACATATTCGTGTATTACCATGCTTTGTCTGGCCATTTTGGAGCTTTTCTCGGTTAGGCCCAAGACTCGATGGCCCATTTCTGGAACGAATGATGGAGCCAGGCAAAGAACGGCTTGAGCTCTTGCGGTAAAGAGTCTGCTCCATCTTCTCCTTGGCCTCACTATCCAGCACAGTGAGCTCCAGCACAAACATGGCCATCACAGGACGATGATCTGAAGTCCTCAGCTCTGCGCGCTCGTAACTTGTTTGATATATCTAAAACAGATACGCATGTTAGTCCTGATGGTGTAAATGCACAAAAATATACGTCGCATAGTCTCTTGGTAAACATACTCCGTCGCCCTTGTAGAGAATACGATCTAGCAGTGGACATGAAAATTCAGTCATTAGAACAGCAATCGTACACGTTATTCTCAATTGCAACAAGTCCAAACAAATGGTACCTGTCCAGGCCGGTGCACGATATTTTTCAGAAGTGTCATAATTGTCGGTGCCAATGTCGTAGCGGTAGGACGGAGCAAAGTCAATAATTCCTTCCTTGTATCCCTGGAAGGCCTCGCCGTAATCGACAGAACGCCGCAGCTGGTCAAATCTGTAAATCTCTAAATAGTTCTGTTGACTGGCCAGAGCACGGATCTACGGGAGCCAAAAATCCATAGAGTGAGCGATTCGATTTGCTCGGTAATATCTCTGCCTTCGATTATTTCGGGCTCTTTACCTGATCATTCTCCATGTCTACGCGGTAATTAAAGTCTCCGCACCAGAGGATTATACTAAAGCACGGGAAATAAATAATTAGGTCCAGAGTTCAGTGCCAAGAAGTGCTTGAGTTTGTTTCCATAAAAACGCATATTGTAACCTACTCGTGAGTGGAAATACTTCGTCCTCGAGCGAAAGCGATACCTCCATCAATTGTGTGGAAGTCGTTGTTTCGCTCTGTCAAGTTTTCCTGTCCAGACGCTAAATGGGATGTGACCAGGCAGAGACTGGTCTCGTAGTAGTTCATACGGACAGCAACTGCTCCTTTGTTTCCTGCCATGCCTCCCATACCAGTCTACAGATAATAGTGAGAATAGGTGTTAATTGAAAGACTGGCATGCATAAACAAACAAGCGTCCGTGTCTTATACAAGCTCCGGTACCTTCTTAATCGAGATCTCCAAGTTGCGGATATGAGGTACGTTCTGTTCCTTGGCGTAAACCATCAATGCGGCTCCTACCAACTGTCCAGAGCGCAATTGGACGTATCTCGCGCCTCCTCGGCGATTGATTGTCCGTTCGACTTCCTGCTCCCAGACTATCCTCTTGTTTTCGTCCGTGGCCATGATCTGTTTGGGTGTCAGCTTGACGATCTCTTGGAATCCAATGACATAAAGATCTGGTTCCGGGATGTCTATATCACACACAAACAGATAAGTCAAATGATCAGGTAGTTAACACAAATCTTTCAAGCCATGCGAGGACAACATACCCTTGTCAAAGCATAGCCAGGACGCCAAAGGTTCCCCCGATGGAGCCTTTCCATTCAAATTGTATGTCCCTACGAAGACGTCAATCTGAACCTTTTGAGAGTATTCGCTCAAACGAGCACTCATTTCCGATGCAATTGAGTCGTTAACTGGATCGTAGATCGCGACTGGCGTTTGGTTGGCCATTTTGCCCTACAAAGGTAAGTGAAGACTAGTGTGTCAAAACCAATATCCAGAAAATTGCTCCGCGCCATTGTCTAGCAGTCGACTGAGTAGTGTGTTTTAAAAAAAAAAATACCAGCAAAATGTCGATCGTCTCTTGGCGGTCTTTGTCTTGAAAGTTATTGATGTAGAATCGATTGATCGACTTTGTAGCGTCGCCCAGCATGCTTGCAAACGACATTTTGCCGGAGCGTGTCACTTCTGACTTGAGCGCGCCTGTGCCGGTATAAATCTTTGACAGCATGTCGCCATTGTCTGCCCAGAGTTCCGAATGCATCAACAGCGGACTAGATAACCGCTGATCCTGAAGGTTGTGCATCAAGATTTCCATTGCCTCCTTGGACAGGTTGCTCTGGATCACATTCGTCCTATGGAAGACATAAACCTGTCGAGTGAATACCGCGACCTCAAGTTCTCAAACGCTTCATCATCCAACATGTACCTGTCGAGACAATCCAGACAATTTGTGCGGAACACTCCTCGTTGGGTCTGAATAATGGCGTTCGATACCAGGTCATGGAAAAAGTATCCGTAATGTTCCGAATCTCGCTTGACGTGCTGGAGTAAGGACTGGACTTGGTCGTAGTTTCCACCTTTGACCTGGGAATGATAATCAAAGCGGGTCATGTGCAAGTGATCCAGAAGTGGTTTGCCGATGGATTGCACTTGGTTTTTGTATTCCTGGGACAGTGTCATCTCTCCTTGATCCTTGGTACCCAGCAAGTCAATGATGTGCACGTCCTCGTACTTGTTGACCAGCTCCTCGAAATGGCGACGCACTGCTGGTTTGGTTGCCTCTGGTCCTCTTGAAAGCTGAATCTTATGGCTGGCAAGCTGTAGTCCCTGCTGTTCCCAAAATACTGGCACACTTCCTCTGATTTGCGTATAGGCAAAGCACCATTCCTGGTTTGCCAAGATTGTTTCCGTCTAAAATTGAGGTTGTGGGGGTGTTAGGGCACGACTTGATTGTGTTGTCACTACTCGAAGATTAACCAACACCCTACCTCCACAAAATTCGCCACATTGCCATTGTCATCGATTCCTCGGGTATTGTATCTGGTGCCTAAGAATCGTTCGTAGAAAAAGCCAACAAGAATGAGTAAAACGTCTGCAGGAAAGCGATGTCAAATAAGCGGGACCTTGTTATCATACCAGCCCGCCTTGAGCTGAGTCTTGAAATGACTGAAATCTGTCCTTGGGTATTTGCTGTTCGGAAAGACTGGCAACCAACATATCCTTGAATGACATGGACCTAAAGAACCAAAAAAAAATGCGATCATAAGTATGAGTTCAATCTCTTTCGCTGCGACTCCTTTCTTCGTCGGGCCGGTGATCTGTCTACTATCACTCACCAAAAGCCCTCCAGCATCCATTTGATCTCGATCCTGCTCCTCCAAGTGCGAACGGAACAGCAACATCTCTTTAAGCATGAAATGGTTCCAGAGGAAACTCTCGTCACGATCCAAAACAGTATCCTTGCCCTTCTTTTCGTCAATATTCAGTGACCTAGGAAAGTCGATGCGTGAGGAATAACGGAACAATGTTGAGCCATTAGTGAATGCTATTTACCTTGATTGCATGCCTTCCCCAAAGTTTACAACCTATTCTCAAATGCTCTCATGGCTGTAATGATGACGCCAAGCCAAGGCAAGCATCTGTTGTGGATTTACCTCGTCTGGATGGACCGTGTGAGATCAAACTGGGGTGAGAAGAAGAACGCGCCGTTGCATAGAACCTTCTCGAGATCCTTGCATGGGTGTGGCATCATGGTGGGCCCCTTATCATTATCGAATGTGTTGGGAGATTCCACATAGGGCATTGGGATCATGTCCTCGTCGGGTGTGTTTCCTGTGAGGGAGAAGAACCGGACGGCAACAATCTTGTACACTGACTCGGCCATACGGATATCGCCCACTTTGACACACCCTGTCACGAAGGCAATGAATGTGTCTGCAAAGTGGGACAACAAGAATAAAGAATGATTTGAGTGTTAGCGTTTAGCCATGCATTGCAAGCCAAACCATGTAGAGATGGGCGGTTCTACTTGCCATTTGCATGGTGTATGAGTCCTAGACAGCCATAGACACCGCGGGTGTGCAGTTTTCGGTAGAGTGATGGTTGAAACTCGGAAGCAGGCTCGAGCTGGACTGCACATTTGGGCTGGCCATTGACGGCAGGCTGGTCATGCATGGAAAAGTAGAGGACCCTGCTATGCTGTTCCGCGCGGTTTGTGGTTTGCCTGAGGGCGATGGTGCGAGTGGGCTGGTCCGGGGTGGACAGGTACACCTCCGACTGCATTCTCGGGCGTGTTCGTGGTGGTGTGGTGTTGTGATTAAGGGAGGGGAGGTAGGCCGTTGATGGAGGGAAGATGAGGAACAAAGTGGTGAAGAAAGACGTTGAAAGAGACAGCCTCGCGAGAGAGGGCGAGGGCAAAAGAGAGTCTCAACAGCCGTGTTCAATTAGAGAGGGGGCCATGACTGCTCCGTCAAATAAATATATTTCATTTATCGCATTTGGGCAGACCACAACAAAACAACAACACCGAGGACGCGTCGCTTTCTCCATCTCACTCTACGCCGGACCCAATCCATCATTTATACGGCCCTACATATCCCACGCCGTACCCTACTAGTTCACAGGGCATACACTAAATCACACCACACACACTCACACCCCCATCACGAAAAGACCTACTACTCACACTACAGACATGGACAAGGGACTTATGGCCCTCATGGGCATCGAGGACGACTCTGCCAGGGACGAGGGCCTGATGGAGCAACGGCACCAATCCCGTGAACCAACGCCTTTCAGCGACGAAGACGATGATATGGAGTCCCTCGATATCACGACCCCAACCACCAAGAGCAGCAAACAGAGCAGAGCTAGCAGCCTCTCAGGGTCAGTCGACACAGCTATGACAACCCCAGTCAAGGACAGGAGCCAGGAAAGGAGCCAGGACAAGAGCGACCCCCTTGGTCTGTTTGATACAGCCATGGACGACTCGGACGACGAGCCACTGCTGCCCTCGACACTCACTCGCAGTCTTAATACCCCAGCCACTCAGCCGTCTCCATCCAACCCAAACTATTCTACCCCCCGCAGAAACTCGCCCGGCCCTCTCTCTCCACATCTAGGCCCTGCCCCTAGAGCCAGCACCTCGTCCCTGTTTGGATCAAGTGGCAGTACTGTCCGTGTCACCAAGTCGCCGAAAAAGCCAAAAAAGAGCAACAGCATGGGGGGTGGATCCCTCTTCAGCCCAACGCTCAGCCCACGCAAGCTAAAGAAATCTACCAGTGCGGGGTTCATGTCGCCCACACTCTCACCAGCACGGAAACCACACTCACAACCTCAAACGCTGTCACAGCCACTTCAACAAGCACAGCCAACGCCACCCTCCACTTCTGCTTTCCAAGCAACCTCTCTCTCACCAGCATCATCGTTATCTTCTTCTACACCTGCGTTTGTCCTCAAGAAAGCCCCCATCACGTTTTCGGACGACAGTGATTCCGACATTAGCTCCTTGGATGGAGACAATATTTTCAGCCGACCACCCAAAGGGAAGCCACGACCCGTCGACACCGAGATGGCGCCTTTTGGAGGCTCTGTCTCGACTGGAGGGCCCGAGTTCACGGACAAGGAAGTGGGCGCTGACTTGGTTCAAGCACAAGCTCCTAAGCGCATCTCGGAAAAGGACCGCGTCAAGCTGCGCATGGAGGCCGAGCGCCTGAAGCGCAGTGTCCCTGTCCCTGTCCCCGAGATTGTGAATGAGAAAAAGACCATGTCCTGGTTGTTACAGGAGGCGCAGAACAAGTTGTACGTGCATGAAATTTTTCATTTGGGACGGCCTAGAGGTTCTTACGGATAAAAGGGCTGGTAACTATTGGTGACTTCATTTTTTCTGATGTTTTGGTATTTATTATCTCTCTCGTAGGAAGCAAAAGCAGACCCAGCCTTCTTTCGGGGACACGGACCTCCTCCCCGTGACACGCCAGACCCCGACCAAAAAATACCGAACTATCGCACTGGATGACGACTCGGACGACGAGACGGAAGAGCAAGCCAAGTGGAAACAGGACGCGGCCCGTGCGCTGCTGGTGGCCCACATCCCCAAGGACCAGCGGCTCAGGATCTCAAAGGACTTGAACAGCAAGACCATCTCGCCCGAGAAGCGGAGCGAGGTCGAGAGGATCTTGCAGATGACGCCGCTATCGAACAAGATCCGTAATATGTCCCTCGTTACCTCCACCTCAGCTACAAATGCCACGCCAGTGACTATGGACGCCAAGGGATCGTCGTCGTCGTCTGCGCTCGCGTTTTTGACCAGCCCCAAGAAATCTTTGACGTCGCCGTCCAAGTCACAGAAGCCAGGAACCGTCAACAACATCAACCAGTTCAACGAGCTGATGAAGCGGCAACTGGCCAAGAAGAACCTTGAGCGACGCAAGCAGCTGGAAGAGGAGGCCAAAAAGTCTGGCACTTGGAAGTCACCCGAGGAGCATGCGGCCGAACAACTGAGGATTGAGGAGAAGCGGCGCAAGGGCTTGGATCCTGACGAGGACGAGGACGAAGAGGAAGACCCTGACTATGACCCCAAGGGCAAGGACACTGCCCCTGCCGGAACCGCGGACGATGATGAAGAGATGGCGTACGACAGTGCTGGTGAATCAGGATCGGGCGGCGAAAGTGCTCAAGAGGAAGAGGAGGAGGCGGAGGGTGACGATGAAGCTGAGCTTGACAACCAGGATTTGGAAGCAAGTGACGAGGAAAGCGACGACGAGGAGGAGGACGACGACGAAGAGGAGCCTCTTGAGGAACCTGAAGAGGATGAGGACGCGCCAGTCGTAAAGGCCAAGCGAGCTGGAGCCCGCAAGAAAACAGTGATTGGCGACGATGATGAAATCCGAGTCACGCTGGTGGACCGTAGCCAAGTCAAGCACTCTGACAGTGAACAGCATCATGCAGATCACAGCGATGAGGAAGGTGACGGCGACGACGATGTGAGCGATCTGGACCAGGACATAATGGAAGGCACTCAAGGTACCCAAGGCTTTGGCGCGTTCTTTGAGTCGAGCTACAACCCCAACAAAGGCAACAAACAAGAGCAGCTGGCAGCGCTGAACCGCGCACCGAGTACTTCACCTACACTGGACGACGATAGTGAGGTGACCTCGAGTATTGGTGGAGCGTTAGAGTTCCTCTCGGGCGGATTCCCTTCTGTGACACCGGCCCGTGTTAAGCCATCACAGTCTCAGTCTCAGGAAGCGTATGATGGCATCAGTCCTATCGTGGAAGACGATGACGAGGAGCCTGGAAACACATTGCCTCTGTCTTCCCAGTTCAACGCTTTTGATGTTCTGAAAAGCGCTACACCTGCAGTTCGTCGGAGACTGGTACAGCGCCAAGCCAAGCCTTCTCGAGGCCCCATTTCCAAGCACGACAAGTCGGCGTTCATTGAATACGAGGCCGAGGAAGAAGAGGACGAGTTTATGGGCATGGGCGGTGTCGACTATGAATCCGAGAACGACAACGACGATTATGATTTTGGTGATGGGATGGTCGATGCCAACAACACTCTCGATTTGGAGGATGTCCGTAACGTGAAGGCGTTGCACATGTAAGTGAGATGATGGGATAATTTTTCAACTTTCTGGGGAATACTCTTGGTTTGCTCCGCTTGATTCTAATTGCTTGTTGACCTTTTTTTTTTTTTTTTTTTTTTTTTTTTTTTTCTCTCTCACGCTCTTCAGGAAACACGAGCAAGAACAGCACGACAAGGAGATTTCAGACCTTGTACATGGAATTGCAGCGGGTAACCTCTGGAAGCGCCGCAACGGCCAGGCCGACGACATGGACATTTTTGACGAGGACGACATCAACGGACGATTCCGCCGAAAGAAGAAGCTGAAAGTGTCGGAGAAGTTTGAGAAACTTGGTATTTTTTTATTTTTTTTTGCTTTACCTGTTTTGCATGTGGATATTTTATTTTCCCTTCGACATTGTGCTAACATTGTTCCTTGGTCATTTATTTTGTAGCCGACAACCCAAGCACTGCTGCGTTCGCTCGCGCGTTTGAAAAAAATATTGGCGATGATGATCTCATCTTCCTCAGCGACCCAGAAGAGAGCGATCATGGAGGTACGGAAAAATCGGGCAAGTCAAGAAAGAAGGAAGTCGTGGAAGATGAGGATGCCGACATGACACTTGGTGGCCAGGATGAAGCAGAAGCATCGGAAGAGGAACTGAACACAGAGAAGAGAGCTGAGCGACTCCAGCAGGCACGACTCTTAAGAGATGGCAAAGCTTTGAGCGAGGTGACTACTACCACTACTACTACCACTACTACTACCGTGATCAAGACCAAAACCTCTACGGTGCCTGGCGAAGAAGTGTCGCTGGAGGATGACGACGGCCATGTGGACCCGATTGACGAGTATAAGGAGACCATGCGCCGCACCAAGGTCATTCGCAACATTCTGGATGGGTTTGATGACGAAGTGGATCTGGCCTCACAGTCCCTCGATCTGCCATCGCAGCGACGTACACTGCCTTCGACGTTCAACCTGCTAGACCGCATCGTTGACAAGGGGCCTGTGGAGGATTCTGCGGCGTCCATGAGAACTGGTGGTGATGTGGATGTTACGGCGATTGCTCGACCAAGAATGCTGGCGCGCCAGAACTCGTCCTTCTTGTCGGAGGAGCGCCGCACCCAGTTCTTGAGCACTGTGGGCGAAGAAAGCCGTGGTGGCAATGCGGGCAACCGTATGGTCAAGGAGGTTAACCGCCGCAAGATGGCATTTGCAACGTCGAAAAAGACAACGGATGGAGGATCTTCCTCTTCCTCTTCCTCGTCCTCGTCGGTCTCCGTCACAACGACGACAATGATTTCCCCTTCTTCTTCGAGTGATACTTCTTCCGGGAAGAGAGTGCCGGGTAAGGTACCTAGACTGCCCAGCGACGGAAGCAGCAGCCGCCTCTTGAGCCTCTTGTCCTTTGAGGAAGAAGAGTAAAGGAGGACGATTGTCTCTGTCATCCCTCCTCTTGCTATTTGTATTATACCACTTCTTTCATACAGGCCAAGTTTTTAATATGTACTATTGGCAATAAACTATTGCCTTTGCTTTTGCAAGCTATCCAACCCTATTTCTGGCACTGCACGAACGAGCTTGCTGGGTGGGCACCCGAATGTGTGATGCAGCCACAGAAGATGCTGGCGCCGGAATGGAGCACGTTCCGGCCCGCGCCTGGCGAACCTCCAGCGAAAGCAAGGCCTGGCTTGCGCGGAACTGCGAGTACAGACCCGAGCTACATTTGGCCGGAGTGGACTTGAGGTTCGCCAGAGTTGACAAACGCCTTCGGGTAGGAGGCGACGGGTTGATGGTGTTGGGTGACGTCAACGGCAGCATCGTGCGCGGCTCTAATGTCTTCGCGGAAGTACGATGTAATGGAGGTGACCAAGGCGAATAGGCCCACGAGGACAAGTAGAGGTGACGAGAGTATCAATGGCTACGTATTTTTCCTTTCCCTTTTTTTATATAACAACACGGATATATGTCCCTGGAGTCGGCAAAAAAAAAAAAAAAGGTATTTTCTTGATCTTTTTCTCGAACCCATCCCCGTGAAAGGTCTCCTTTTTCTTCTTTCAAAGGAAACCACTCACATCTTTTGGTTGATGCATCAAGAGTGAACATTCCCCACGGGTCTATAGGGACGATCCCTGCATATCATAACCATTGCGGGGTGCGCGGTCGTTTGTACTTCCCATAATCCACCTTCCACAAATAAGCATATTTTGCTAGAGCTCGTATAACACGTTTTCACACACTGACCAGACAACAGGTACACAAACCAATCTGAACTCATCTGTTCCGTTGGCCTTGAACGCTCTATCCTTGTGCAACGGAAACTATGAAACTTGCCAGAACCCTCAATTATCGTGCGGGTTTGAACCGCATTGTTCTCGGGCTTTGTCGATAAGCACGTTAGATACGGTCTGGTTCACGTACTTCTGCTGAGCAGCCCAGCCCGGTAAAATCTCGTCTAATATCGTAGAACGTTGTGGTGGACTACAAACACAAGACTGATTAAGAATGGGGCGCAGGGCCATTTTTATTATGTTCAAGAGCTCATGTTGTTCAAACAGTGGGTGTGATTGAGAGGGTACCATCCTTACTCCCATTTTCGCGATCCTTGGGAGTGTTCACCGTAGTCACAAAACAGAGAGAGGGAGATATATTTATTTTTTGCATCCATGCCTGCCTGCTGTGCAGTTTTCGTCTATTGTTGTTTTTTATCGAACGTTGACGAGGAACTGCTCTCTGGCCGCCCTCCAGCACGTAGTTGAGCGCGTTTCTATGATGAGGAACAAAGCATAAAGAAAACGTCAGCACACTCGTATCAACATCCCCCCCCCCCTTCCACGTCTTCATGCTTGAACCAAAGAAACATGACAAGTACATACCAGTGACTACAAGCTGAGTGATATCGTCATATCGGATACGCGCCTCCTCGTCCAGCGTCTCGTTCTCGCCATGGCCAATAATCACCAACTCATCATAATCCTCTTCATCATCCACCTCATCCTCCTCAAATACCTCCCCTCCCTTGTGTAACAGCGTCGACGATGGGCTGCCCAGATCCGTGCTGTCCATAGGCAAACCACCCCCCGGTGGAAGAAGAGGAGGAGGTCCCGAAACTCGCGGGTACGACGATGACGAAGAAGCTGCCGCCTTCTTTTTGGTTCGCTTCTTCAGCACCCGGTTTGGCTCAAGGCTGTTCATCTCGCGTCGTCGCTGGATCTGCTTGCGCAGGAACTCGCGCACCCGCCGACCTTGCGCATCCGACCGCGCCATCTCAATCTCCTTCATCGTCAACTCGTCCCCAATCCAGTCCCACAGCACCCGCACACTCGTCTCGTTGCCGATCCGTGCCGCCAACAGCATCGCGTTCGTGGGCCCACCGTGGTCATAGGTCTGGTACGGGTCCGCTCCTTGCTCCAACATCCAGTCCAGCAGCTCTTCTTGGTTCTGCTGATCGAATCGCTCAATGGCATCATGCAGTGGGGAGCGGCCACCACTGCCCTTGGCGTTCAGATCGGCGCCATGCTGGATCAGCACTTCCAACGCTGGGATTGGATCGGTCTGTGAACTCACAGCAATATGCATGGCCGTATTGCCTTTCGAGTCCTGGTCAGAGCAGCCGGTCGGGTTGTGCTGCAGGATCAACTTGAGCACCGGCACGGGGTCCTTGTTGTGCTCGGCCACGTGGAAAATGGACTGTGGCGTCAGAACAGCTCCCTTGGAAAGCAGTAGTGTCATGGACGGGACAGGATCAGGGCAATAGCGGGTCAGGAGGTCCATGCATGTCCAATCGCTTCCTGTCTTCTTGGTAAAATCTGCTCCAGCCTCCAACAGCAACTGAATGCACTCGTACGGCTCCGGATTGTATCGCACAAGCGAGTGCAGGACAGTCCAGTCCTTGTGACCAATGGCGGTGGCATCAGCCTTGTAGGACAAGAGTAACTTGAACAGCTCCAAGGGCTGGTTGTTGGCTCTGGCAACAAGATGCAAGCAAGTCCAGTCGCTCTTGGTCTTGGCGTTCACGTCCGCTCCAGCCTCAATCAGCAATCGCATGCTTTCCAGGGGATCCGTGCAGTAGTTGGCCAAGAAGTGCAGAATACTCCAGCCGTCCTGAGTCGTTACTGTGGGGTCAGCGCCACAGTTGAGCAGGAATCGAATCGACTCCAAAGGCTTGGGGGTGCAGCGAGCAACACTGTGCAGTGCAGACCATCCATTCTTGCCCACAGCGTTCACATCTGCACCATACTCCACCAAGATCTTGAGAGCCTCCAGAGGATCCTCGTTCGAGTTGGCCAGTAAATGGATAGGCGACCAATCGTCGGCCGTCTTATCATGGACAGTGGCGCCGGCCTCCAGCAGCAGTCGCAGTGGCGCCATGGGCTTCTTATTGCTGTAGACGAGGAAGTGGAGAGTTGTCCACTTCTTTTTCCCTTGCTTGTTGACGTCGACACCTGCTTTGAGGAGAACCTGGATCGATTCAAACGACTCGTACGGGTCATGGCAATGCTTGGCGAGCGAGTGGAGCGCAGTGGCATGTCGAGCCTTGAGGACATTGACGTCCACTCCTGCGTTCACGAGCAGCTTGATTCCTTCCAGCGGCGTCTTGTTGTACCGGACCAAACAGTGCAGGACGCTCCATCCGTCAGCTCCAATCACGTTTACATCAGCTCCATGCTCCAGCAGATAAGCCAGGGCCTCGACAGGCTCCGGGTTGTCCTTGGCAGTGTAATGCAGTGCGGTCCACTGCTTGATCGTCTTTGCGTTCACGTCCACTCCGTGCTCGACCACAAGCTTGATTGTTTTGAGCATGTCCTTGCTCTCTCTCGAATACTCTCCCTTGAAGATACACCTGGCCAGGGCGTGCAGCACAGTGCACTGCTCATCCGTCTGAGAATGGACCGATACACCGTGCTCGATCAGATACTTGATGCAGTCGTACGGGTCCGAGTTGTAACGGGCAAAAGTGTGCATCACACTCCAGCCGTGCACACTGATGGCCTTGACATCGGCCCCTAGAGACACTAGGAGCTTCATGGCCTCCAAACAGCCAGGGCGGTACGAATGAGCTAGCGTGTGAAGTACCGACAGTCCCTTATCGGTAGCATGGTTGACCTCGGCGCCGTGCTTCACCAGCAACTTGATGGCCTCCAGTGCTTCCGGCTGTTCTTGCACAAGGATATGGAGAGGTGTGGCTCCGTCCACGCGCAGTGCCATGGGGTCGTACCCTTCGTGGAGCAAGATGTCGATCATGTTCCACAGAACCGAAGGGTCGTCTTGGATGAGGTAGTTGCAGGCGAGGTGGAGGTATGTCTGGTTGTGACCCAGGGGTTTGTCTCGCGTAAACTGTCCTGGTCGAGCATACAGTGCGTATTCTGCCGATATTGGGGAGTATCCTGTGTTGCTGGAGGGCGACTCTGCTTGAGCAGCCGCCGTGGCTGCTCTGGCTTTGATGGAAAATGGGTGTTCGGGTCCCTGGCTGTTGTTGGCGTGTCTTTGTGAGGAGGATGGTGATGAGAGGTAGCTTGGAGATGGTTTGGAATGGGCGCTCACAGATGCTCCTCCTGGTCTGCTCTCTGCGGCGTCTTGTGCAGCGGCTGCAAGGCGGGAACAGCGGCGCATGGCGAGAATGAATGCGACGGCATGGTAGTCGCCTGCGCGCACAGAGATCATCATGGGGTCTGGGGGAGGGTTCTCGACAGAGTATGGCCCAAAGCGGGCCTTGAGCCACTCCAGGTCCAACTCGCTCGTGCGCTCTGTCAATGAAGGTAGGTGGAGTGTTGTCATTGTCCTTGGGGTGTTGTTTGGGGTGCTGATGTTGTTTCTGATGTCGTTGCTGGAGCGTATGATATTTGGCATTCGAGGCTGATGAGTGCCTGTTTATCCGCGTTGACTAATAAAAGCGCCAGAGGTCCATACATCATCACTGCGTGAATACGGAGTCTTGCATGTTTATCCTTTGGGCCGGCCATGTCGCACCATGTATTGCGTATGTGATGCGAGTCAATTATTTACCTTTGTAATGCGATTGCGCTGTGCAAGCTGGGCTGTGAGCTGTAGTGCACCAGAGTGGAGGTTGGTGAGTGTGGTGTGGGGTGTGTATGCGTATGTGTGTTTGGTGAATGGGTGTGTGCGTGCGTGCGTGCGTGTGTGTGTGTGCGTGATTGAGCGGTAATGGGACGATGGCGAGGTGTGCCAAGTTGGCTTAAAAAAAAAAAGGAGTCGTCCAAAAAAAGACAGGAGATATCACGTGATATGTGGGTCGCCACCAATGTGCGAAGTGGGTGTTTTATTTTTCAAAGCTGCTTCTTGCGCAAGATTTCAGACAGTCTGTGCAGCGACATGCCGCCCTGGATCACCACACTGTTGTCCACACTGCCGTCCGGGTTCAGAGCCGCAACGCCTTGCTCCCGCCGCATCTCGAGCCGATTTACTGCTTCTTCTTCAGACATCCCCTCAAAGTCAATCATCCGCTGGATCTCGTTGATGATCCGGAGGCGTCGACTGAAAAAGTTGGCTGCTGAGGAAGTGGTCCGCCAGCTGGGTCCGTACTGTGCTTCCAGCTGCCGAATCGACGGGTTGCCAGGCCCCAGTCCCACTGTCCATTCTTTCCACAGCTCAGGTACCGTGTTCACTTGCCGGTTCATGACGTAGATCGGTGGTGGGGGCGGCGGGGGTGAGTTTGAGGAAGCGTTGCGTGGGTGGTAGTGATGGTCATCGCTTGAGCTGTAGCGACGGTGGTGGCCCTGGCCATCATTTGGATACTGTTGGCGAGAGTGTGTACGTCGGTGGTATGGGTGCTGTTGCGAATTAGGGTAGTAGGTGTTGTTCATACTGTGGGTTGATGAGCATGACAAGTTGTGCATGTGGTGGTATTTGGTTCTGTCGACTTGGATGGGTGCTGAGGACCTGTTGATGCTGCTGATGTTGCTTTGAATCGCCTGGTAGTGCTCGAATTCGTCTTGGATGGGGGGAAGGCGTTGGAAAGAGTTGCTTCGCGAGTATTCGGGATCATGGTCTCCCGGATGTCGTGCAAAGTCTCGAGGAGACCCTGGTTGGAAAGCACGGGAGGATGAGTTGGACGATGTAGGCGTTATGACCAAGTTTAGAGGTCTAGCATTTGGGGATTCCTTGAATGGAAGGGAGTTGTCGTGGAGACTTGACAAATAGCCTGGCGGCTGGGGCGATAATGACCGTGGCTGTTTGGTTGCCTTGACACCCTCCATCTCACCGACTAGCGTACTACTGCTTCTTTTGTGACCATGAGGCACTTGTCGTTCCTCATAGCCTTGCGCAAACCTAGGAAGCTCTCGGTAGTTGGTATTGGCAAAGTAACGACGATCGGGTGGCGAAGGTGAGCGATCAGGCCACTCTTGACGTGTTCGTGCGTGATACGCTTCAAGTCCTCTGGCGATGGCCGCAATCAGATCGTCTGTTGCTCTCCTCTCCCAGTTCCCAATGGGACCCTTGTGGGTGTGAGTGTGGGCGATGGTCTTGGAGTTTCCCATCTCGGTCGCGCTTGAGACGCCAGGTTCATCCTCGATGCGCCTCGGCTGGTCTGGTTGGCGATAGAGGATTTGTACTTGCTCCTGTAACTGTACGATCGCAACCGCAGTACTGCTGCTGGATTGCTCCAAGTCGCCAAGCCTGCCTTCCACATCTCTGGGAATGTTGTTGGAGGAGGAGGAGGAGGAGGCGAGGGTGTGTTTGTGACAATACTGCTTTTCCCAAAGCAGTAGAACCGGCCTGAGATGTTTGAGGAGCGTGGAAGGAGTTGGGGTTTGTGGTGTCTCCTGGCCGTTGGATGGACCGTTGTATGGTGCGTTTGGAGATGTTTCGAGAGACTGGACCACGTCCTCCATAAACTTGAGAAACCGGGCAGGCGTGATGTCGGTGGTCTTTTCGTCGTTGGATGTCGAACACCACGACTATGTTATGCCAGGGGAACAGGGAGGGGCACACGCATAGTTTGTGGTTTGGTTAGTATCCAAATGTGTATTTGTTTGAAAGTCCGCCCTGGTACGTCCTTGCGAAATAAACACACGAAACATCTACCTTCCATCGAGCAAGGTCCTCGGTGTTGTCGTCTGTGTGTTTGGATCGAAGGTTGTTTCTTCCTTTGGAGAGCTCCTTGGAGACACCAATGTCCAGACTCTTGACGATGGTATCTTGTGTAGTGCGAGTAGGACCCTGGCCACCCTTGCCATGGTCCTCGATCGCTTTGGATGTGTGTTTTCGTTCTGTGGTGGTGGGATAGGATTCCCTAGGCAGGGTGGTGGGCCCATGGGTGTGTGTGCTTTCGGATAAGGAGGCCATTTCTCCTTCTCTCTCAGAGGTGGTAGTCAACGTAGGCTTCTGATTTGTGTTTCCAAGTGTGTTTGGGGATCCCTGAAAAGGAAGAGTGAGAATGAAGGGCTTTCGCTTGGGTTGATCAGAGAGAGAGAGAGGGGCGCTTGGGCAAGGTTGGGTGTTTGCAATGAGTCTGTGTTTGAGTAGGACTGTGCTCAAGAATGTGCCTCGACAACAGGATGGCAAAATGGTGAGAGTTGAAGATGAATGAAATGGGAAATGAGGAAGTAATGAGTGAAAGGGTGTGAGAGAAGAGAAAGTCCATCTCCTCGTCTCCTCTTTCTCTTTCTCTCCTCTCCATTTGCCAACAAACGAGAGTGAGTTGCTCGTTCAGGCAGTACGTGTGGGTGTGAGTGTGTGAGTGAGAGTGTGTGAGTGTATGTGTGAGTTTGTGTACCTCTCTCTCTCTTCTCCTCTCTCGTTCCCTCGCTTTTCTCTCTTTCTCTCTCAAACTCTGTTTCTCTCTCTTCTCTCGCTCTCTCTCTCTCTTTCTCTCTTTCTCTCTCTTTCTTTCTCTCTCTCTATCCCTTCTCTCTCACACACACAGACTCTCTCTCTCTCTGTGTGATGTCTCATCTCTCTTTCTCTCCTCTCTCTCCTCTCTCTTCTCTCTTTGCGCTCTGTTCTCTCAGTCCTCTCTCTCTCGCTCTGTGTTTACGTGTATGGCCTCTCTCTCTCTGCTCTCTTTCTCTCTTCTCTTTCTCTCTCTCTCTCGCTCTCTCTCCCTCTCTCTCTCTCTCTTCTCTTCTCTTCCCACTCGTGTCTTCCCTCTCTCCTCTCACTGCCTTTTCTCCTTTTCTCCCTCCTCTTCAAATATCACGGACTGACTAACTCCAGCAGGACAGGAAGCTTGCTCCTTTGTATGTGTATACTTGTTTGTTTGTTTGTGTATTGTCTCCTCATCACTCTCATTGCGCTGTTTCTTTGTTGTTCTTTCTTCCTCTTCTTTGCTCTCCATTCTTCTTGTTCTTCTTCTTTCCACTTCTTTCGTTTCTTCTTCTTCTTCTTCTTCTCCTCCTCCTCCTCCTCCTCCTCTTAACCATGAAACAGCTTTGGCCCCTCCTCCTTCATCCATCTCTCTCACTCTTTTCTTCTTCGCTGGAAGGAGTAGATCGCCCAATGGTTGATCGTTTGCCTTCCATCGCTCCTCTCTTTCTTGTTGTGTCATGTTCTCAGGGACTTGATGGGGTGGATGTCCTAAATGCAGGCACCACACCAATGTGCCATATCGTTGTGCCTTTAAAAAACGAATCGGTTTGAGCGGTCAACGAGCTCAAGATCGTCCAAGAATGTATCTGGAAATATCCTCTCACGTCTCGAGACCACCATTGGGGATTCCGTCCGCAACCAACATATTTGGCAATGCATTGCCGCGCTTTGCTCTTCCTTTGCTACTCTCGCCCTTTTTTTTATTATTATTATTTGCAACGCGATGTTCCACCACATTTTTCCTTCGTTCAAGAGACGCGACAAATCTCCCTCTCCTCCTTTAATC
The DNA here is from genome assembly GCA_000739165.1 of Podila verticillata NRRL 6337. Lineage (NCBI taxonomy): Eukaryota > Fungi > Mortierellomycota > Mortierellomycetes > Mortierellales > Mortierellaceae > Podila > Podila verticillata. The sequence continues at coordinate 2,400,682 of KN042422.1, forward strand.
ACTCTTCTCATGCTTGGTACTGGCCAAGAGGTAGCCATGCAGACGCGGCACGAGGAACCCTAGGCCGCCCACAACCGCCACCACAATTACCAGCGCCAGCTTCAGGGCCTGGTACGGGATGTGCAGGTACAGGCGCTCCAGGACCAGGTTGTAGGGAACCGGCCTGGACTCGGGGCCTGCGCGGTAGGACACGCCAGTGTAGGTCGCCTTGATTCTTGCAAACATGGTGTCCTATGAGAGGCGTTTCGAAAAGGATGTTAGAGTGGTATGGCATGGCAGAGCTCAATTGGTTCATATATTGCCTGGCGGTCATGATGTGCCTTTTCATTTGCATTTGCTTTTGCTTTTGCTTTTTTTTTTTTTTTTTTTTTTTTTTTACCTTGGGGAAATGATCGATCAGCTGGATGCTTCTAGGGACGTGCTTCTGTGCTTCGTTCATGGTCCACACACACATTTCGAAATCTGCTGGTGACTACAAAGCAGTACAACATCAAAGCGAGAAAGGGGGACAAGCGGCAAGAACACGTTGTGTGTTAATCGTTTTTGGTTAGTATTGGGACTTTTTTTTTTTGTAACAGTTAAAAAAAATAATCTGTCGAGAGAAACAAAGAAAAAAACAGGGCAACGTTTACCGTAGCAGGGTACGAGATCCGCAATTCAAAGGACGCGCCCTGGGACAACGCGTCAAGTGCATACCACTTGTACTCACGATTCTGGAGATCGCCGCCGCCAATCGCCTCTTGGAGTAGGGGGTCCTCCTCCTCCGAAGGTGGCGAGGCCATGCGGTGGGCTATCGTCACGTCGTCAACAGCGAACGAAGGCAGGATGGTCTCCTGACGGATGATGGTATGAGGCGACGACAAATGTTTCCTACAGACGTCTAAAGCGTGAGTTACTGTAAAGTCATACTGATATTTCTCTCCTGACAAACATTATCAACAGGGGTCTCCTCTCCTTCCTTCACGTTACCACTGCGTAGGGTCAACGACCCCATGGTATCTCTCCGAATCTCGATCGTCCGTTCCTGGGTTGGATAAACCAGGGCTCGCGACTTCTTCTGTGTCGTGGCTGACGGTAAAGATGACCTTCTCGGTGTTGGCCTGTGCGGAAGATGCAAAGACCACGACCAGCAAGAATGCACCCAGTAGAGTCAAGTGTCGCATCCACGGTGATGGCGCCTTGTATTGCATTTAATAATAAGAGTAGAATAAATCGGCAAGTCGAGCGATGTGATTTCTATTTCGGATGGAATGTGGGCCCCTCTGGGAATCTCGGGGAATAAAGATGAGTTCAAGGGTGTTGGGCTAATGTGTCGTTGTTGGTGGTTGGGATGACACTGAAAAACGAATGCATCGCAAAATAAATTCTGGGACTCGCATTCCACGTGCGCGTTTGTGTGTCTTGATAGATTTTTTTTTTATTTTTGTTTGACAAATGCTCCTGTTCGCTCCATTTTTTTCTTTACATACGATCCTGGGGCTTGAGGTTCAAAAGACGCATGGCGTTACCAAGAGTGACACGGGCACTCCAGTACATGAACAAGCGAGCCTCAGCAACCTCCTTGGCGGCACCCATGACGTACATCGACTCCAGGGCCTGCGAGACGTTGTGGGACAGCTTCATGGCGTAGCCAACAATGTTGACGGGCTCGAACGAGCGGCTGGTATCGCGAACAATCTGGGGGTAGCGGGCAATCATGGTGATCAGGTCACCAGCGGCACGCGAGTCACCCAAATGGCTCAGGTCTGCGTTGGGGTTGACCTCCATCTCGGTCTTACGCTCAATCGAGCACAGACGGGCGTGGGCGTACTGGAGGTATGGGCCAGTGTCACCCTCGAACGAGAACATGCGGCCCCAGTCAAAGTCGTAGTTCTTGACACGGCGGGCCGAGGCATCCTGAATCATAATGGCCGAAATTCCAATGTTGTCGGCCACATGCAAGGGGTCCTCGATCTGGGCGTACTTGTGCTCGTTCTTCTTCATGACCTCGTGCATAGAGTCACGGGTCTCCTCCAGAATATCTTCCAAGAAAACGACAGTTCCCTTGCGAGTGGACATGCCACCAACCATGCCAAAGTTCAAGTGGGTGACCTTCTTGGCCCAGTCAAAGCCAAGGAGCTCTAGAATCTTGAACAGCTGCTTCAAGTGCAGATCCTGCTGAGAAGCGACAATGTAGTACATGTGCTCGAATCCGTACTTCTCATAACGCTCCAAGGCAGCTCCGATATCGCGGGTAATGTACAGGGTGGTGCCGTCCTTCTTCTGAACAACGCAGACGCCGAGCTTGTAGGCAGTCAAGTCGATAATCAAGGCACCGTCTGACTCGGTCAAGAGCTTCTTCTCGTGCAACATCTTGAGCGCGCGGTCCATGCCGTCGGTGACCTGGGACTCTCCAGAGTAGACGTCGAAGGCAATGTTGAGACGGGCATAGATATCCTTGTACTTGACAATCGACAAATCACGGAAGCGGCTCCAGATCTTCAATGCTGCCTCATCTCCATCCTCCATCTTCTTGAAATAGGCACGGGCCTCGTCATGAACAGCCTCGTTTTCCTTGGCATCTTGCTATTAGAGAATCAACAATAAAAAAAGAAATGTCGTCAGTGTATGCCATCCCATCTCACGCGCTCCAAATCGAAATGTAGACACTATGGTGCTTACGTTGACCTTGACGTAGACATCGAACAAGTGCTTGATGGGGTCCTCCAACAACTTCTCCTCAGATCCGTAGCGCTCGAATCCAACAGCCAAAAGACCGTACTGCTTGCCCCAGTCGCCGAGGTAGTTCATGCTGACGGTGTCGTAGCCGTTGGCATCCAGAATGTTGCGGACAAAGGATCCAATGATGGTACTACGCAAGTGTCCGGCGTGGAAGGGCTTGGCAATGTTGGGCGAACTGAACTCGACAACAACCTTCTTGTTTCCGCCCAAGTGGTTGCATCCCCAGCGCTCCTTGGTGTCGTAAATCTTTTTGAACAGGCTCTGGGCGAGCTTGATGTGGTTGAGGAAGAAGTTGACGAAGGGTCCATCGGCCTTGGCCTCGAGGACGTAATCGTTGAGTTGGAACTATTTTTTTTTTTTTTTTTTATCAAAAGAAAAGAAAAGCTGGGGTTAGACATGGAAATAGGAAAGTGAAAATTCTCAGACAAAACGCGCAAAAAGTTGACATGGTAGTTACCTTGGCGACGATGTCGGCAGCAATTGCGGCGGGGCTGCCCTTGAGACGCAGACGAGGAACAGACAGAGCAACGTGTCCGTTGTTGGAATCACGAGGAGCTTCGAGAGCATCGTAGAGGATTTTGATATCGACATCCAACAAGGCCGAGAGCTGGGCAGCTAATACGTTCTTGAAGGCATCCAGAGGGTCGACTGATGGATCGGATCCAGGAATAGTGGGGATGTTAATGACTGAGCTCTGCTTGGCCTTCTCGGCGGCAACGGCAGCAGCCTCGGCAGCCAGGGCCTCGTTGGCCTGCTTGATGACGGCGTCGAGCTCAGCGACGGCCTTCTTGGTCTCCTCACGCTGATCCATGCGCTCCATCCAGGCCATGAACTTTGGCAGCTCCTTGAGCGACGAGAGCAATGAGTGGCTCTTGGTATAGGCGGTGATGGTGCCCCAGATGGCGTAGTCAGTGAGGGTGGGGTGGTCCTTGGAGAACAAGTAGGCATCCGAGTGGTTGGCGGCAGTAGCGAGGGTGGCGAGGTGCTTGGGGGTGAAGATGGTGTGGCGGACAGTGTCGAGGAGGATGTCCTGAGCAGTGATAGAAGCGAGGTCGCTCTCGTTGTAAAGGGTGGTGTTGGGGAAGGAGCGGGTGAGAAAGCGGGCAATGGCGACTGTGCCGGTGATTTTGACGGGTTTGACGGTGCCCTCAGGGACCAAGGTGGTCTGAGCAACAACCTCGGGCGAGGCGGGCTTCAAGGAGAGAGTAGAGGAAGGAGCCTTGAGGGCATGGGCGAGAGCCAACAGGCCATATGGAGCGTTGTTCAGGGGAAATGACAAGGCCATGCTGGAATATGTGAAAATGTACAAATGGACGTGAGGAAGAAGAAATGAAAAAGAAGAAAAAGGAAGGAAATGGGTAATGGGAAAATCCTTTTTGTTTTTGTTTATGATCGAATTGGGGTTGGGTATTTTGGTGTGCAGAAAATGGCTGGCGAAAACTGAGCGAGATGGCCGCTATTTGAAGCAGGGATCGGTGGCTTGGCTTTTTTTAAACTTTTGCGAGTCACCGCGCGTCAAGCTGAGATATTCTGGCTTCGCCCCACACCCCTCCAAACAAAGATCAACAGCAAGAACAACGCAATTGGAGACTATGAGAGGTTTATAATGGTCCATACGGCATCTACACCGACACTACAGCAGGGGAAGCGGCATTGGCATTGGCTCTGCGCGCAGCTCTGGCCGCTTCTTTCTCCATGCTCTCGAGGATCCAGCCGGTGTGGAGCAGACTGTGCTGGTACATGGCGGGGACCGTGCCCTCGTCCTTGACATAGGGCAAGAAGGACACCTGGGGACGGTTCTCCATCAACTTGACAAGCACCTTGCGATGCAGGAACTCGGGAATGTGGTGGACAAGGAATCGGAGGCCTAAGGCATACCAAGTCTATTTTTTTGGAGCAAATTGCAGACGTATTTTAGAAACTCGTGTGGGGATAGAGGGGTCATCCACATCAACTTAGGAATCAGATTTCCCACTGGCTTTACATTGTCCTTAAGCGAGGCAAAGAACTGGCTCATGGTAAAGCTTTCCTGGACCAGAGGAAGACGCTCCTCCAAGTAGTCCTGGAACACAACGCGCAACCCCTTGGTACAAATCGTCGAGGGCAGCGTGTTGAGCCAGTTGCCGAGACATATGGCATCCTGGATAGCATTCGCCGCTCCTAAGTAACATTTACAGTGCAACAAGGAGAGTCAGCAAAGGAAAATTTCTCTCTTTCTCCACCTCAATTCCGACCCTCCAACAAAAGTTACCTGCACCGCCCTATGGAGTCGTGGGGAGAGCAAATCAATGTATTAGCCTTCGCAACCAAATCAAATGGCATTTCGTCTGCACAGAACATAGGCGAAGTGGGATCTTACGGCTGGGTCAAATGTATGGACGGCGTCGCCGAGGAGAACCACGCGGTTTCCATACCAAGTATCGAACACTTTTTCCTCAAGCATGACTTTCGAGATCAGGTCCTTGGGTGTTCTGTCGATAAGATCACCCATAGTCATATTGCCGTTGCCGCCAGGGATAGTCAAGTGGCGCACGTCATTACACATGGCCTCGGCCGCTTCAGGGCCCCACTCGGAGTTATGGTTGCTCTCCTGTTTGTCCTGCGAACTGGACAGCTCCTGGTTCAGGTGGTGGATCACCATCCACATGTGCGTGTTCTCCTTGCTGGCGAACACGGCTCTCTATTTAAGGGGTAACAAAAGGCCCAAAGAGCTTCATCAAAATCTGCGATAAGCTAAACGCAAACAAGAATATTCGGATGACTCCTCTCGCAGCGCACACTTACTGAGTAGGGCTCATTGATACCTCTGACAGAGTAGAAGGTACATTCTTCCGTCTGCATTTCAGGGAAATCCTCGGGGTTCTGGGGAGTGGTCTGGCCCACAAGGCAGGTGGTGCGGTAGGGGAGGTGGCCATCATCACTTTCGGGCAACATGCCTTCTTTCTTGATCTTGTCGTACATGAGCTTGCGCACGGTCGAGTACGCGCCATCGGCGCCGATGAGTATATGTCCCTTACACTGGGTGCCGTCCGCAAAATTTATGTACACCGCGTCCTCTTCGTCAAAGTACGACACAAGCTTCTTGCCCATGTGGATCTTGTTGGCAGGGATGCGGCGGCGCAAAATGTCGTACAAAACTGGACGGGCAATGACCTGGGCCCGGTATCCGCCCCTACATTAAAAAGCAGAAAGGTCGAGAGTATTTAGAAAATGTTGTTGGAGGAATAGCATAAGCTATGCGAAGTTGTCAATACAGAGATACATTGAAATGCCTTACAACTCCTTTACGAGTCTCCAGTCAACGATGCCAACGGGGCGACGGTCCTCGCTGTAATCCTGAGTGATCATATGGGGCTTGCACTTGGACACGACTTCATCATAAACTCCAAGCTGAGTGAAAAGTGGCAACACGGTGGGGCCAAGGGAAAGGGCAGATCCTGTAGCGACACATCAAGACGAGGTTAAATCACACAGCTAATGGTGCCTTTATCTCAAAAAAAAGGCATACCAAAAAGCTTTATCCATACCCAAGGGCTTGACGGTGGTAGCTTTTTCGTAGATGGCATATGGAACGCCGGCAGCCTCGAGGATCAGACCGAGGGTCACGCCTCCGAGACCGGCACCGACAATAAGGACGGTTGGTTTTTCTTGAGTCATAGGAGTCAAGTTGAAATGAGGATGAGCGGAGGATGGGATGGGATGATGAAGGATGATGAAGAGTGGGAATCGAGATTCAGCGGAACCATACCATCACATATACTCACTCAGAAAGTTAGAGCGTTTGCATAATTCAAAGCAGAAACGAGAACATTTGTTCTTTGTGCGACATGAGCACATTCCCAATTATGCATAAGGCGGTGGGTAGCATTGGGCGAGAAATAAACAGGTTTGACGTATTCATCATCCAGTGATCGCCAGAGGCACCGAGTAGGTTCAAATATCATGATCGAGAGAGACACGGTGCTGGCGATATTTGCAGGCCATATCGGCACCATTGTCAGAGTTATTTGGGAGCCCTGCCATTGCCCAGAAACATGCACATTTTGACACTGTTTGCTCTATATTTCGAAATTTAACGCCCAGGCAGTATTCTTTCAACCTATTTAGTTACAATCTTGGCAGTGGACGCAGCGGTTGTGGTAGTGGTCGTGGTCGTAGTGCTGGAGTTGCCAGCAAGTTTCCTGGTCTTGATCAGACTTGGCTGTGGGATGGGTTTGACGGACCCATTGTCCTCGACCAGAGGTAGGAACGCAACTTGAGGCCTATTGGCCGCCATTTTGGCTATCGCGATGCGGTGCAGCCACACTGGCATGTTCTTGGATGCAAAGCGGGCAATGGCGCCTACCATAGTCTATGATAATTTGGCCATGGAGAGTGATTAGTTACATGTCATTGCAACTATAGCATTACTCTCAAGTCCATATCAGTTCTCTGCGATCTTGAGTCGTCCTTACCTTCTCAATTAACTTGCTGAGCATTCGACTAGTCTCGAAAGCCTTCTTGGCCAGAGGATAGCGCTCTGCTTTGTATTCGCTGAAGATCATGTTGATGTCCTTGGGCGAGGTGGATGGAAGGACATTGATCCAGTTGGCGAGAGCAATAGCGTCGTGCATGGCGTTCACTGCACCCATGGCGCCGGAAGGATTCATCTACAATATGAGCGAAAAGTCAACACACACGAGCGATATTTGAGAATTGATGCTTGTTAATCAAATCAATTACCTTGTGGCATGCTAGTCAACAGTTGGGGAACGAAAAGGATGTAAAACAACATGTTTAGTTTTTGTGCCACTCTGTTACTCTTCCTTGAATCTGATGCATTTCTTAGGCACTTACCATCGCCAAGTAGCACCGTTCGCCCACCGTACCAAGTGTCAAACAGTTTTTCCTCGAGCATGACCTTGGAAATGTACTCCTTAGGTGTCCTGTCGATCAGGTCACCGAGGACCAGCTGTCCGTTGCCGCCAGGCACAGGAAAGTCGCGCACCTCCTTGCACATCTGCTCCGCAGCCTCAGGACCCCACTCTGAATTGCGGAAAGCATCATTGTCCTTTGCCGAGATCTTGTTCAAGTGATGCTAAAGAAAGGATTAAATTAATTAATGCAGACCAAGTTAACAACAAACAAAAGGTGGGCTGCATAACTGACGAGAGATGGCGAAGATGCATTAAAAAGGTATGTGTGACCAAACATACCACAACCATCCAGCAGATTGTTGAATTAGTGGTAAACGTTACGCGCTATTCGATTTTTTTTTTTTTTTTTTTTTTTGGAGTCGAGAATTAAAAATCGTAAGCAGCGTGCATGAAAAGAAAGAGAAATATGAGTGCGAGAGCCTTATAAAGTATTCCTTACTGTGTATGGTCGCGCATCTCCAAAGAGCGATCGGAAACTGCATTCTTCCTCGAGGATCTCGGGAAACTCCTTTGGATCCAATGGACGAGTCTGTCCCACAAGACAGGTACAAGTGAAAGGTAAAGCTCCATCATCCGTGGTGGGCAGCTTCTTTTGTTCTTTTAATTGCTTGTACAGGTTCTGACGGACACCCGAGTACGCTCCATCGGCGCCCACGAGAATGTCGCCTTCGTGTCTCTGGTTGTCCGAGGTCTGGATGATGACCTTCTCGTCGTCCTGGGTCATGGACAAGACCCGCTTGCTCAAAAAGATTTTGTGCTGAGGGATCTGGCGCAAGAGCATTTCGTACAGCACTGGACGGGGAATGATGCGGTTGTAGTAGCCGCCACTGTTGAGGATTTTCACAAGAAGGTAGGTGTGGCGGGGTGAATGCACGTACATGGGTCACACCTTGGTCGTGTGTCGAATGCTACAAGTGTTGACTTACAACTCTTCCATCATGCGCCAGTCGAGGATGCCGTACTGCTCACGGTTCTCGTTGAATCGTCTGGTGACGAGGTGAGCCTTGCTGTTGGCCATGAACTCGTCAAACAGACCGATTTGCTTTAGCATTGGAATCACGCCGACACCTAGACTGATTGCAGATCCTACATCGATGGTATGTCGCACAGAGAAGGGAGCTCAGGGTGTGAGTGTTGGTGGAAGTGATTGTTGGTTGACCCTTGTGCGACAATTTACCCAGTGGCTTCACTTCCGAAGCTCTTTCGAACAGCGCGTATGGTACATTGGCGCGCTCGAGCAGGAGGGCAAGGGTCACTCCGCCGAGACCCGCGCCAACGATCATGACTCTGGGCTTGTTGTCATCGATAATAGTCTCCATGAGGAAATGGGAGGGTTTGGATGCTTGTATTGCTGAGTGGGTAAAGAAAACAAGGAAGGAAGAAAGTGAGGAATGAAGATGGATGAAAGAGAGGAATGAGGATGGATGAAAGAGAGGAAGAGATGAATGAGAAATGAAGAAATCAAATCACATGAACAGATTTCGATCCCCAGTTTTCCTCCCTTGCCTTCATTAGTCCTGAGTCTCGTTGACATACAGAAGTATCAAACCATGCTGTCGCTCTTTTTTACTTCCTTCTCTCTTTGTTCGCAGACTTCGCTCTCTTTTTTTTTAATATTTTTCAATCTCCTTCGCCTCAATTTCGCCCACACTGTCCACACTGCCCAGTCGAATGCACGGTGGGCGTCTTGGCCATTTGTTCTCCCTTTGGACATCTCTTCGAGCCTCGAGGGATCCAACTTTTCCACTAATTGGCTGTATCGTAGAGTTTCCGTCCTCTCTCCTCTCTCCTCTCTCTCTCTTTATCTCTGAGATGCTCTCACACGCTCAAAATAAGATATGCTGCTGGGAGTACCTGGATCTGTGCCCTGGTCTTTTCCTTATTAGGATTATGTATGTGATCGTGCGTGGATTTCCAAAACGATCATGTCCTCGGGAAAACTGTCTAGTCTATTCATTCTTTATTAACCAGTTTGCTCGGCATTCCCTCAGAAAGTAGGCAAGTTCTCTCTCCAGTCACTCAAACAACAGCTGGTGTTTCAAAAACCATAGGCGCAGCTATGGGAAGTGGGAAAGTGACCTTTCGATGCAAGCTGGGCTGGTGGTTCGCCTTGACGGTTCCCTTATCTTCAGCTCGGGGAAGGAAGTTGACCTGAGGTCTGTTTACGATGAGTTTTGCCATCGCAATCTTGTTCAGCCATGGAGGCATGTGCATCATAGAATAACGGATCAAGGCGCCTTGGAGAGTCTATTGAACACGAAAGCGAAACCATTCCCGAGTCCAATGTTAGGCTCTCACTCAAGGATGTCGACCGGTCCAGATTCAAGAGGAGGAAGACGCGAGAAAATAGTAAGATCAAGAGGATGGCTTCACGTACCCTTTCGAAACTCTTGCTTAAGGTGTGGCTCAAGTTGAACGCGGCAAGGGCCATTGGAAACCTCTCGGATTTATAAATCTTGAAGCACGCAGTGATATCCTTCTCTTCCTTTGTCGGAAGACTGGCAATCATGTTGGCCAGAGTGATGGCGTCCTGCATAGCATTGACGGCTCCCTGGCCAGCTGCTGGATGCATCTACACATTGACCAATAAGAGGAAACGTCAATGTTAATAGACGATCACTATTTTTGGCTTAGGGCAGTGTGTCAAAGAGTCACTGTACCTTGTGGCATGCTGATGAGAAAGACGAACGATGAAGTATAAAAGCAATGTTAGTTCGTGAGTAGCTTTCGTGCCAGGTCTTTAAATTTCGGGTATGCAAAACCTCGCTTTCTCTCTCCCTTACCATCACCAAGGAGTACAGTTCGCCGATGATACCAAGTTTTAAACACCTTCTCCTCGAGCATGACCTTGGAAATCATATTCTTGGGAGTCTTGTCAAACAGATCCTTTAGAGTCAACTTGCCATTGCCACCTGGGATTCTCAAATGGCCGATTTCTTTGCACATGGCCTCAGCTGCCTCGGGCCCCCATTCAGAATTGCGAAAAGCATCGTGGTCCTTGGCAGTATTTTGATCCAGATGTTGGACAACAGACCAGCAAATCGTGTTCTCGGCTGTGGTAAACGCCACACGCTAAAAGAAAAAAAAAAAAAAAAAGGGCCGCGACATAATACTTGTTAGTTAGTGCTCAGGAACGTATTATGTTTGACAATCCGCAAACTTTTATCTGGAAGTCAAACGACTCACGGAATAAGGGAACTCGCTGATACCAGCAAAATGGCTATCAGTATTGTTGATCTCAGGGAACTCGGTCGCGTCCACGACTTCGGTCTGACCCACGAGACAAGTGCATGTGAAGGGAAGTACACCCAAGTCGCGATTTGGCAACAACTTCTGATCCTGCAATTGCTTGTACAAGCTCTGACGAACGCTCGAATAAGCACCGTCGGCGCCAACAAGAATGTCGCCATGATGGCTCATGTTGTCGGAGCATCGGATCATGACACCGTATTTATTCTGCATAATGGAAAGCACTCGCTTGCCCATGTGAATCTTGTGAGGAGGGATATGTCTGCACAGCAGATCATAGAGCTTAGGGCGGGCCACGACAAAGCTCCTGTCACCGCCACTGTGTACGTGTTTGTGTGATACGAACGGTAGAGTAATTGGAAGCATTTACGTTAGACACAGGGTTCACTAAAATTCGAATCAAAACGCGTATTTCTTCTAAAAGTATAATCATCTCCGTACAGTTTGTCCCGGACACTCCAGTCTGTGACTTGAGTGAGTTCCATATCGTTGTTGTAGCTGTGGGCGAGGACCATGGGCTTGCCAATTTTGAGAAAGTCTTCAAAGAGGCCGAGTTGCTTTAGAAGCGGCAGCACATTAGGTCCGATACCCATGGCCGATCCTGGAGCAAGTGGTACAAGGAATTAAATGTAAGCCAAAAATGCAATCACAAATAAGAAACCGAACTCCATGCGAATAGAGCTTTCTCTCATTTTTTTTACCCAAAGGCTTTACTTGCGCCGCTCTTTCGTAAATTTCGTACGGAATTCCTGCTCGCTCCAGTAAGATACCGAGAGTGATGCCGCCGAGACCGGCGCCGACGATGAGGACCTTGGGCTTCTTCATGTCCTCCATTTCTTGCTCGGTCAAAGGAGGTCTTGGTTTGGCGGTTGAGGTGTAGGCAGGATTCTCGGGGAGTTCTTGTTCCTGGATATTTTCGGCATGTTCCATAGTTCAAGGGAATGTTTGAGGGAGGATGGTGATTTAGATGAGAAATGGGATTCAGATGGAAAAAAAAGATGTAATTCGTCTCCATCATCATTCTTCCAACAGAAGAAGCGAGAGAGGTATCAGTGCGCCAATAAGAAGTCAGGCCATCGATCGAGCAATCGAACATGCATCCTCCTTTTCGTTTCCCCCGCCCTTCGGTTGCTCTGCGCTGTTGCGATGGGGAAAAACGGTTCTGAGCCCATGCAATCGGCGAGTCCTCTCAAAGTGAAAACAAAAACAAAAACAAAAACAAAACAAGCAAACATGAAGACAATAGCAAACAACTGGGAGTCTCCTCTCGAACCATTCAAGAATCATGTGCGACAGAACCTCGTTTCCCACTGGTGCTCGCTCTCTTTTTGAACACATACCAAGGACATTACAACACAAAGAATCTTTATTAGAGATAGACAGGTAAGAAAGCATGTAGAGCAAGCTTGCTTGCTTTGGACCGAGATCTTAAATGGGCATCGCATGTAAGATCACCAATTGGGAGTGAAAAAAAAAAAACGGAAAACTAAACTGCAACAACTTTTGGTGGACGATGCAAGCTGGGCCGGTATCTCGCCATGACAGTTCCCTTGTCTTCAGCTCGGGGAAGGAAGTTGACCTGAGGTCTGTTTACGATGAGTTTTGCCATCACAGTCTTGTTCAGCCATGGAGGCATGCGCATCATGGAATAACGGATCATGGCACCTTGGAGAGTCTGGAAAGAATAGTTAAGATTTTGTTACTCTTCCAATTTATTTGCTCTCTGGTCCAAAAGAACAAGCTTATTATCGGCTCATGAAGTACTTACCCTTTCAAAACTCTTGCTCAAAGTGTGGCTCAGGTTGAATGCACTTCGCGCCACCGGAAACCGTTCTGCTTTATATTTCTTGAAGGCTTTGCTAATATTCCTCTCCTCGTCCTTTGATGGAATACTGGCAATCACATTCGCCAAAGTGATGGCGCCTTGCATGGCATTAACCGCACCCTGTCCAGCCGCAGGATGCATCTATTTTGTCAGTCGAGGACATTCTTTTTTTTTTGCTGTTACTGAAGTGCTCACAAAGCAAACAAAAAGCATAAAACAAATGTCAGGGAGTACAAACCTTGTGACATGCTGGTGGTGGGTAACATGGAGAGTAAAAACTATAGCTGTGAGTTTGTTTTTTCGGGAACTGTCCTTGCCACCTCAATTGATTCTCTGAAGATTTACTTACCGTCGCCAAGCGGCACAGTTCACCGATGATACCAAGTTGCAAAGACCTTCTCCTCGAGCATGGCCTTCAAGATCAGATGCTTGGGAGTCCTGTCGATCAGGTCCTTCATGGTTAACTTGCCATTGCCACCAGGGATCTTCAAATGACCGACTTCTTTGCACTTCGCCTCGGCAGTCTCTACTCGCACTGTGAAAGCTGATTGACTAACCATGACTGTCCAGCAAATGGTGTGATGGATCGTCGTAAAACTGACGCGCTATCAGGCCGAAAGAGAAACGAGCTCCATGTTAGCCATTGGACGAGTCAAGGAGAGTGCGTCATGGCTTTATATCTTTCGACAGTTAACTTACAGAATATGGGAACTCACTAATACCATGGAATCGACTGTTGGTTTCGTTGATCTCCGGGAACTCGTCAAGGTCCAAAACCTCAGTCTGCCCAACGAGACAGGTACAGCTGAAAGGAAGTGTTGTATCATCGGATCTTGGCAGTTTCTTCTGCGTCTTGAGCTGCTTGTACATGCTCTGACGAACGCCCGAATAGGCGCCGTCGGCACCGACAAGAATGTCACCATGATGGGTCACGTTGTCTGAACACCGGACCATGGCACCGTGCTGGTTCTGCAGGATGGACAGGACACGCTTGCTCATGAAGATCTTGTGGGAAGGAATCCGGCTCCTCAACAAATCGTATAAGGTGGGACGGGCGACGACAAAGTGCTGGTCTCCGCCACTGGTTGATTATCGGACGATTGTGCCAAAAGAAAAAACAATGAGCGTGCGAGTTATGATGGGTCCAATGCATATGAGCACGCAGGTAAGAGCACATGTTAGCCTGGGTGGCACTTACAGCTTGTCGCGGACACTCCAGTCTGTGACTTGAGTGAGTTCCATATCGTTGTTGTAGCTGTGGGCAAGGACCATGGGCTTGCCAATTTTGACAAAGTCATCAAACAAGCCGAGTTGTTTGAAGCAAGGCAGAATGTTAGGCCTTATTGCAATGGCAGAGCCTTTTTTACCAGGAATACCGTGGGCATGGACTTAAACAACGTTAGCAAACAATTGAGAAACAATGAGTTTGAGCTAACAGGCTTCGACCACTAACCCAATGGCTTCTTTCCTTGGCACGCTCAAAAATCATATACTGGATTCCTGCCCGCTCCAACAGGATGCCGAGAGTGATGCCGCCAAGACCGGCGCCAACGATGAGCACCTTGGGTTTCTCCAAGGCAGCACGTTCCTGGGCGGTCAGAGGCGGTCTTGGTCGAGCAGCTGAGGCATAAAGAGGGGTATCTGAGACTTGAAAACTTCCGCAAGATCCACCACCGACTTGGAATGGAGGCTGCTAATGTCGTTGGCTAGGGCCATGGCATTCACGGCTCCTTAACATGCGGCAAGGTGCATCTAGGTGAATCGAGATGCTGTTAGTCAAAGCATTTTGTTGGCGCTATTGTTGTCGGTACGGACAAGAATGTCACCGTGATAGGTCGTGTTGTCGGTGCAAGCAATTGTGACGCTACGATCGTTCTGCGTGATAGAAGTCATACGCTTGCCCATGTAAATTCTATGAGAGGGGATCTGACGCAACAAGAGGTCGTGGATAAATGGATGCGCCACAACATATGTCTTCCCTCCTCCCCTAACCACTCAGAAACGAGAAGAAATTGAGAAACGAAAGTGAATCAAATGTTTGCTTTTGACAAGATATGAGAAGCTGCACTTACAAAGGATCGCGAACACTCCAGTCAGTGACACCTTTGGGTTCGAGATCATCGCTGTAGCTAGTGGAAGTCACCACGGCCTGTCTACGTTTGACACACTCGTCATAGATTCCAATTCGATTTAAGCAACGTATGATATGTGGGCCAAATGATAAGGTCGACCCCGGTGATGGAACAGAACAGTATAAATACCATGAGCGCTCGACACTGACTCCAAGTAGCCTGACCACATCACATCGGTCGAAGATCTCAAATGGTAGGCCGGCTTTTTCCAAGAATATGCCCAGGGCAAGCCCACCAATTCCAGCGCCGACGATAAAGACCTTGTTATTCTGTAAGTCTTCAAGTCCTTGCCCCCGTTGCAGCACAGACGGGGTCGGTACTTTTGGTCTCCATATGAATTCGAGAGGGGATGTAGGTGCTAACTAGATCAGATGAGAAGAGGTAGTTTGATAAGAAAAGAAATGCCAATTTCCATTCATAAAAAAAATAAAATATCTAAACATTTCCGTTCTGCAATGTTTGTGCCATGCTGAGTATCTACCTCATGCCTGTGCAAGAGGTGCATTGGAGCACTATCGTATAGAAAATTGATAGATGACTGAAAACCTCAAGGCATCATGCTATGAGAGGTCAAGCCAAGAGCTATTCGAAAACAAACGAATTGGTGGCATCTTTTTTATACTACTGCACACGATATAAACCACCATTCAAATCTAATAGTAGTAGGCATCATCCAACGTATTCAAACGGCAGCTGGGGTAGCATTGTCAGGAAGCGAGAATGCGGGCTTGCGGTGCAAACTTGGCTGATACATGGCCTTGATGGTTCCATTGTCCTCAGCTCTAGGCAAGAACGAGAGTTGAGGACGGCTCTCTACCATTTTGCTCAGTGTGATTTTGTTGAGCCATGCGGGCATGTGCTTCATGGTATATCGAACGATCGCTCCTTGGACACTCTACGAAGCAGACGATTCGCTCAAGATTAGTAGGAAGTCGAGCCACTTTTTTTTTAAAAAAAAAAAAACACCCCTGCTCAATCCCATAGTAACCTTTTCGATTTTCTTGCTCAAAGTGTGACTTATTTTGTACGACGATTCCGCAAGAGGACGTCTTTCTTCACGATACGCTTTGAATATCCCGGTAATATCGCGCTCATCCTTTGTGCTGAGGCTGCTGATCAAACTAGACAGAACGATTGCATCTTGCATGGCATTCACGGCTCCTAGACCAGCGGCTGGGTGCATCTACATGAGGACACTGTATGTGTTAGGTGAAGTGGATTTGAGAGTGAACTTCGCATTGAATTTTCTCCGCGCTGGCACATACCTTATGGCAAGCTAGGCATTATTCAACAAATATCAACACAGAGCGGTATGTTCGTATCCGTTTCTTTTATAGCATGCATACAATACAACACGGCAATCAACTAAACACATACCATCTCCAAGCAAGACAGTTCGTCGATGGTGCCAGGTCTTGAAGAGCTTCTCTTCGAGCATAACCTTCGAGATCAGATCCTTGGGAGTGCGGTCGATCAGATCCTTCATAGTCAACTTGCCATTGCCACCAGGGATGGGCAAATGTGCAACTTCCTTGCACATCTGCTCTGCAGCCTCAGGTCCCCACTCAGAGTTGCGAAAAGCATCATTGTCTTTAGCGGTGTTCTTGTCTAAGTAATGCTAAGTACGATAAAGAAATCGATAAATACAAATCATAAACAAGGGAACGACACAAGCGGCACAGGGTGACATATGGAGCATTCCTCACCAAAGCATCCAACAAATAGTATTCTGGTTGCTGGTAAACGTAACGCGCTATGGATTACCGACAAATACCAAGAAGAAGGGAAAGCATCGTTAGGTTTTAAGGAGGGAAAACCTCTGTTAACGTGATTTACATGACATTAGTCCTTTCATCAGGCGTATGTGTCTCTTACGGAGTAAGGATATTTGTCACCCACGACAGAGGAGAATCGGCAGTGCTCCTCCTCAACTTCAGGGAACTCTGCTGGGTCCAATGGATCTGTCTGTCCAACAAGGCAGGTGCAGGTGAAGGGAAGCACGCCTGAATCTGACTTTGGCAGCAGGTTCTGCTTCTTCATCTGTGCGTACAAGCTCTGACGAACTCCAGAGTATGCTCCGTCAGCACCAACAAGAATGTCACCATGGTGGGTCATGTTATCGGAGCATCGGATCAGGACACCGTTATCGTTCTGCAGGATAGAAAGCACACGCTTGCCCACGTGGATTTTGTGGGGAGGGATCTTGCGCAGAAGCAACTCGTAAAGCAGAGGACGGGCGATAACATAGGTGTTTTCTCCACCCCTAAGCATCAGGCAAGGATACGGAGTCAGAAAGCGGGTTATTTTTTTGTGAGTTGAATGCTGTGCTTCAACTTCAACATTGTCTCATGTAGTGCGCAACTGAAAATACCTACAAAGGGTCGCGGGTGCTCCAATTGGTGACGGCCTCAGGCACGATATCGTCGTTATAGCTGGTTGAAGTCACAATTCGCTTGCCGAGCTTAATGAACTCATCGTAAATTCCGATTTGTTTAAAGGCGAGGAGCACATTTGGGCCGATAGCCAGCGCACTTCCTGCAATTCATTGAAGGGGTCGGTTAATAATTGGTATGAAGCACAACGCACAGTTCACTTCAGGAAAACGAATCTCGATAATTCTTTACCCAATGGCTTGACAACCTTGGCTCTTTCGTAAATTTCGTATGGAATTCCAGCTTTCTCCAGAAAGATGCCCAGGGTGATGCCACCGAGACCTGCACCGACGATAAGGACCTTGTTCTTCTTCATTTCCTCGATTTCCTGTTGGGTCAAAGGTGACTTGGGTTTGGCCGTCGAGACATAAACGGGAGCACTTCTTTCGGTTACCATTGAGTTGAAGAGAGGAGGCAAATGAGAAATGAGATTAGGAATTGAAAGCAGATGAGAGGATGAGAGATGAGATGAGATGAGAATTGTTCTTTTTCATCCAAACAGACGGGCAGTACACACGGAAGTTAAAGGCAGCTGAAAAACTGCATGCCCGTTGATTATGCGTTATTCTTTTATCGATTGTTTGTGCGACGTTGGCTGACTGTGGAGCCTACAGGGCTCACTCATTGCCTATACATACCGCAAAAAGCAAGAAAACAGTGCAACATTGGATGGATGGTGGCATTATTGCATGTAGTGGTATATGCTTTTGAAGGGCAGGCGACTTAATAAGCACCAATTGTTTCATAGTCATCGGGTCGCTAGTTTTCTGTGGGTTGCCGTCACCTTAAGACGCCATTAACCATAGCAAGCCCTGGGGGCTACAGTGCAGAAGACTCATGCATAGAAGGAAAAAAGATCATACGTACATTATTCGTGCTCTGTGCATGATCAAGCAGAATCTAGATGTCTCTACTTTATCAAACGGATCCATAGTCACCTTTTCGAGTATCTTGCTCAAAGTTCGTCTCCTATGGTACTAAGCATGAGCAAAAGG
This sequence comes from Podila verticillata NRRL 6337, assembly GCA_000739165.1. NCBI lineage: Eukaryota > Fungi > Mortierellomycota > Mortierellomycetes > Mortierellales > Mortierellaceae > Podila > Podila verticillata. Next base: position 2,418,952 of record KN042422.1, read on the forward strand.
TCTTCTCTCTGAACGGTATGCTTTGAAGATCTTGGTGATGTCGTGATCTTCCTTTGTTCCAAGGTTGCTGATCAAACTAGACAGAACGATGGCATTGTGTATGGCGTTCAAGGCTCCTTGGACGACAGCGGGATGCATCTACGTGAAGACAATGGACGTGTTAGACGGAAACGAAAACGAATAGCACACTGATTTTTCTTCGCACTGATTTTCTTCGCACTTGTCTTACCTTGTAGCAAGCTAGACATTACCAAACGAACATCAGCTCGCGATGCCATGTTAGTACCTAGTTCTTATGATATCTAGAGTACAATATAACATGGCAATGGGTGTATCACATGCCATCGCCAAGCAATACAGTTCGTCGATGGTGCCAGGTCTCGAGGAGCTTCTCTTCGAACATAACCTTCGAGATCAGATACTTGGGAGTGCGCTTGTTGGGATACTTCATGGTCGACTTGCCGTTGCCGCTTGGGACAGGCAAATGTCCAATCTGTTTACACATCTGCTCTGCAGCCTCGGGACCCCATTCAAAGTTGCGGAAAGTATTGTTATCCTAAGCAGTGTTCTTGTCCAGATAGTGGACCGGCATCTAAATAATTTTCTGGGGAGTCGTAAAAGTGACGCGTTGTGGATTGCCAAGAATAAAATGTCGAAAGAAACGACATGTGTTAGAGTGTATATGTGAAAGCGACAGTAAGTGATAGTGCTTCCTTCACTTTGAGATATGAACTTCTAATACAGCATAGGGATATTTGCCACCCATGATGAAGGAGAACCGGCAGTGTTACTCTTCGACTTTAAGGAGCTCTTATGGGTCCAATGGGTCTGTCTGTCCGACAGGTGATTAGGAGCACGCCATTGTTCGACCTTGACAGCCGATTTTGCTTCTTCAGCTTTGTGTACAAGTTCTAGCGGACACCTGAGTACGCTTTGTTGACGCCGATAAGGATTTCGCCATGGTGTTATTGGAACATCGGACCATGACACCGTTCTCGTTTTGCATGATAGAAAGCACACGCTTGCCTATGTGGATCTCGTTTGGCGGAATCTGACGCAGCAACAAGCTGTAGAGCAAAGGACGCAAATAACATAGGGTTTGTCTCCACCTTTATGTATACAGGCGTATTAGAGGAAGAAAGAATGCTTGCATACCATGGATTTACTTTCCTCGCGATTGAACTTACAAGGGATCGCGGACACTCCAATCAGTGAAGGTCTCAGGCACAAGATCGTCATCGTAGCCAGTTAATGTCGCCATCCGCTTGCCAAGTCTGACAAGCTCATCGCGGATTCTGGTTTATTTAACGACGAAGAACATATTTGGGTCGATAAACCAGCGCACTTGCTGCAGTTGATTGAAGTGGTCGGCTAATAATTGGTATGAAGCACAACATACAGCTCAATTCAGGAACACAAATCTTGATAATTTTTACGTAACGGTTTGACAACCTTGGCTCTATCGTAAATCTCGTATGGGATTCCGACTTTCTCCAGAAGGATGCCCAGGGTGATGCCACTGAGACCTGCACCGACGATAAGGACCTTGTTCTTCTTCATTTCCTCGATTTCTTGCTCCGTCAGGGGCGGCCTTAGCTTTGCTTTGGATACAGACAAGGGTTTCTTCAGAAATAGTTTCCATCTGCGGCTAATATTTGTGTATTTGTAATGGATTTTTTACAAAGAACGTAGTACAGATAGAATGATGGAAGCACTCTCCAGCACACAAAGCAACCGCGCTTCACAATCTCAAAGATAAAGGACAGAGATTCCACCTAACGTCCATCTATCATCTATCGTTTCATTTTATTTGGAGGCTAGGTGCATCTGCTTGCCTGTAGTTCCTTGGTGATTGGAGTCCATGAGCTGAATATATGTTTTTCCTGATACATAGTCATACTGAAGAAGTGTACATTGTTCATGGACAGATGGCAGACTATCTCTCACATCCCTGGCTGGCATATGACGGTGCTCATTGCTAATGGCTAATGGCCAGGTTCGTTCAATAGACCGCGACCACAGAGCGTCATCCCTGGCACTAGCAACTGTACGGCACATAAAGAAGAAAAAAATGCTCTCAACGAATGGCCGGAGAGGGAACGGAGGAAGAACGTAGACGAGAGAGAAGATGAGCCATGGCGCACGTAGTCAACTTCGAACAACCACGGTCAACCTCAATCCTCAATCGAACCCAACGACACAGTATCCCATTTATGGACAGGGGTGTACTGCAGCACTTATATTCCGATCGCACCATCCCATCTCTTCGGTCTTTGAGCGCTTGGGCGAGTCTTGTTTCCTCGTGTGGTTCTTGCGTCTTTTTCCGTTTGTTTTTTTATCTTGGAGATTTGTACACAACACATCATCCATCCAACACACGCACACACACACACACACCTACAACCATCCTCGAGTTGCATTTAGATTCATCATCTCTTTCGTCTTCAACTCCAATCTACCGGAGCACAATACAAGCCTCATTTCTCACTTTCAATCCACTCTCATCAACGACATTTCGCATTCGACATTCACATCATTTCCAAGTGATACTCCTGCAATAACCAATGACATCCCCAACACCGCCGAAAGTCCTTATCGTGGGCGCTGGTTTAGGTGGACTATGCCTAGGCATCCTGCTCGAGCACGCCGGTATCTCATACGAGATTTATGAACAGTGCTCAATCTTCAAGCCTATCGGTAAGCTTCTCAAGACGACTCGAGAAACACAATTGAACGGGCGGAGAGGAAAGTGTGAAAGACGTGGATAAATGGATGGGCTAAGCAAGAACCATCCACTGTCAATCTACCCAGCCAAGAGAAAATATCCTTAGCATCTCTTCTCCACAGTCTGCACGCCACAGTTGAACTCCCTTTTTGCAGCAATGCTTATCTAACGGAACCTCATTCCCCTCTCATCTTTGCTTTGCAGGTTCGGCCATCTCATTGACAGCGGGTGTCCTCGCGATGATGCGACAGATCGGTATCTATGAGGACGTGCTCAGAAACAGCAAAGTCGCCACATCCACCAAACTCTACAACGACAAGCGCCAAGAATATACCAGCATCGACTGGTCGTTTGCCAAAGACATGTATAAACAAAGATGCCTCGTCAGATATTGTTCTCTGCAGTAAAAAAAAAGGCGTCATTTCGGTTGCCTAACATCAGTTATTATTATTGCCTTTTCTTTTGCTCAAATAGCACCGGCTATGACTCGTTCATTATTGCTCGCCCCGTTCTCTACTCGATGCTCTTGCGCCAGATTCCACTGCACAAGATTCACATGGGAAAGAAGGTCCTGGGCCTGCAACAGAACGAGAGTGGTGTGACCCTCTTTTGCTCAGACAATCGCTCCTACTTTGGCGACCTCCTGATCGGCGCTGATGGCGCCTCGTCCATTGTGCGCACAAACATGTACTCTCAGATGAAGAGCAGAAACATCCTGCCCCCGGCAGACGAAGCCGAGATGCGCTACACGTGCGAGTGCCTAGTTGGGCAGACTAAGGCACTTGATTCTCGTCTCTTCCCAGAACTTAAAAAAGAGGCTTGCATTCTCAACACCATTGTTGGGTACGATGGGCCATACAAGGTAAAAATACGTCTCATGCGTGCAGCATGCGGATAGCATCTGGCGTTTGAAAGTAAAATAACATTTTTGTTTGATTTTGCTTCCTTCTAGTGGGCGACTTTGACAACTGGCCACTCCATCTGCTGGATGGTTTTTCACTTTTTCAACGACAAGGAGGCCAAAGAGAAGAACAGGAGCAAGGATCTGAAGTCTCACTCGTCTTCTAACCTGTCATCCTCGAGTGGAAGCAGCCAAAGTTACAGCTCACAAAAGTATTCGGAATGGGGTCCAGAGGCCACCGAGGTCATGTGCAATAGCGTGCGAGACTTTGCCGTTCCAGGAGGCAATGGAAAGTTGACAGTGGGCGACCTAATCGATAACACCTCTAAGGACTTTATCGCCAAGGGCATGCTGGCCGAGCGGGTGTTTGAGACGTGGAGCTTTGGCAGAATCGTGCTACTTGGAGATGCCTGTCATCCTATGGATCCATACGGTGGACAAGGTAACGACTACGTGCTGTTATTTTGCTCTATTGTGAGTGAATGAGAACCGTCGGAGTACTCACAAAAATTTACAAATGTTCCTAGGCGCCGTCAACGCGATGCAGGATGCCATCGCTTTGGCCAACTGGATCAACGTTCTACCCTCGGGCTCGCAGAAAGACGTCGAGGCCATCTACGAGGAATACAAAGCGGAACGATTGCCCGCGGCCAGAAAGTCCTTTCAAGCCACTCGACTTATCAGTCTGACAAATGAAAGGGTAATGAAAAAAAAGTCATAGGTTATATGGTTATACGAGGTGCAACGCGTAAACGTCATCAGTATGCTTTGATATCTAACACCTCACTTATGTGACAATGTAAACAGGGGATGGCAGGAACATGCTCTCGGTTTGTGGCCAAGAAAACGCCGGTTTGGTTGAGACGGTACATGGTCCGGAAGATATCAGTGGTTCGCCCGCAAGTGTCATTCTTGCCCTATGTTCCAGACCAAGGCGAGGTGGCGGCTGTGGAGCAGCTGAGCTATACCAAAACCAAACAGCTTGCTGAGCAAAAGGAAGAACGAAAGAAGTATTAGATACCATGGACATAATAGTAATAGTAATAGTGTAGTAATAATAATAATAACAATACTTAACAGTACTATAGGGCATAAAACGTTATATTACCATATCCAGGATGCCAGGATGGCAAGATATTTTTATCTGCAGGACTCCTACGATTGGTAGCATTGCATTTTTTACAATGCACCCTGAATAGCTTTCAAATATGTCGTTTTAGCATGCATGCTCTCAAGAAAAAAAAAAAAAAAAAAAAAAACGGACACTGTGATATATGATGGATGACACCACGGCGCGCTTACTCTTTTTTATATTTTTTATTTTTTATTTTTTTTCTTTTTTGGCGGTTGAATTTCGTGGACAAGGCCAGTCCAAACCGAGGCTCGATTGCGTTCTGTGAACATGCCATCGGCAAGCTGACTGCCAAAGAGAGACAAGGTTTCTTAGTTTGTTTGGAGTGCAGAGGTGGTTCTCGCGGAGGACAAATAAATAAACAACACTGAGTACACAGGAGTGGGAGATATGTGTGCAATCCACAGGCACAATCTACACACACACTCCACCACTCCGCTGGCACTGAGTCCGTTCCGAATGTTTGTGTACTCCACCCCCCGAGTGGACACCGAACCAGAACCAGAGCCAGACCCGCTTTCTGCAGCATACATGTCTCGAAATATACCAAATGTGTGTGGATTGGAGATGTGCCCTTCTCCGCTCTCACTTCCCTCTTTTCCTCTTCTCATCTTCTCGCTCATATTCCTCTCATTTCTTTGTTCCATCACTCATCCCTTCATCCATCCATCCCATTCCCCATCCCTTTCCCTTTCCCTTTCCCTTTCCCTTACCCTTCACCTCACCTCCTCCTCCTCCTTCTCTTCAACCCCTCACTTGCTCAACAGCACACACCAACCTTTCTCATTTTTCATCATCCTCTCCTCCCCTCCCTGGCCATCATCCACACAACATTATTGCCAACATTCTCCACCACTAGACATTCCGCCCTACTTTTAACGAACCCCTCCCATTGCATCAACTGCATCATTACCCTACCTCAGTCCCCCACCTTCCTCTCCTCCTATTGAACGACCTAAACCCACTGTAACGACTTTTCCTTCCCCCGATATCATTCCATTACTAGTACCGACACATCCCTTGACACGCAAACAAAACACAAAACATACATCCAAACACCAACTGATATTTGTAACGACCTCCTTCAAATTTTATCCGCCCTTCATCAAACAGCTATTTCTCCACCATCAACACCATCGACCAGCCCTTTCCAAACACACCAAACCATCCTTCACCCTTTATTTCGAGCAGACTCATACACATACCTTCGTCAAGACTTGTACTCGGTAAGTTGTCATGTTCTCTCAATGGAGCACGACAGGGAGTCCTTTCTTATCCTTCTCTTCACGCTGTCCCAGTGGAGAATATTCATGAAGACCATCTCTTTCCGCCCCTGGGGGGCGATAGTCTTTCAGGGACTGACCCCAAGCAATTAGCCATGTGGGCTTGGCATGTTTTATGTCTGCTTTGGGCTGGCCACGCAAATTGAAATATCCAACCAACCCTTGGGGAGACAGGACACCCGCTCCATGCACACACACACAACACGACTCCTTTCTTTTTCCTTTTGCTCTTCCAACGGCCTCCTTTTTTTTTTTTTTTTTTTTTTATTAGCGCCCACTCTTCCGGTTGCTTCATGAGGATTCCGACGTTCTACTTTTTCTATTCTCCTTTTTTTTTTTCTTTCTTTTTTTTTTTTCGTTCCTATTTTTCGTCGCTCGATAACTGCAAGTGATGAAACTACGCTTTCTTTGTTCTTTCTCCGGGTACCAAAATGGCAGTGGATATGCAATTGTGCATTAAGGCGGAGAATATATGCATGATACATGTGTGTGTGTGTTTCTCCGTATTATTGCTGTCTTTTGCAGCGGGTTACAGCGAGTCCTTCCTGGCTCCAGGAATACCCTTTTCTCGATTATACAATCATCGGCTGTTTTGCTGTGTGGGTGGATAGGTGGGTGTCGATATGATGTGGATGGAATGTAATTTGATTGTGCGGAGTTGGGCTGCCAAAAAAGTATATGTGTAAAAAAAAACGCGGTGGAGGCGTATGAAGTCTAAGAAAGACTCGCGAATAAGGGCGCTCTTCTGATACGTCATGTCTCAACCCAATCTATAACGCCAACCCTCTCTAACTGCCAACGGCTGCATTGCATAATTGCACACCCACACAACTCGAGCCAAAAGATGAAAAAGGAAAAACGCGACCCAGGGGGAGTGTTGTTCACCGTGCCCATGCGTATTTTTTTATTAGATTTTAAAGACATGAATTGAACCTAATATTGACTCATTTGTTCTCTTCTGGCCTCTCCCGCTACTGAACAATGGACCGATCACAGATTACCTCGACTTGGCACCAAGACAGCAAGGGACAACGACTCCATTTAAAGACATTCTCTCCGAAAAGACCAAAGACATCACCCGAGCCCACGCCTGGACAAGCGGAACGCAAAGTCAAACCAAGAACACTCGGCCGAGAGCAAATGTCTTTTAGCACCACCTACTTGACCCCAACTTCGATCGAACGAGACCTCGAGCTTACCCGTGCCACCACTCACCAAAGATCCAGCGGAAGCATCTACACCGAAGACATGTACCTGGCCCAAAAAATGGAATCTGACCCTCGCGAGTTCTACGTCGACGAGAACCGTGATCTGGCTCACGAGTCTGGAACCTACATGATGGACGCTGAGCCAGGAGCAAAGCAGCCTCGCGACCGCATGAGGCTCAACAGGATCCTCAACAATGGCACACAAGTTGCAGAGGAGTACCCACAACAGGAGCCACAGGATGGAGCCGAGTACCAAGGTTACCCTTATCAGGACAACTCTATCCAATCCTTCCAGCCTGTCGGGATGCCAGTGTCGACTTTTTCTTCCTCCATGCCCGTGCCCGTGCCCGTACCATCGCTCCCAACCATGACCACTGTGGCCTCGTCCATGTCGCCATCAACCTCCTTCGCCATGGCCCCACCCGGCGTGATCTTCGACGGAGTCATGCCCTACTCGTACGACGGACAGTACCCTCAGACCTATCCTTTCAAGCATGCTGGAAATGCTAAATCGATGGATCATCCAACTTTTGCCGTGGACGCTGCTCCGGGATACTCGCCTCAAGGACACCACTACCAACACAGCCCTGACCCGTCCTCGCCCTCTGTCATGTCGGCCTTCCCGCAGCGGGTGGACCACTCTCACGGAACTCCAGACTCGCCACCTTCGTTCTACCAGGGACAGTACCATGCCCACTCGCCCTACAGCATTGGATCCCATAGCCCCACTGCAGGCTATCCACCCTATGTTGCTTCAAATGCACCCGGATACAACTCGCTGACGCCTACACCTCCTGCCACGCCCCACTACGGACTCGCCCACACACCCGATGGCAGATATGGCCCTTCAGTCCCCATGTACGGTGATTATTTCAACATGACAACTGCTCCAATGGCCGGACCTCGATCCAACAACCGATACCTTGGAACACCTTCAACCCCACCGACCCCTACGCCTACACGTGCACGCAAAGCACCTTACCAGCGGTCAGCCAAGACGGACCTTGCCGGTAACCCAGCACCTCGGCGGTTCCAATGCAACGAGTGCGAAAAGGCTTTCCCCACCAAGGGCGAGCTGGCGTCCCATTCCAGATGTCACCTGAAAGTGCCGGCATTTTTGTGTGGCATCTGCGGCCGCCCCTTCAAGCGTCGAACCGACTATGTGCGTCACGTTCGCAACGTGCACGAGGAGGTTGGACGCTACAGCTGTGCCCAGTGCGGAGAGCGCTTTGGACGTCTGGACAAACTGAAGCGACACGACAAGCGCGGCTGTGGAGCTGATCCGGAGGATGACGACAAGTAGTCTTGCAAACCCCCGATACTGTTGAAACCCAATCTGGTCTTTGAGAGATCAAGTTGAGACGGTCCATCTCGTCTCCTTTTATTATTCTTTTCTTGCCTTCTATTCTATATATCTTTATCTTTCATGTAACTGGCTTGGCTAGTTCACTTTCTTTCATCCATAGACAATAAGGACTCCATGGGATGTCAGGGCAGGAAGCACCTTTGCCTCCCAGGCCTGAACCCGTGAGCTCCTCTTCCCCTGGCTTCTCTTTTTTATATCATATTTTATGTGTATCATATCTTTTCTCAGATTGTGTGCGATGGCATGGCTGTCAAACACGCCTTTTTTTTTCTTCTTCTTTCCTTTGCAACGAACACACCCCACACAAAAAAAACCAACAAAAAAAGCTAGTAAATTCTTGCGTGTATCTTTTGCTCCCCGAGGATGACGATAATTGTTTCATGGTGGATGCATACATACTCGACATATCTGTCTTTGCCGAATCTCTCATGTGGTTCTATATCTGAAGCCTCGTCGAAAATAGAAAGCCTGCGCGTTGGTGACCAAAAACAGAGGCTGGACATGGCGGATCCACAGCCAAAAGGGGCCAAGCACTGGCTGACGATGCACCACAGAGCGAGGTCTGTGGGATATGAGTGCTGTGCTGGAGGTGTGGCATGGGGGTGGCGAGGTGGCCAGTGTGCGTGCGAGGTGATGTGGAACGGATGGGATTGGATGGGTCGCAAGCCCTTCACCTATTGCACCACAGCTCCTCTCCGACCATTTTTTGCGTCTCCCCTTTTTTGTTGCATCAAAGCAAGCTTTTCGTGATTAATCCCGCTCATCTTTCTATTTCATCTCGCCCATTCTCTCACTCTCGCACTCTTGCACGCTCTCACTCTCTCCATCTCTCCATCTCCATCCTCCTCCCCTTCTCCACCCTCCTCCCATCAGTTAACGCAGCCCTCTGTCGTCTGTTGACTTTGTGAAGATGACAACCTACAATGGTCGTGCCCCCGCAAAGGGCGGCAAGCCAGTCTTTGTCCAAAAGTAAGTTGAGCCAGAACAAACATCTCGCATACTTGCCCTCAATCCCACTCATCAAAGAACCGACAAACAGCGGCAACAACTTGGTCCACGATCGCTCATTGCACGCTCAGTGTGTAAATAAAGAGTGTGTAGATGCGTGTCGTGATTGTTTGTCCAGGACATGGTTGGCCTTTGCACTGGAGCACAGCGGTGGACGACAGAGTAAAGCATCTTTGACCGCAAACAGAATCAAATGAGCAATGGACACGCTGCGCGTCACCTTGCAGCTCAGTCCCTCCAAAAGGTCCATGTCAAATGTGACGAAGCCCTGCCGGACATGGTCCTGGCTTTGGGATGCATTCACTGAGGTTGGGGGTATAGCACCTTCCTCCAGATTGAGTCTGAATACGTCAGCCTCCTCTTGCTCTCTCTCGAGGTCTTTCTAATTCCACAGGCTTATCTCTCAACTTTTAGGGGTGCAAAAGGAAAGCTGGCCTCGCCCTCCACCGGCTCCCAGTCCGGCTTCTCATCCTCTGGCCCTGCACCTCAACAGCCATCCTCCGCCACCAAGGAAACAGTGATCAGCGAGCACGACCAGAAGCACATGCATGACCGCATGCTGTTCTTGCTCACAAACATGATTGTATGGCCCTGGATTTGCGATCGTGATTGGAACGGACCTCTATTTGGAGAGAGAGAGAGAGAGAGAGAGAGAGAGAGAGAGAGTTTTATTTCTCACGCGACAACTTTTATTACTGCAAATATTAGGGCATGACAGTCGAGGTCACTGTCAAGAACGGATCCAAGTTTGAGGGACTTTTCCACACTGCTTTCACAGAAGGCGAGCTCGGGATTGTTCTTTGCCTCGCCAAGGCAACTGCCGGAAAGGACAAGAAGGAGAATGCCCCTCTGATCAGCCAAATGATCATCATGGCCAAGGACTGCATGGGCATCAGCGTGTCTGGACTTGACTTTGTACCCCATGATCGCATTGGGTCTGAGCGTGGCGAGCGTGAAGGTACATACTTTGTTCCTGGACTATTTTATTTGTGTGGACTATCGTGGAGATCCATCTAATCCATGACCAACCATTTTTTTTATGTTCATTGGCAGGCTTCAAGACTGACACGGATATCAGTCGATCTGGAGACATTCGGGAACGCGATCTCAAAAAGTGGGCGCCCGAAGAGCACACGTCCCTGGGTGGCATCGAAGATGATCTCGGAGACAGCCACATGCACAGCAACAACACATCCTGGGATCAATTCGCGGCTAACGAGAGACTCTTTGGTGTACGCACTGATTTTGATGAGGAGATCTACACCACCAAACTCGACCGCTCAGGAGCCGATTACAAGGCACGTGAACAGCAGGCCATCCAAATCGCCAACGAAATCCAGCAAAGCACTTCGACCAATGTGCACATGCAAGAGGAGCGTGGCTTGTCAATTGATGACAGTGGCATGGACGAGGAGGATCGCTATGGAGCTGTTGTTCGTGCTCCCACTGTCCCCCAGACCAACAAGTACATTCCACCCGCTGTCCGCCGCCAGCAGGAGTTAAACCAGAGGCGCCCCAGCACACCCTCACAACAGCAGCAGCAACAGGCACAGGCACAGGTACAAGTACAGGCACAACAGAAGCAGGAGCCACACACTCAGCCTGTGGTAGTCAAGGCCTCGGTCCAACCTATGCCTGCACCATCGCAAAAGCCAACTTTGTCGGAATCGACTAGTGTCACCAAGCCCGAACCCACTCCCACCCCTGCCACCACTACGCCAAAGAGACCTTTGAACAACGCCCTGAATGACCTGCGGAAGCATAATCCAATGTCATCTATCCTGGATGCCGCCACGATTCAGGGCTCCAAGAACCAAAAGATTCCAGATCACGCTGTGGATTCAAAGCAGATCGAGGATAACCTTGCCAAGTTTGCTGAGACTGCCAGGACTTTTGCCTCGAATGACAAGGCCCTTGTGGAGCAGACAAAGCTGGATCTAAGCCAGCGCCGCACCGAGATTGAGAAAGAGGAGCGACGCAAGGAGCAGGAGAAGCGACAGAGGGCCAAGGAGGGTCTTGCTGCTGATCTCAAAGAATTCGGAAAGTTCATTAACGTAAGTGAAGGCCGACGTTGCCTATATTTTTTTGTGTCCCTGGCTGATAAGCTGACTCTTTCAAACTCTCGATTTGCAAACATCAATAGCAAAAACTGACTGGACCTGTTCCCGACGATGTCAAGGAGATCTTTGGAAAGAGGGACAACGACAAGGCAAAAGAGGCTGCCAAAGCTGCTGAGAAGGTTGCCGAGGTGGCAAAGGCAGAGGCTGCTAAAGCAGAGGCTGCTAAAGCAGAGGCTGCTAAAGCAGAGGCTGCTAAAGCAACAGCAACACCCGCCCCCACTACTACAGCCACTTCAGCCACTTCAGCCACTACAGCCACTTCAGCCACTACGGCCGCTACGGTCACTACGGCCACAACTGAAAAACCTGCAGACAAGCCAGCCGCCTCGGGAAGCAACTTCAAGTTCAATATCAAGGCTTCAGTATTCAAACCTAACGTCAATGCGCCTGTTTTTACCCCTTCAGGCTCATTGGACAAGAAGCTCGAAAAGAACTTGTTCCTTGGCAAGGCAATTAAGAAGGGTCCTCTGAGCCTGCAGGATTCCATGTCGAGCCCCTTCAAGAAGAGCCAAACGACCCCCGCTCCTACTAGCATCACTCCTACCTGGCCCTATGGAGAGCGATCGTTCCGCCACCTGTTCCTCGTCACCAGCCGATATGAAGAGGAAATGTACGGTCAGGGACAGCATGGACCTGGCGGATACTATGCCGTCAACCCTTACAGCTACCCTCCAGGTCAGTTTGCGGGTGGTCCACCCATGTCGATGGCTCCTGGTCACATTCCTTTCATGGGAACTGGTCACGTTCCCTTTACACAGCCAATGGCACATACTGGAGGCGGCCCAGGATTCCCTCAGATGGCACCAACCTCTGCTCGTAAGTTCTCTTTTACAACTATAGTCAAATGACCGTTAACGTTCCGCGTATGATATTAATAATGGGAGCGTATCGACAATTGTAGCACACTACACCCAGGGATACCCCGCTCCGGGCAGGACAGGGATGATTGCGCCTGCGGGTATGCAATTTCCTATGTACTATCCACCCAACCCACATGGCGGACCCGTCATGATGCGCTATCCTCCTCCACCACCCGACATGATGCCCCCTATGGGACCCAACGGCATGATGATGCACCAGAGACCTATGGGCATGGACCCCATGATGCACTACCCAACTGGAGGTCTTGAATCTGGACCAAGCGAAGGTAAAGACAACAAGGACAAAAAAGAATACAATGAAGATAAGCTTCCATTGCTACGTTGCTGATATTAATCAACACTCATTCTGCCTTACATCACACACCAGAACGATCCCCCGAGGTCTCTAACGCATAACCCAGAAAGAAAAAGAAAACAAAAAAACCAGAAGGTCGATTTTGACTTAGCTTGTACATGTTGCCACCAAATGGAATGTGTGGAAGGCGAAATAAAGCTAAGCCACTGATTTTTGGTAAACACCGCTAGGTTTGGGTCCTACTTCGGGGCATTGGCCTTTATTTGTGCCTGTTACATTCATTCTCGTTTTCTCACTTGGTCCATTTGTAGCTGAGCGACACCAACACACATACAACACACATACATCACAGTTTTGCAAATGTCATCTTCACTCTTCTCTTCCAGCATGCTTGGCCTCACCCGCCAGGTTGCTCGTCTCAACGTCGTCTCAGAATCATCAGGTACCGACACTCACCCCAACTCCGAGAACTGATCAGCTTGTCAATCCATGTGTACTTCAGGAACAGGTCATTGGTTCTGACTTGGCAGGCTTCGCATGGGCTGGAATCAGGATGCTGTAGAGTCAGGAGCAACACAGGATGCTAAGAAACTGGATTTTCAGCATTAGTGTTTTCCACAGAGGAGTTCGCATTGAAGTTCATTGCAGTATAAGCCGGAAAAACATGCAAACATGCAAAGCAGCTGGGAACCCCGAGCGAAACAAATATCAGGAAACACTCAGCAGCCGATATAATAAACGTCACCAGGAGTGACGGGAAGAAAGGGAGTCAGAAGCACAATAGCACAGCGAAGCGCCAAGGACTAACCAAAGACTCTTTGCATCCTGATACCCCATTGTAGCTCTCACAAACCAGATCCGTCATGCCAGTAAAAAGGCCGGTGGTTCCACCAAGAACAACAGAGATTCCGCTGGTCGTCGTCTCGGAGCCAAGAAGGTTGGAGGTAAAGGGAAACGCTTTTTTTCTTTTTGCTCGCTTGCCTATTTTGATCCGCACCTTGCAAAGGTCGATTACAAGGACTTTGCTTCTCCGGAATAGATCAAAGGAAGGGGAACTCACTCGACAGTGATAATCCCAAACTACGTTTTCGTGTCTTTGCTCTCTGATTCTCACACATATACACACACTCTACCTCGCCATATTTGCTTTCAACTGAAAATCTAGGCCAGCCCGTGATCCCCGGCAACATCATCTTCCGCCAGCGCGGCACACACTTCTACCCAGGTGAGAACGTGGGCATGGGCAAGGACCACACTTTATACGCACTCGAGTCCGGCTGGGTCCAGTACTACCAGGACCCCGTCAAGGACAAGAAGTTCTGGAAGCGCACATATGTCGGTGTCTCCCTGCACAAGGACCTGGCTCTGCCCACACCCGTGAACGAGCCCCGGAGGAGAGCGTTCCGCCTGGTCGACACGGCCGCCTACAAGCAGCAGCTGGAGCAGTCGCGGAAAGAGGCGCTGGCGGACTTGGTTGCTATGGAGAAGGTTGTCCAGGCATAAAGGAAGGGCTACACGATAAGGAGGAGGAGTATAGAGTTTCATCAAGGAAAAGGAATAACGAGGTTCACTTTGGGCGTAACATATCATTTTTACTTAGAAATAAACGCATCCTAGCAAAAAAAAAAAAAAGAAAAAAAAAAGGCTTTGTACAAACGACATGTGGTAGCAATATCTGGCGCTCTCTGAAGTCTCGGAAAGGGCAAGTCCGGTGCAATGATTTTACGTGAGGCGAGGACTTACATAGGCTAACGATGGTTCATCATTCACTCACACAGCTTTATTTATCGTGTCTTTTGTGAAAACTACATTATTGTTGAGGGAGTTATAAAATTACATGCATTGTTACAGAATATATGGTTTTTTTTGTAGGCGGGGAGGAAATCGTGCTCACTCAAAGTCCTCGTCCAGGTTGGCCAGGCTTGGGCACGGAACCGAGTAAACCTCGCCCGTCTCGACCACGTATCCGGACAGTGAGCGTCCATACACACACCCAGAGTCGAGCCCAACGCTCCACTCCTTGACATTCACCGACCTGCCTGCATCGTGCCCATACACCAGCATAAAGTCCTTGCTACCACCGCTATTAAACACCTTGGCCCACCCTTGGCCCTTCTTCTTCTTTCTGTACGGCGTTCCGTCGTCGAGCAAGTTGCGCACATTCGTCAGCACCCACGGCTGCTGATGCATCAGCTCCACCTTAGGATCGATCCCGGCGTGCACCACGTACACGGGCACTTTCCGCACGGACAGCTCCTTGGGCAGCTGTAGCATCAGGGGGCACCCCACCAAGTACTGGTACTGCTCCGGTGTCATTGCCTTGGCGATCCGGTGGTGCTCCGAGTTCTGGACTAGGTCCGCCGGGATTGACCGCATCTGCGCCAGCGGCTTGAGTTCAGGCCGCTCGGGGTCGTACTCGGGCAAAAGGTCAATATTGTCCACTTCTGGGCGCGACTTCGAGTCCAGGTCCAGGGCCGTGAGCTGCACGGGCGATAGGCTGTCGAGGTACCCGCGCCAGCGAATGACCTTGTCGTCGTGGTTGCCACGCACGCAGAGGGCGTTGAGGGCGCGGGCCTTGTCGACCACCTGCAGGGACTCGGGCCCCTTGGCGACGAGGTCGCCGGCGAGGATGAGCTGGTCCTTTGAGCCGTCGTAACCGATCTGGGTGAGGAAGCCCTCGAACCCGGCGAGGGAGCCGTGGATGTCGCCGACGACGATGGTGCGCCGAGCGGTGGTGCCCTTGAAGTCTGTGGGGAGCACGGACTGGTAGTTGTAGAGAGCGAAAGGGTCGGAGGGTTGGGACGAAGGAGGAGTGTTGGGTTGTTTGGTCTTGTAGATTTCGATATCGTTGGCTTGTTGGTCGTCTTTGTAGACTTCTGTAGGGGGTTTGGGGTTCTCTTCCTCTTCGTAGGCTTGGCCGCTAGTTTCGTAGCCGTTGTCGAAAAAATGCACGTATCGGCGATAGGGTGCGACAAATCGACGGCTGAGAAGATCAGCATTGGAGTCATGTTGAGATGAAGTCAAAGTGGAGGCAAGAGGCTGATGGAGTGGGATAACAGAGGCTGAGCAGAGTGTAGTCGTGAAGGCGATGGCACCGAGGGTGACCACGGCTCTGCCGGCGGAGAGGATGAGCATTTTGTTTTTTTTCTTCGCCGTCCACTCACTTGATGGCTGTAATTGTTGGAGAAGACAATAAAGATAGACAATGAAGCAAGTGTGCGATGATGTTGAAGGTAGTGGAAGAGTGGAGCCTGGCAAAGAAAAGAAGTGAAAATACTTGAAAATGCAGAAATTGAGGAATTATATTGACCATCCAGAATAGTAATAGTAGCAGTAAGTACACACACGTCCGGAGGAACGAAAAATCGACTATTTTTACAGCTCGATGGGTAGTTAAACCCGGATGAGACAGGAGTACGTGGCTGAGAAGGATATAATGAACATCAGAATCGAAAACTACATGATACATTGCGATGTAATTACGATGAAAACCAGAACAGAACGTCTTTAACAGAGATCAGGTTGATTCGAGATATATTTGCCTTGTTCCCGAGTGCCTGTTTCCTTGTTACCTTGTTATCTTGTTACCTTGTTGCCTGGTTTCCTTGTTGCCTAGTTTCCCTGTTGCCTCTTTTAAACTCGGAGGATGACTTCAAGGTCCTAGGTGCTTCGGCTGCGCCGGCAGGTGCTCTTTGTTGCTTGTGCTCCCCTATGAATTGAGACGCGAATTGCCACCAAAAATGGCCTGACTGAGCAGAGTGAGAGGGGCGAGTGCTGATTGGATGAGACGATCTCTCCGCTCTTTCTCCTGTGTCGCCTCTTATTAGGCCATTTTCTTTCCATTATCTTCTTTTATTCTTGACACATCAATCCCATCAAGCACACACTTCCATCGGCATCACTGCACACAACCAAAGACAAGCAAAAAAACATGAACAGGAACATGGGATCCACTGCCTTGAAGAGGCTCATGACCGAGTACAGAGAGCTGACTCTTCATGCCCCCGAAGGCATCACTGCAGGTACTGCATGGAGCAGGAAACGATTTTTTGGCCACCATTCCACCATTCCGCAGGAGTTTAGGATCAGAATCAGACCTATTCTTTAATGGAATCAGGAACACTCGAGTTTAATTGTTGTAACGCGATGAGACTAACGCTCTGAGAATCTTGTCTCTTTAATCGCTTAGGTCCCATCTCTGAGGACAACTTTTTCGAATGGGAGGCTTTGATTGAGTACGAAACATTGCACACACACACACACACACACACACACAAATGCACACACACAAATGCACATGCAAATACACATGCAATCAAACATAACGGGCGAAACGGGACCACAAAGAAGGAACAACTGGACAATCAAAAGGACAAGGACGAAAAACCACCCAACGTCATGCTGACCCGCCTTTCGTTTTCGTTGCGTGTACTTTTTCCTTAAAATAGAGGACCCCAGGATACGCCATATGAGGGAGGCATCTTCCCTGCAACACTCACCTTCCCCAGGGATTACCCACTCTCGCCTCCTCAGATGAAGTTCACCTGCGAGATGTTCCATCCCAACAGTAAGTGACCTTTATTCAAGCAACAACAAAAAAAGCCATGGAAGCACACCGTCAGAGGAACATCCAGCAAGAAACTTGTAACCAAATCTAACTCGATCATGCGTCTCGTTCCTTTTGTTCTTTCTAGTCTACCAGGACGGCACAGTCTGCATTTCTATCCTGCACGCTCCAGGCGATGATCCCAACATGTACGAGTCGAGCTCTGAGCGCTGGAGCCCTGTCCAGAGCGTAGAGAAGATCTTGCTCTCCGTGCTGAGCATGCTTGCCGAGCCCAACGACGAGAGTGGTGCCAACATTGAGTGCTGCGTAAGTATTTCTTTCCTTGAGAAACAAAGACTTATCTTGGTGGAGAGGTTCAAACTTTCAAAATCGTCTGGGTTTTGTTCATGTCTGACTCCTCTTCTCACATTTTGTGCTCGTGTGCCATTTTGTTTAATAGAAAATCTGGCGGTCGGACAGGAAGCAGTTCGACGACATTGTCAAGCGGACTGTGAGAAAGACTCTTGGACTTTAAATCAAAAACACAGCAGATCAGACTACAACAGACATTTGCGAGGGCCTGGCACACATAATACACCAAGTTCGCAACACCTCAATGACAAAAAATAAAGACGCTTTTGCGGGATCGCACTCAATGATGATATTCGAACATATTTTGATCTGATAGTATTGATGAGCTTCATGGATGCATATTTGTAGATGGAAAGAAAAAGGAAAGATTTTATTGCTTAAGAAAAAAAAAGTAGAAAGAGAAAGAGAATAGTTGAAAGAATAGAAAAGGTCGAGACATAAACTGAAGAAAAAGATATACACGCTCCCTAGCCGCACGCATTATCGTGTTAGATCAAGAAAAAAAGAAAAGAGAATAAAAGACAGTACAAACGATAGCGAACAAGAAGAGTGAAGACAACTGAAAGAAAAGATAATCAAGAAGGAACACCAAGGAAAAAGATAGGATGACCGAGAAAACTGAACAGATGCTTGACCCAGAAAATCACTTCTGGTTTGAAAGTATCAAACATCCATTGCAATCCCTTGGACCACCACTCCTTTCCTATGTGTCCTTTTTGCTTCTTTTATGACCCTTTCAAATCGCCATAGTTCCACTCACTTCTTCACCATCTCCTGTCCCAATCCTCTTTCTTTGATTCCGACCGTCAGGTTCAAAGGGTATTTCTCACCGAGATCTTCAAGCACACATGGTTTGTACTGAAAACTAAAAAGCAATGGTCTTTTTATGGATCCGCCCTTTCATGCAATGTCGCCATTGCACAAAAAAGGCGGAAAAAGACCACCACAAACGTTTCCCCAAGTGGGAAGATCAAGGACCCCTGGTGTTGTTCTTTTCCTTCGTCTCGACAAAAAGAATATAAAAAAAACGGACACGAATAAAAATAAAAAAGAAAAAAAAGTAAAAAGCGGAATAAAGGCATCAAGGATCAAGGATAAAAAATGTCGGACGACATTTAAGCATCCAAGACGTTGGCAAGGCCGAGAGACTTCAAGGCGCAGTGGGCAGCCTTCTGGCCGGAGAGCATCATGGCACCAAAGGTAGGACCCTAAGACGGAGAGAACGAATCATGGAGGACAGTAGTTTGATGACGATGCACCAAACGAGTCCTCGAGGAACCCGTTAGTAAACAGAAATACAGGATGGAGAACGATTACCCGACACTTGTGCAATTGTTCTTGAAGGCGCGATAGTCCAACGCAATAAGCAGTAAGGCTAGTTGTCATACCATACGAGGGCATCCGTCGAGCTCGGCGACTTCCATGCCAGTGATAACCTGTTAAAACATATGACGAAGCATGGGTCAGTATGCAAAGAGAGATGTGGGCCAGATCACGTCTGTGAAATAACATGATACGTTACCATTCCAGGAACGACCTCGCGGGTGTTGCGGACGATGCCATCCTCGGCAGCGTTCATGTCCAGGGCGATCATGCCGGGGACGTTCTTGATGAGTCCAATCTTCTGGAGGCGCTTGACACCGGAGGCACCCATGGGGCCATCGTGGCCAGTGGAGGAGACAACGACCTTGGCCTCGATGACGTTGGGGTCCATGCAGGACTGGGTGTCATGGTTCAGGGTGACCAGGGTCCAGTTGGTGACAACACCAGCAACGCGACCGTTCTTGACGATCAAGTCCTCAGCAGCAAGGGCGTTGAACAGCTTGACGTTGGGGCGCATGAGCAGCTTGCTCAGGATGGTCGAGGTGAACAGGGCAGCGTGCTTGACAACGACATAGTTCTCGTTGCAGTCGTCGAATGGGACACCGACCTCGGCCAAGAAGTGTTGGCCGGGCTTGCGGACAATCATGGCCGAGAAGAGCTGGCCACCCAACCAGGCACCACCACCGGGCGAGACGCTCTGCTCGATGACAGTGACCTGGATGTTGGGGTTCTTGGAAAGTTCCCAGGCACAGCTGAGACCCTGAAGAGAGAACGGTAAAGAGAGAAAGAAAGTATGTGTGCAAGATGATAAGTATGGTGTCGCGATAAGGAAAAAGGTAAAGGCAAGGGACAACGTTTGGAAAGATCAAGATAGACAACTTACAGCAGATCCGGCACCAATAACAACAACATCGGTCTCGGCGTGGTCGAGCATGTCGGTCATGTAGCGACGAGTCATTTCTCTGCTGACATCGGCCTCCTTAATGGGGTTGAACTTGAGGTTGTTGAGGTCATACTGGGGCTCGCCGATCAGGTTGATGGCGCCGAGCTGGGCAGTGGAGGTGGTGATCTGGGAAGTGACGGAACCGTTGTTGATAGCAGCCATTGTTGTTGGAGTGTGTGAGAGAGTGTGTAGGAAAGTTTTTTGTTGGGGTGTTGGAAGTGTTGTGGGTAGGGAAGAAGGAAGGAAGGAAAAAAGAAAGAAAGAAAGAAGGAAAGTGGGAAGCATGGTTCTTTTATATGCACACACCTTCCTTCGCTTGATCTGAAGAAGCGTTGGGGCAAAGAGTAACAACAAATGAACGCCAGGCCATCTCCAGCCCATCACGACGGCGAGCTGAGTTGGGCAATATCCGAAGTTGTTGTGCTGTGGAAACAGAACAGAGGACAGGAAAAACTCTCACGGATGGATCTCAGAGTGAAGAGTCATACAACGCACAAGGCAAGGGACATGACAGACAAAGGATCAAAGAGGGACAGGGCTGGACTGGGACATCGATGCTCACTCCCTCGTCTTTGTGGCACAACAGTCCAATAATCTTCTTTCGTTTCCCACCCTTTCCGTGTTTTGGCTCTGTGCCCGCGTTGCAACACTCGGAAGAGATCGAACAAGCCGCTGAAGGGCCTGGATATCACCTCCGTTTTTGCCATGGTCACCACCATGGCCATGTTCGGCTGTGATGACAGTAGTTGTCATAGGTATATGCTAGTACAAAGACGTATGCATGGAGTGCGATAATGTGTTATGCGCGCAACAAGATTGGTTGGGGGCCATGAGGTCTCGTTCGTTTGCATCCTTGTTATCCGGGACCTCATCTCTTCTTTTTCGCGCCTCAGTGAAGATCCAATCCCCGACCACTTCCTCACCTCTCCCTCCCTCCTCAATGGATTTGTGTCTCGACTTTTGGCTGAGAATGTCAGCCACATCTCTCTCGGAACAATGAGCAGTCATATCAAGTGTAACGCAGGGAGCAGGACAGACGAAAGGAAGAGTCGCCCTAGAGCATGTGCATAAAATGGGGGTATGCGAACTGCACCAAGGCGCAACTTTCCCGCGTCTCCACAACGTGGCCTGCTTAACCTCTCGATGGCCAACAGGATCGAGCGTGGCAGCTCGAAACTCGAAACTCGATTCAAGGTTGAGAACCTTCAGTATGAGCGTAATTAATTAATTAATTTCGATTCGCATCGTCGCTGGGGTTGTTTGTTTGCTCTAGTCAAGAGATGATCTGCTTGCTCACTCACCACCATACTACCATAGTCATGAAGAAGGAACAAGAACGATGTCTCCATCCAATAAGTAATTAGTTAGTTTTATGCATAATGCAAGAACACAAGGAAGGAAGAGAGCTGGACACAGATGGGAGATAGCTGCATGGGCCCTGTTTGCCTGCTTTCCCATTGCAACACAACATCTCGCCCCTTGATTTCCTCTATTCTTCCAGCCATGGAACAAAGCCATTGTTTGTCTTTTCTTTTTATGCGGACCACTCTCCTCCACCACCCTACTCAGCAGCAAGCAAAGCAAAGGCTGACCTCCGCCCTTCCCTGTTTGCTCTGTGGTTATCACCGTCAGTTTCCCATCCCAGACCTATCCCCCCTACTCCTCGTTTTCCTCGTTTTTTTCTTTCGATTGCAATCCTCCAAAACCTGTCAAAGCTGCAAAGTGCTCTCTCCTGGCCCACCTTGTCAAAAAAAGTATTTGTTTCTGGACTGTGTTGGCCTAAAAATACTCGCTTCAATTACTCATCCGTTGCATCCCTCTCATTCTACACAATCTCCACCTCTTCGCTACTCTCACTCCACTCCCACATTCATCCATCATCCTCACAACCCACACACAGACCAACTTTCATTCATTGGCCATAGAAACTGTGAGTTGGGTTGACTGCTCAGCCCTCACGAACTGTGTAGATGCATTCGTACCATGTCGCTCAACTAATCAAACAAATCGCCGTTCTACGTCAACTCTCAACAGCTAGTCTTCAAAAAAAAGCTGGTTCGGATTGAGAGAGAAGACATACAGCCATGACCACAGAAGACCAGGACCACCTGCTGCTTTTCGACAATGCCGACGACTGGGACGAGTTTGAGCAGCAGGTTGATGCATCTCTAGCCAAGGCAAACAGCAACACATCAGACAAGGACAAGGATGCATTTACCCCAGGAAAGCTCACCCTCCCTGTCATTGGCATGACCTGCATCTCCTGCGTCAACGCCATCACCTCCGTCCTTTCCTCATCCCCAGGCATCAACAACGTCAGAGTCTCGCTCAAGGAAGAACAGGCCGTCGTCGAGTACGACCCCACAGAGATCTCGCCCGACCAAATCAAGGAGGCCATCGAGGACTGTGGCTTCGACGTGCCCTTCGACACAACACTCTTGCCTCGCTCAACGCCCCCAACCATGACCTCAGCCACCATGGCCCCAACTGGAAAACTTCTGGCACCTACAAAGGACTATCAGTCCTCGCCAAGATCACCCATCCCATCCAACACTGAAAGCGTGAAACAACAACCCCTAGACACTGCCTCACACACTCGCCTCTCCCAAGCACTCGATCAAGATCAATATGCAGGCTCGACTATCAAGACCGCACAACTGTCCATTAAGGGCATGACCTGTGCGTCTTGTGTCGCCTCAATTGAAAGATCGCTCAAGGGCTCACCAGGACTGGTCTCGATCAAAGTCGCCCTGCTGGCTGAACGTGGCACGATCGAGTACATTGAAGGAGTCACCACCCCACTGGAGATTGCAGACAGGATCGAGGATGTTGGATTTGAGGCAGCACCCATAGTCGAGAAGCGCAAGGACCATGTCGACCTCCAAGTGTTTGGCATGACCTGTGCCAGCTGTGTCAACTCGATCGAGGGCGAGCTTCGCAAGATGCCCGGCATCATTGCCGCCTCCGTCAGTCTCACGCTCCAGTCGGCCAAGGTCGAGTACGACAACCAAGTGCTGGGTGTCCGCGACATTGTCGAGCGGATCGAGGACATGGGGTTTGATGCCCTTTTGGCCGATCGTTCCTACAATGCACAGCTCGAGTCGCTGGGCAGGACCAAAGAGGTGGCCGAGTGGCGCAAGGCCCTCATCTTCAGCTTCACATTTGCGTTCCCAGTCTTTGTCGTCTCCATGATCTTCCCCATGACCAACTGGGGCTCGGCTATCTACAACATTCCTGTTGGGTTTGGACTGGTCCTCGGCGATGCCTTGGCCTTCTTCTTGACGATCCCCGTCCAGTTTGGTGTCGGCATGCGGTTTATTGTCAGTGCCTACAAGTCGCTCAAGCACGGTGTCGCCACAATGGATGTTCTGGTCTCGCTCGGTACCCTGTCTGCTTTCACGTTCTCGACCTTCTCGATGATCTACTCCATGTTCGACTCGCACCACGAGGCAGCCGTGTTCTTTGACACCTCGAGCATGTTGATCACGTTTGTTACGTTTGGACGCTATCTGGAGAACAAGGCCAAGGGCCAAACCTCGGCTGCGCTCTCCAAGCTGATGTGCCTGACCCCTTCGACTTGTACCATCTACGTGATGGACCCTGCGACTGGCGAGCGTGTCTCTGAAAAGAAGATTCCCTCGGATCTGGTACAGAAGGGCGACATTATCAAGATTGTTCCAGGCGACAAGATCCCTACGGACGGAGTAGTGGTCAATGGACAGTCGACTGTGGACGAGAGTATGGTTACTGGAGAAGTCGAACCAATCAACAAGACGATCGGGTCGAACGTCATTGGAGGCACCGTCAATGGCCTGGGCACTTTTGACATGGAAGCGGTCCGTGTTGGATCCGAGACTGCCCTGGCGCAGATTGTGCAGATGGTCGAGGATGCCCAAACGTCCAAGGCGCCCATCCAAGCTTATGCTGACAAGATTGCTGGATACTTTGTCCCGACCGTTATCCTGATGGCTATGCTGACGTTTGTGGTCTGGATGATCATCTCACACACGATGGCAGACGATCGCCTGCCCATGATGTTCACCCACGAGGCCTCCAAGTTCGTGGCCTGCCTCAAGCTCTGTATCTCGGTTATTGTGGTCGCTTGCCCCTGTGCCCTTGGTCTCTCAACTCCTACAGCGGTCATGGTTGGCACAGGTGTCGGAGCCCAGCACGGTATCTTGATCAAGAGTGGTGTTGCCCTGGAGGCTGCCCACAAAGTGACCAAGGTTGTCTTTGACAAGACCGGTACCCTGACCATTGGCAAGCTGGAAGTGGCTAGTTTCAACCTGTACAAGCCGACTCGCTCTGGAGGATCGTCGCCCACCTCAACATCAGCACCGCTGGTCCCAGGATTCGAGATGCCGACAGAAACTATGGACGAAAAGGACTTTTTCTTGGTCGTGGGCGCTGCAGAATCTGTGTCGGAGCATCCTTTGGGACGGGCAATTGGACTCTACGCCAAGGAGATGTTGAACACTCAGAACTTGAATGCCACGGTGACCGATTTTGCGTCCACCACGGGGCAAGGTATCGAGTGCACAGTGACCCTGCCACACGAGTCCAAGAACGGGATCAACCGCTTCCGAGTTCTGATCGGCAACAAGACTTGGCTGGTGTCGCACCAGATCCACTTGCCAAACAGTTTAGCCTCGGACCAGAACGCACAGGAGCGCGCCGGTCGCACGACTGTGCTGGTGGCCATGAACGACACCTTTGTGGGCTTTGTGTCGCTGTCGGACAAGATCAAGCCCGAGGCTGCCCGAACGGTCGCCAAGCTGCAGCAGATGGGGATCCAGGTTGCAATGGTGACTGGAGACCAGCCCTTGGTGGCCGAAGTGATCGCGGCCGAGTGTGGGATCCACGAGGTGATGGCGGGCGTGTCCCCCAACGGCAAGACCAAAGTCGTGGCCAAGATGCAAAGCGAGGGCCACTGTGTTGCCATGGTGGGCGACGGAATCAACGACTCGCCAGCGCTGGCACAGAGTGATTTGGGTATTGCGCTGGTGTCGGGATCGGACATTGCTATGGAAGCAGCGGACATGGTGCTGATGCGCGGGGACCTGACTAGCGTGGTTGGGGCTGTGGATCTGTGCCGAACCATCTTCAAGCGAATCCGACTGAATTTCCTGTGGGCGTGTGTGTACAATATCCTGGGCGTGCCATTCGCGATGGGCGTGTTCCTGCCCTGGGGGTACCACCTGCACCCCATGCTCGCCGGTCTGCTGATGGCCTTCTCGAGTGTCAGTGTCGTTGCATCGAGTCTGATGCTCAAGTGGTGGCGCAAGCCGAGAGTCACGGACCCGACCGAAGAGGAGCAGAAGGGCGAGGTCCGGAAGCGGCTGCGGGCGCAAAAGTCGGATATGATCCGAAATCACTGGAAGATGGCGCTTGGAGGGTCGTTGACGGTTGGGTCCAAGAATGGAGGCGGACGCGGATACATGCCTGTGGGGTCCATGGACGATGACGATGAGGCGCACGAGTTGGGGGAGTTTGTATGAAGAAACAAAAAAATTAGACATGATACCAGCAATCCAAGATTGTCATCTACAAGTTACCTTGCCAAAAAAAATAAATTAAATCACTCGATCAAAGAGCCAAGCTGAAGTGTATGAGCAGGATAGGATGAGATGAGATGGGAATGCTTTAATGCTGTAATGTATGTAGATGCTGTCTTACTCCTTCTTTGACTTCTTGTCCTTCTTCTCCTTCTTCTCCTTCTTGGGTTTCCGTGGCTCTTCTTCCTCCTCCTTGACCACCTTGCTCTTCTTGGCCTTCGATGCTTCCTTGTCCTCGTCATCATCTGCCTTACGCTTCTTGTCCTTCTTCTTATCCTTCTTGCTCGTCTCTTCATCCTCCTCCTTGGTCTTCTTATTCTCGGCCTCTTCCCGCTCCTTCTTCTCGGCCTCCTTCTTGCGCCTCTTGACGGGGTCCCAGTTCTTGTCCAGGTCCTGGTCCTTGACCTGCTGCTTGAGCTTGTGACGGAACATTTGCACGCGGTTCTTCTTGGAGTACTTCTTGATGTCGTTCTCCTGCTCGTCGGGACGGCGGTAGGGCGCAAACTTCTTGAGCGACACAAACTCGTTCAGGTCCTTGTCGTCCGCCAAAAGAATCTCGACAGGTGACAGGCCAAAGTTCGAGGGCTTGACCTTGTGGTATCTGAAGCGGGTAGGCAAGTCGCCGATCTAGTAGAGATATAGAAAAAATGAAATAGTGTCAAGATACAGTCGACCTAAGCGTGTTGTCATTTCTCGATGCTTCCTCTCTCTCTCTCTCTCCATTTCTCCGCTTCTTACCATATCTTCATAGTCGAGCTGGTAGTATTCGTCCAAGTACGAGTTGAAGTCCTTCTTCTTGTCTTGGTCCAGGGTGCTCTTGGCCGCCTCGAGCGCTGCTGCAGCTGTCCGGACTCCGTTTGCACCTGCCTGCTTGGCCAGCTTCTTTTCCTCCTTCTCGCGCTTGGCCTTCTCCTTCTTGGTCTCCTTCTTGGGCGCCTTGCCAAAGTTCTCGCCGCCGGGGAGGTAGTCGGCATCCATCATGATGTCCTCTTCTTCGCCACCCTCGCCATAGTACTCGCCGTTCTCGTCATAGTAGCCCTCCTCGCCCTCGTAGCCCTCATAGTTATCGTAGGCTTGCTCCTCCTCTGGCTCGGCTTCTTCTGGCGCCTCCTCCTGAGCATCTTCTTCACCACCCTCCTCAGCTTCAGAGGCATCGTCGTCGCTGTTCTCATAGTCGGCAGTGTCAATGTCGTCGTCGAACACGGGCTTGGCGTTCTCGTCCTCCTCGTCGTAGTACTTGTCGCTGAACATGCTCTCCATCTTTTGGTCATAATCTTCGGGGTTGAACTCGGTCTCCAGATCAATCTCATCGAAACCAACAGCTATAAAAAAAAAGAGGAAAAATTGTGTTGGAAGAGATGTCAGTACTTGCGCCAAAAAGCTTAAGAAAAAAAAAAAAGAATACGACAGCCTTACTCTTGTTGCCAGTGATTTCCTGGATCTGCTTAAGACGGTCAAAGATCTCCTTCTTCTTGAGGTTCTTGGCGCGCTTGAGCTCCTCGAGCTTCTTGACCTTTTCCTCCTTCTTGCGCTCCTTGGCAGCTTGGCGCTGGCGCTTGCGCGCGTCGTCCTTGTTACGGACAGAGTCGTCCACTGTGCGCGCATATCCCATGAGCTTGTTACCCTCACTAATGTGTTTTTAGAAATATCGTCAGTTTTTGCTATTGACAGGGCGCCAGACGATAATGTGCCAGGAACAAAAAAAAACTTACGCATCCTCGAAACGGAAGTTGTACTTTGACTCGAATTCGTCCGCAGCGTCAAGCTCGTCCTCCGACTTTTCCAGCTCGTCAAAGTCTTCTTCGCGGACAATCTCCTTGTAGTGAGGTGTCTTCTTCTGCGACTTGTCGATCCATCCACGGTTCAGAATGTAGCTAACATAAATCAAGAAAGAGAAAAAAAATGTCATTAGGACTCAAGTTCACATGTCTGAAACAACATAACAAAAAGGGTAAAGGGTGCACTTACTCCATCAAGAAAGCCTCATCCTTGTCCATATTCGGCGCGTTCTTGTACTCTCTCCAGTCCTGGAACGCCGCCGCCCCTCCACTCTTGCTACCCATGCTCTCCATCAAGAACCGCTTATAATCCTCCTCCTCGGCGTCCTCGTCCTCCTTGGTCTTGGCCTTCTGTGTAAAGAACGAGTCCTCATCGTCGTCCTCCTCATCATCATCACCTCCCCTGAACGCATCCTTCATCTCCCGCTTCAGATACTCCTGCTGTTCCACGTGCGTCATATCCTCCTCCCGCTTCATCGTCTCCTCCTCGTCCACCATGCCGCCGTCCTCGAGCAGAACCTTGCGGTGGTAGTCCTTAAGATTCATAGGCTTGTTCTTCTTCTCCTCCGCCTGCTTCTGCTTCCAGGCCTGGCGCGCCTTCTCCATCTCGGACGGGATGAAAAAGTGTGACGTGGCCTGGTAGATCTTGGGGTCCTGTGCGCGGATCAGGCCGATCGTCTTCATGATCTGCCCGTCGACCGCGGGGGTGACCAGCTCGCCGAATTCGTCCTCTTCTTCGTCATCCTCGGAATCGTACGAGTCGTAGTCGAGATCGGCGTTCTTGGTGTAGCCGTATTTGTGCTGGCGCTCGGCGATGGTGGAGAGGCGGGTCTCACCTACGTCTCCGTACTTGTCACGGACTGTTTGGTGGAGGTGGGAGGTAGTATTGCGTGTGTGTGTGAGAGAGAGAGAGAGAGAGAGTTGTTTGAGCGATGTTTGATTACGGTGGTGAGGGTGTGAGAGGAGGAAGGTAATCAGGTTCGAAGTGATATAGCAAAAAAAAAAAAAGACAGAGCCGGAAGATTAGTATCGATGGCCTTTTTTTAAAATTATACCTAGGCTTTGTTCAAAACGGAAAAGCTGGTATGGTGTAGGACTTACTTGCCGAGAGTTCCTGACCACGCTTGGACTTCTCGTACTTGTCAGCAAAGTCCTTGTTGATGGTAAAGGTCAATTCTTCCTCCTCCATGGTTGTAAAATGGTTTGTTGTGTGTGTGTCGGAGTGGTTGTGGTATTAGCTGTGCTTGATGTGGTGAGCGTTCGTTTGTATGTCGGGATGTGTTGGCGAGGTCGATGGCGATGGGGGTAATGGTCCAGGGACTTGATGGAAAGGAAGAAAAAAGTGAATGGTCGCTGCACTTTGTAGCACTCGAAGAAAAAAAAGAAAAAAACCCACAACAAACATATGGCACGTGATATGACTGCTTTTATTTTATTCATGGGTCGATCCGTCCAAAACTGGCGTCCTCGAGATTCTCAGAGCCAGAGGCTTCTTGGGAACCACGGGCGGGAGACTGGGAGTCCTGCTCAGTCGCTTAGACTCCTGAGATGATACGCTTGGAACTGGAGAGGCCTGTGAGCTGCGAGTGGGGCTGCTTGTGAAGTCAACCTCTGCGTGCTCGGGGACAGGTGACGGCGAAGAAGAAGACTGTAAGCTCTCGACCGGGGGCTTGACCAAGACACTAACAGGGCGGGGCGCAGGTCTAGGCGCAGGGCGGGGTGCGGGTCTTGGGTTAGGGAATGGCGAGAACACGGGGTTGGTTCTTTGACCGGCGGGAGACGGTGCTCGGACAGGGTTGGGCGAAGCTGACACGACCAATTTACGGACTGATCGGTGAAGAACCTCTTCTTCTTCTTCTTCCTCGTCCGCGTCTGCTCTTTCTTGCTCACGCGATGGTTGATCTTGAGATGAGACCTTAATTTCTCGAGAAACCACTTCAACTTCTTTTTCCTGCTCTTTAACATGTTCAACAGGTGCTGAGGTTGGCTCCACAATTTCGGGTGCTTCCACCACTGGCTTTTGATCCGCTTCTGACTGCTCTAGCTGTTCTTGCTGTTGCTCTTCCTCCTCTTGCATCTCTGACAGCGCATTCGCTGCTGCTTCCTTTTGCTCTTCAGTTAAGATAGCCTGAGGAGCGCGGCGGTTATGCACCTTAATGGGATTGGCCCTGATTTGCGGCAGTACCTCCATCTCCTCACCTGCTTGTGGCGTGGATGTGGAAGATGCTGCCTCCGAAGTTGGCGACGACGTTGAAGCGGGCTCCCCGTCGGCTGGACCAGGGCCAAAATCGTACTCGCGGCCATGAGGTGAAGTAGAATAGGTGATAACACTTCGTACTCGCTGGAGACGACGGTCAACATAGCCATCATGCTGCTGTAGTTGTTGTTGTTGCTGTTGGTGTTGGTGCTGTTGTTG
Source organism: Podila verticillata NRRL 6337 (assembly GCA_000739165.1). Lineage (NCBI taxonomy): Eukaryota > Fungi > Mortierellomycota > Mortierellomycetes > Mortierellales > Mortierellaceae > Podila > Podila verticillata. Next base: position 2,448,804 of record KN042422.1, read on the forward strand.
CTGATGCATCTGGTCAGGAGGCGATGGGTATACGTGCTGTTGCTGCTGTTGCTGTTGCTGTTGGTGCATAAATTGATGCTGTTGAGACTGGTTCCAATTGCCCATAGTGTTGTTACCATAGGAGTTATACTGATAACCATAGTTGTCGCCTCCGCTTTGATGATAGGACGCATCTTGGCTCATGTTGCCCATCGCTCCGTAGGCCGCATTAGGGTCCTGATATTCTCCATTGTAACTCTGGTAACCTTGTTGATGTTGTTGGTGCTGGAATGAGTGTTGGAATCCCTGTTGTTGGTTCTGTACATATTGTTGTGGGTAACCCTGGTTGTTGCTATACTGCTGGTATGGGTGCGAGTGTGGAGGATAGTTGCTCGGCGATGTGTGGTTGTGGGCAAGGTTGTGATCGTGGTACGCCTCGGGCGAGAGGTCATGGCCATGCCCCTGTCCTGGATGGATCTGTGCAGAGTGAACGTTGTAGACCTGGGGCAGAGCAGAACCCTGAAGCTCCATCGTTTTCATCGCAAAGGCATGTACTTCCTGGTTTTTCAGAATCTCGCGCTCCATGGCTTCGTTGTGTTTCTTGATCTGCTCCAACTGTTCCTTGGCGAGGCGCTCCTGCAGGTCTTGCTCCGAAATGATCTGTGGTGGGTACATGGCTGGCTCGACGGGGTGAGGGTGATCCTGTCTAAAGTTCCCATGCATGTGACTGTTGTACTCTTGGTGTCCATAGCTTTCCTGGTGCCCATAGTCGGAAACGAAAGGCTGGGGCATAGGCATGTTGACCGGTCCCGGCATTGGAATAGACATCGGTGGCAGGACAGGTGTTGGGACAGGCTGATAGTGGTGTTGATGTTGTCCAAGATGGTTGTGATGACCGTTGATCATCGTGTTTTCAACGGTCTGGTCTGCCTCTGGAAGCGCAGGCAAGGGCCGAGATCGTCTGATCAGGGGGGTCGATGGTACTTCCTCGCCATTATCAACTTCCAAACGGCTTGCAGTATACGAAGTAGCTGGAACGTACGCTATTGGGTTAATGGCACCGACTTGAGGCCGAGGAGACATGTCCGCCAAGATGGTCTCCTCCTCTGTGATGTGCATACCAAAGGATGGTAGAGTACTGCCCGAGACTAAGGTGCAACAAGGAAAAAAGTTGGGAAAAAATTCAAGTAAAGAAATATAGTAAAAACAAAAAGGTTCGTACCTGAAGCAGCCTTAGGGCGACCAGCTAAATGGCCTTGGCCTTGGTGACTAGCCATCTGGACGGAAGAACCTAAACTGCCACCTGGCCGAGGTATCTCTTGGCGACGCATGGCCTCTTCTTGCCGCTGTTTCCGCAAAGCTTCCTCCTTTCGCTGGTTTTCCTCCTCTTGAAGTCGCCTTTCACGCTCGCGCTGCTCCTGTTGCTTCTGTAGTTGCAGCTCGCGCTCCCGCTTCTGGCGATCTTCCAGCTCTTTCCTGCGCTTGAGCTCCTTCTCGCGTGCCTTTTTTTCGGCTTCTTCTCTTTGCCGTTGCTCCTTGGCCCGTTTAGCTTCTTGTACCTGTTGCTGCTCTTGCTCCATTTGCCGCTGCATCTCCAGCACAGACGATGGTAGCACAGCGCCTCGCGACTGGAGTTTAAGCTGCAAGTCCTGCAAATCGTTACTCTTATCCACCAAGGCCCTTCGCGTGTTCTCCAGCTCGTTCTGCGCCACATGGATCAGGTTCTGAATCAACTCCTCTGGAGGTAAAGTCGACCCTGCAATGATATTTGCGTGGGAAATTACATCCTGAACAATCGAGTCAAATAACTGGGCCTCGACAGTGCTGCTGCCGACGCCGTCGTTGCCGCTGTCAAGAAAACTGGCCAAGACAGGTGTCCAAGCATTCAGGGCATCGCGCTTGAGATCGTCGAGGCGGTGGATAGAGTAGTCGCCGGGGTTGAAGGACAAGAACCAGGCCAGGATCATGGACGAGAAGACTGGATGACTCTGGATGGTATCAAGCTCTTCGACCAGCTCACGAACTCGGGACTCTGTGGTCGCGTATTCTATAAGCATTGTCTCCATTTGCTCCTGGAGTACGATCGTGGGAATCTCGTCATCCGAGGGCTGCGAAGAACCTGCTTGACGGTTTGAGTTAGAGGACGACGAGGAGGAGGCATGTTGTTGCCGAGGTCGTGCCACGGGTTGTCGAGCTTGTTGCTGTTGTTGCTGTTGTTGCTGAAGGTGAGACATAGACTGCGGCTGGGGAGGATGAGTTGGCCGTGGTTGTGGGGGGTTGGCAGGCGGTGGTGGCCTGCTTTGGTTCGGGAAGGGAGATGGGCCTTGACGAAACTGGGAATGAGGTAAGGGCACAGGGACAGGGGCAGGATTGGGAGAGGAATGGATGGGTATGTTTGAGTGGGTGCCTCTGAATGGTGTTGCGGTTGAAGATGGTGAGGGAGTGGTTCCACTAACAGTGGCTGTTGCCGAGGATGATGGCTGTTTGTCCTTGCTTTTGGAACTGCTACTGCTGTTGTTACTGCTGTTGTCCGTCTGGTCCTTTGAGGACGATGGCGTGTTCCCCATTTGGCCCAGTGTTGTGTACTCTGCGTGCAAGGATGATGTGTGTGTGTGAGTGTGGGATGGGTGTGTGTGAATGAGAATGTCTTTGCTTTATTGTGCAAAGGTTGTTCCGAAGAGTGAAAAGGGGAGAGAGTTAGAGAAAGAGAGTGGAGCAAGCAAGGTAGGATGATGTTGCAAGGTGGGGCACAAAAATGAAGAGAAGTAAAAAAAGAAGAGAGAAATAAAGAATGAGAGACAAATCGTCCACCTTAAAGTCCAAATGGATGGGCTGTTGCTTTGTTCCTTTTTCTCTCTCTCTTTTCCCAATGAGGAGGGAGACGAGAAGGGAAGGAGCGGCAAGAGCGGAACAGTATGAGGGCACACAGTCGTACAGTGTACATGTATACAGCGCATAGACCGAATGATGCTCTCTATTCTTTTTGGTGGCGAACGATGGAACACAGCGGGATGGAAACGGCAGAAGAGCAAGAACGATGTTGGGCCTCTGTTCGGAAGAGGAGGACGAAGGGACGACTGATGAGAAACAAGACAGGCTACACAACAACAAGACAAGCTACTTATTAATTGACTTTTCTTAACATGATGGCAGGGCCCTGGTCTCGACGATTGGTGTTCGATCCTCGATGATTATGATTGGCAGAAGTAATAATATCCTCCCGCCAGGGGCAGCCGAGCTGGGGAGAGGCTGAGGTTGAACTAGAAGAAATAGGCCATGTTCAGAGATGGAGTGCTGATCCTGATAAGGAGTGCTGTGGCTCTGCCATCTCGAACCCTTACTAGCAACTCTCTTTGCCAAGAACCCTTTCAACAGCCCAGCGCACCAAAAAAAAAAAAAAAAAAAAAAAAAAAAAGAAGACTAGATATTAGAGTGACATCAAAAAAAAAGATATGTAGTGTCGTCGTCGCCGTATCGCTTCATCACATACACGTCTGCAAATCTCTTCAGTCTTCTGCCGAGTTTGTATTTGAAGTAGAGGAAGAACTATGCTACAGATACTACCAAGCAAAGATACTACGAGGAGCATCTACCAAAGAACAACAGGAAGACATAAAAAAAGAAAGAAAAAAAAAAAGAAAAAAGGGTCCAACTTCTACCAGCCACCTGCGCAGCATGCAGCAGAGAAGCAAGAAATAAAATACAGCTGCCAGAGCTGTTGTGTTTTGTGTCATCGACAAACTTGGACTAGGAAATAAAAAGGTGTGCGGGGCAATGTACAACAAGAGGGGGAAAAATACAACAACAGTACAGACATAAAGTAGGTTGCAAGATGGTTCTTTTTTTCTTCTTTTTGTTAAGGACGCACTGACCAGGTGCAAACAACTGAAAAAAAAATGAAGAACTAACAGACGACAGTAAAGAAAAAGAAAAGTAAACTGTACAAGGTAGTAATGATCAGAATGGATAAAATGCAATGAGAAAAAAAATGTACTTCTTAGTAACGGTGGATGATGATAAAAAAAAAAAAAAAAGGAGGGGGGAGAGTAAGCTCAATGCTTCTCGTCAAACTCGCGTCGAGGACGGTTGACGGTCCTCCGGTTGCCAGACGATGAAAGTGGCCGCTCGACCGCACGACGCTTCCCCCGACCGTGGTCGTCCTCTTCGTCCTCTTCTTCTTCTTCTTCGCGAGGGATGGCATAGTCGTTTCGTCGCCAATTGGAACTTTGACCGCCAGAGACAGACCCTGCAGTGCTGAAGGCATGTGAGAACGGGCCCGAGAGTGAATTCGGCAATGAGCCACCGACAAAGGGACTTGTCTGGCGGATGGGAATTTGCTGTTGTTGGTGTCTCTGAATAAATGGCTGTTGTTGTTGTTGTTGTTGTTGTTGCCATTGATTCTGCTGGAGAGTCTCGGTCATCTTGGCAAACACTTCGCCCATGGCCGAGCCAATACTGGCTCCCAGTTGCTGAATTGACTCCTTTTGGTTCGCCTCAGATTCGCTCACAGCCTTGCCCACAGACCCTACCTGATCCGCCAGGGTCGAAAACGCCACTTGCAAGGATCCATACAGCTCATTCCGAAAATGAACCAAGTCACGCTCATTCTGCCGCTGCACATTCTGAAGCTCGGACAAAATGTTGGTCTGACTGGCATTGATGGCCGACAGCAGAACCGGTGTCTTGGAGATCAGTTGCATATCGTCGTCATGTGGGTCAAAGGCACGTCCTTTACCCTTTCTCCGAAAGTTGGCTTCGATTTGTCCTCGTGTCTGTCCAGAGGGTCCACCTCGTCCTGAAAACTCATCCCGAAGTGGTCGTGGCAAGTAAGGATGGTGTCTTCCTCGCGGTGGCTGGAGTGAGCTATGTCGATGATCGCGGTCGCGGAGCTCTTCTTCATCCAAGACGCTTTGATACTCATCGTCACCATTGAAGGAAAGCGACTTTTGAAGCGAGGCGCCAAGGTCTCGTAGCCGCGGATCTTCTTTTACGATACGAGAAGGGTACTTGAATTTCGGCCGAACAGGCTCGGGACGCAACATGGGCTCGTCTTCGTCGTGCAAATCTTCAACATCGCCCATACTCCGCCGACTGAGCGTTCGCTGGTGTATGCTTTCGTTGTGGTTGGGAGATGATAGGGGGCGATGTCCACTTTGGCCTGAAGATTGACGGTTGTGAGAATCCGAGTCGCCTCTGGAAGATCCCTGATGTGAAGGCTGAACAAAGGCCGGGATAGGTTGGATGCGCGGTGATGGTACCGTCGTTTGAGGTGAGGGGAATCCCGAGTTGTTGTTGCTGTGGTTGTTGGTATTATTCCCCTGTTCTCGATCCGATACTGCACCCATACCGCCACTTTTACTCGTCGACTCAAGCTGACGTACGCCTCTGGCCAGGATTTCGGCCGTCACTAAATGAAAGTTTGGTCGACCTGAGCCCGGCACAAACTGGTCGCCTCCTGACTCGTCCAGACTTTGCCTATTCGGTCGACTTGAAGAGGCTCGATGTGATGACAGTGAATGTCGGCGGAAACTGGAGACTGTTGATGATGGTGGAGGCATGATGTTGCTGTATTGTTGGTTTGGATAAGTGCGGTACAAATCCTGGTCATCGGGGTGCTCAAGAGGATGTTGAGGGAACTGCAGCTGGTGCAGTGTTGGCAGGATTTCCATTCCATTCAAAAGAGAGCCGCCACTCAGGTTCGAAGAGTCCCTGGATTCTTGTGAAGGATATGCTCCGTGGTTCAGAGGTGGGTTGGAGTAGATCTCCAGGCTGGCTTCGTCGTCGTCGTCCGTGTCCGCTCCTGTCCGCCAAGTGCTGACCTGCTCCATGATTCCAGTCGTCAGTGAACTTCCCACTCGAGATGAAATGATGCTGAGCGAGGATGTGCTGGGAGTTGGAGTCTGAGTGGTAGTAGTTTGACTGGTGTTCCTTGAGAGTTGGAACGAGGGCAGCTTTTTTGGGTGGTGAGGTGATGGACTGCCTCGGAAATGGTTGTACTGCCCCTGGCTTAGCTGCCACACGTTGTTGTCATGACTAAAGCGAAAGCAACCTCCTCTGCTGTTCTTGGCTGCGACGTTGTACATGGACAGGATTCTTTGCACTCTCTATAAAAAGTTGGCATGGGATACGGGTGTGGATAACAAGATGGGCGCATATCGTCATGGTGGTGAGTATTCTGTACACACAAGGTCATCGGGTGTATTTTGTATTTCATGCACGCAAACAAGTACACAAGGACACACCCACAGCAATCACCATCCGTGTTTCCGTAGTCATTCTCCATGTCCTCTTGGCGAACCCATATTTATGTCCAATATTCAGGAGTGAACGGTGTTAAAAAAAAAGTGGGGATTATTTCAAAGTAATCATCTGACTCCCTCCAAAAGAAACAGTGAGTTGAGGTGTGGGTGATGGATGGCCCAAAAAGACACATATATGAAGGAAGGTAGCCGATGGGATGAGATGAGAGGAGGAGACGGGATGGGCCATGTCTCTCTGTAATATCGCGGTCTCGTCTCTCTTTTTTGTCTCTCTCTCTTTCTCTCTCTCTCTCTCTCTCTCTCTTTCTCTTTCTCGTCCTTCTTCCTCTTTCCTTTTTCCCTCTTTCACCTGCGAAAAGTGCGTCAGGGATGAGAAGGTGCATGTCCCTCAGATAGTATATCATTGGATCTTTGTCAGAACAGGAAGAATGACGACAAGGACTGTGAGGATGTTTGTGTGTGGGTATCATGAAAAACAGCGTAAATGGCACCGAGTACGAGAAGAAAAAGGGCTCCGATATTAAAGTCAAGTGACTGGAGGGACACACGCAAAGTACAACGCTCGATGGTGTTGGATGGCATTGGAGGGCGCATATCTAAAAGACTGATCCCATGGTGGAAACAAAATGAGTGTGGGAAACAAGACAACAAAATAGAGAGCGTACCTTGATAAAAGTAGATGATGACGAGGATGAGTAGGGTGCCTGGACAAGGACCAGTCTGTGAGCAATGTCTCTTGAGGTCAGCCCGGCTGGCTCTGCAAGTAGGATCTCTTGGATTAATGATACTAAAGTAGAAGTTGAGGAAATAAATAGAAAATACATGTCAAGTTAGATGACCACATGATACAACAGAAACAAGTTCTGGGAAGGGACGAGGTTTGCGAGTTTTTTTTTTCTTTTTCTTTTTCTTTTTCTTGTTTTTCGACGATCATGATATTCTAACGTCAAACGTTACCAAGACTCGTTGTCTTGTCTATAGAAGACGTTGTCGACATGCAGGGTGGTTTTCTGGGCCTCTTTTTTTGTGTTCCGGAGCTGTTTGGTGTTTGTGTTTGTGTTCTGTCTGTTGATTGAGATACAGGGAAGAAGGGGGAAAATGCACAATGGTGTCTGTCGAAAGCAAAGTCTTTGTCTCTTTGGTTGATACCGAAATGAGGAAAGGGGGAGGGTGTGTATGTGTACGTGTGTATGTGTGTGAGTGTGTGCACAAGGTGACTCGAGTTCGAATGGCAAGGCAAGCAAGCGAGATAAGAGATGGATGGGATGTATCTACGATGAGGGAGAAAAAGGGACGATGTTGTATCGGTTGTGGACCTGGCCTGAAGCGGATAGAGTTGCAGTTACAAGGCAAACGAGACAGGTCTGTGTGTCCAAGGAACTTGAAGCAAGCAAGAAAGGGGACACGGCAGGGTTGCAGGGTTGCAGGGTTGACGGGTTGCAGGGTTGACGGGTTGCAGGGTTGCAGGGTTGACGGGTTGCAGGTTGAAGAGTTGAAGGGTTGAGTTGAGGCGATAGGTTGCTTTGCTTTTCTTGTTCTTGGTGCTGGTTGTTGGTTGTTAGCTGTTAGGTTCTGGTGTTCCTGTTTCCTGTTCCTGTAGACTGGTGTTGATATTGAGGATAGCAGATGAGAACAACGATGGCCGAGAAGGTGTGTAGAAAGAGATTGGCACGGTGTCAAAGATGCTGTCCAGTGTTACCGTCGGTAGTGTTGTTCCTGTTGTTTGTTGTTTGTGGTATATATATGTGTGTGTGTGTGTGTGTGTGTGTGTAATCGACTGTTCGAGTGCTGTGCCTGTTACAGATGGGGCTCGGAGGTAGGGCAGGACAGGGCAGGGCAGTGAGAGAGCGGAGGAAGGTGGTCTATTGCCGCGAATAGTAAAGTGAGGGAGAGACCCGTGTCGCCACTCTTCTTGTAATCTACTGCGGTGTCTGCGTGTGTGAGTGCGATGGGTGTGCGTGGGAGTATGGACGAGAGTTGAGGGTGGCACACGGAGAATTCGGTATAAAGGAAGGTGGGACAGAGCTGAGGGAGAGAGGATGGGCGATGGGTGATGGATGATTCGAAAAAAAGGGCAGGGCAGGGCAGGGCAAAGAAGTGAGTAAAGTAAAAAAGGAGAGAGAGAAGAGCGAAAAGAAAAAAGGCAAGCTCGCCTTGGAATAAGAGAAAAGAGAAGAGTGCAAAAAAAGAATGGGAAAGCAACTCCACGGCGAAGTTGTGACTGCTCTTGTGGGGGTCACGAGTCGGTTATGAAAAGAGGAAAAGGAAGGAGGTGTGGGTTGCCGGGCGACACATACAAGGCTATGAGCGAAGCACAAATAAAGGGGTTCACTTTTGAAAAGGTGCGGAATGGTCAATGGTCCAAGAGGGTTGAGCCGTGTGATCTATGTTCAAGGCCAATATGGAGGGATAGGAAGATAGGTATGAATTTAACAAGAGTGTCTCTATGCTGATGGGGCGAAAGGTGTTCGGTGGTGGTTGATAGGTTGATGATGGCACTTGGTGATGGTGAGTGAGTGATTGACTTTTTTGGAGTCAAAAAGGGGTGGGCAATGGTGATAAGGGTAAAAGTGAGCTATGGAACAGTTGTGGACAGAGGCCGAAAGAGAGAGAGAGAAAGAGAAAGAGAAGAAGCATCAGAAGAGAGAATGTAAAAAGTTTCGCCACCGTTTTATGTCAGTGAACACTAAAATGGTGGCGTACAAAACTTTGTTTTTTTACAAAGTCTTGCAGTCTTTTCTTTTCCTCCTCTTCCTCAAGGCCGAGAGAAAGTGTAGTATGTATTAGAAGGGATAATCCTCTCGCTCACTAATGATTCAGAGACTAGGGGGAAAGGAACACCTCGATCTCGCTTTTCAAAATGCACAGCAGATATTTCATGGCGGAGCACTTATTTGAAGTTATTTCCATGCGAGGCATGCACTTATTTCCAAACATGCACTCGCTCATTCACACACCCACTCAAACACAAAGTAAATAAGGCCTTTCATTATGTAAATGTCTATGGGTGGGTATTTTGTATAGGTTATCGAATCTACAACGAATGTGTCTTTCTCATATCTACTCTGTTTTGACCTTCTCAGGCAATGGCAATGTCTTGCCACCCGATCCCTCCAGCATCTCAAACACTCGGTCCACCATTGTCTCAATAGGATGGTCAAACATGTAGGGAAGCGCCGGCACAACTGCGAGACCAATCGCTGTGGGTCCCCACCGCCGCAGAGTCACACTGGCTGCATTCTTGAACAGTCTCCCAGACTGGTGCACCACTGTATGGATCGTAATTGCTGGCATCACCAGCGAGGCCAGGCCCTGGAAAATACCACGCTTGGCCACCGTCATCCCAATCTCGTTGTTGGAGGCCCCGGCAAGCTTGGCCTTGTAGCCCTCGTAGGCTACATCGAAGCCCACGTAGGCAAAGGAGACTCCATACATTGCATTGACGAACCGCAGCCCGGCTACTGGGCGAAAGGCTTCGCCTACATCAGACGAGTAGGCCAGGTACCGAGAGCTGGCCATGAAGAGGGTCTTGTAGCGTGCGAGATAGGCGAGATAGCGGGCGTTGGTGTCGACAGTGTCGATCTGACTTGCCTCATGTTGGAGTTTTTGGTTGACTTTGGACACAGAAGACAGGAGTGGAGTAGTGGCGGTGGCTGTGGCTGTGGCTGTGGTGGCTGATTCCATCGTTGTGAGGTTGTTGGAAGGAGTATTGTACAAGGAGTGGGTATGAAGTGAGAGGGGTTCTCTTGCTGTAGGGATGTAGATGTATGTGTGAATATGATATGAAAGCCAGGCTGGAGGCCCTTTGCCTTTTTATATGTTTGAGAGTGCCTGAACTCTGATCGACGCTCAGCGTCCCAAAAAGGATATTTTCCGACGTCGCACCGAGAAATCTCCAGAAAAAAAATTATGGTTTGAGCTGAGCCTCAACGAATGACGGCAGTGAATCTCCAGAAAAGGGATATTTCTTCTCTCCATCCCATCTTCGGATAATGGGATTCTCCTTACCAGTTATCAAGATGTGTACATGTGTGTGTGTGAGAAAGAGAGGCGAGATGTGCTTTTTTCAATCTTGGATGGGAACGACAAACGTCTTTAGACATTGTAACCGATATACGAGTCTGATAGGTATAGGCAGGATCGATACACCCAAACCATCCACGCCCTCAAGTCTATGTCAGTAGTATCATATCCATGCACACACGATGAACCAGCCACTTGGTTTGTCTAAGCTCGATGTGTTGTCTGATTCGAGACCCTGTCCTCTTGCCCTTTTCCCAGATCTGTGGGTGATCCCTTTTGCGTAATACGACAGCGGCGGGGGATGTTTAGTTAGTTGTCGCTCTTGAGAGGTATCTTGTCTACACACACACTATGTCCACAGGGAGGGCAGACCATGTTCACAGAACGGGCTGGAATGATAGGGGCACGACGGTCATTGCCACAAACTAGGAATCGACGTGCGTCGCTGCCAAGCGGTCATCGTCTCCATCACTCAGGGCGTTCCTGGCCAGGTCTGTCGAAGCTTTGCTCTCGTCCTTGAATATAACTACCTTATTTGACTCGCAGGGCCTTTGGGCGCCAGATCCGCAGGCGTCAGCTCTTCTTCTCCTCCCTGCTGGTTCTCCTTGTTGCACGTGATAGCCGCCGTGATCGCCTTCAACTTCTGTTTCGCACGCTTGATCTCATCCCAATCCAAATTGTTTGCTCCTTGCCCGTCTTGTCGTCCAACAGATCGCTCACCAGCTGAATCAATTCCTCTAAAGTCAGTTTGTCTCAAAGGCCGTCCGTCGCCATGACCAGGAGTCGGTCTTCTGGCCGGAATTTGTCTCCTGGCCGGAGTTTGTGGTACTTAACAACGGGCTTTGCGGTAGATGGTAGTTGCGGCGCGGTTGACAATATGAAGGGAACGGTTGGAAGACCTTCTCTTGAGTTTCTTTGCTTCACTTACACCGGCTGTCACCAAAAGTGCGAGTTGGTTCTATCCTCACAGAAAATAGAAAGACCTTATGGCATTCTTCGCAGACATTTCCTCATTAATTAAATCGCCAGCTTACAAAGTCCTCCGAGGACACGTCACGCACAAACAACAGTAATCTCTTGGCCAGGGTGTTCCTCCTGCAACCACCTCACCTTCCAGTGGCCCCTTCCCGTGTGATCAAACGACAGGGGCACCGCCTAACACGAATGACCTGTCCCTTTTGCCTCCAGCTCTCACACCCGCCGCACTGCGCGATTGTCGCCCATGCAGGCCACATACAGATCCTTCTCCTTGACGTCCACATACGGCATCAGCGCACACGACCCCGCAGTCGCCAGCAGAAGCTTAGAGCAGGCAAGTGGCCTCGAAGGGAACGCCGATACCTGCTGCCCGATCTCGTTCACGACTTTTGTCGTGCTGTTTCAGGAACCCTGTTCTCGATCGCCTCCATCTCGGTTATCACATCGCGCGCGTTCTTGACCTTGTCCGGCTCCATGGCCACGGTGGGGGGTAGCTCCTGGGCGTCCTTTTGGCTGCAGCACCAGTTGCCGTGTCCGTCAAAGATGCCGAAAAAAGACTTTTGTCGAGGGAGCCGTCCTTGGCCCGGACCACATGGCGGGAGAGGATGTCCTCGATCGGGTTGTTGGAGGCGACCCGCTTAATCGAGTAGCCGAGGGTCAGGTTCTCGTACTCCTTGCGCTGTTTGTCCCTGCTGTGGTTCGGGACGACTCTAAACAACTGTTGATTCTGGGCCAGACGTGCTTCGACCTCCTTGGGGGCCAATATCTGCAATTGTTTCTGGAAGCTTGATGGCTTGAGAAGGGTAGGCGTAGGCGTGGTCGTAAAAAGCGCGATCAGGTCGGTGGTAGGTGAAGACGACGAAGTGGTGAAGAAATTTTTGATGAATGAGAGGTGTTTACGAAACTGTTCGGGCGCGGAGGCGGCGCCGTATATGCCAAGACCACCCGCCGCCATAAGCGAGCCGACAAGGAATGTTTTGAAGATGACGCCCCAAGCTCTACTTGGATCCGGGATCGGGAGTGGGGGTGGGTGGGCGCGTGAATGCTAGTGTGATGATTGCGAGAGTGGTTGACGAGATTGGGGCGATGATTGAGTCGGGCAACATAGCTGTTTCCTTGATGGTTATTGAGATTGTTGTTGTATGGTGCAGGGCCGAGGGCCGAAGAGGGCAGGCTTTTTATTGAATCGTAAAGTTTATTTCTTTGAATTCGTTCTTTTTTTTTTTTTTTTTTTTGGGGGGGGGGTAGGCTTCTTCTTTGAATTGGTGGATATAATGAGGGAGTGGAGAGTGGAGAATAAGGGCACACCGAGGAAAGGATGGATGGATGGTGACGGAATGGGGATCCAGTGCACCGAGGGTGCGTGATGAACGAAAAAAGCAAAGAGGTGGCCAGCTAAACTCCTGAAACCAAAAAGGGCAAAAAAAGGATGCGCAGGTCATGGACGAACGAGCTCCAACTTCCTAGCACATATATGATTGTATTTAGAGCAGTCGTAGACTCTTCTTCAATATAGACACCTTGTCGTGCAATTCTTGGCGACGAGCGCGTTGTGTTGGAGACTCGAGAAGCCGGCTGGAGATGACGTCGTCGTCGACAGCAATCAACATGTCGAAATAAAGCTTGATCTGCTTGAACATGTGCCGCTCGATGGTCTGCAGAAGTACGACATCCACAATTCTCTTGCGCGCCACTTTGCAATACGACAGCAACATCTCCTGCAAGTCCTCGATAGCGTGCTCTTCGTTGTAGTTGACGTCCGACACTTCAAGCTTGACGGGAACAGCGGCACCAGCAGCAGTCTTGCTCTGGAATTTCGAGAGCAACTTGCGACAATGCTGCTCAGCCTTTTGATGCCTGCTTTTGAGGATATTGTCGTAATAGTATTTATTCATTGTGAAAGGAGTGCCCTCGTCGTTGAAGATGTTTTCGATTGCGTCGTCCATCTTTGTTGTCTGCAAGGTGTAGAACCTGTCGAACTCCAGCAGGAGCATGTCTTTGAGGAGGGGCTCCGCGGCAAACGTTATAAAGTTGGTGACGGCCTTGTACAAATACAAATGCATGTTGGAGATGTGTTCGTCGGTCCTGGTGCGCCAGCTAGTCAATGTTTCGATGTAGATCTGCGTGAAGGTGGTGAATGAGATAAATCCGGGCAACTCACTTCCTCTGTAGCGAAGGACCAGCTCACTAATCTTGTCTGTGGTGAGAATGTATCTGTCTCGGTTCAAGGCTCTACTGTAGTGGCGATAGAGTTGGTGCAGCGACGATCGGACGAAGTGATTGTCTCCCTCGACGAGTTGCGGCGCAGTATCGTCATCGTTGTCACTGTTGTCATCGTCGCTGTCGCTGTCGCTGTTGTCATCGTCGCTGTCGCTGTCGCTGTTGTCATCGTCGCTGTCGCTGTCGCTGTTGTCATCGTCGCTGTCGCTGTTGTCATCGTTGTCACTGTTGTCATCGTCGCCATCGCTGTTGTCATCGTCGCCGTCGCTGTTGCCAGCTCTGGTAACCGCAGAGTGTTGCTTTTTTGTAGCCGGTTTGTGTTTGCTGATGTACTCGTGCGAGTAGTTGCCTTCGAGAAGTGCAGTTAGTGAGCTCTTGAGGTTCAAAATGCACTCGAAGTACTTGGCCCTCGCCGCGGCAAGGCTTGACACTTCGGGACCCATGCTGATGATTTCTTTCTCGTAGTCGGTAGTTAGCTCAAGAATCTCCTTTCTCAAGAACGGGAACTCTTTCTTGATATGGGTGTAGAGCAGTTCGCCCAAGAACTTCTCGACGGAAACTCGCCCCTTGCGTGTATCGGGTACTTGTCTCCATAACTCCGACGCATTGAAAAAGTCGTCCTCGCGTTGTCTGGCTTCGTCCCATGACTTGTTGATGTCCTTGAAGCCCGAGTTCTTCATTACGAGATAGCCTAGCTTCATGGACTTGCGTTTGTTGAGGAGGGTGTGTATCAGGTTGGGAAGCAGATCAGGCTCGACGGTGTCAGGTTTGGTGACTATGGGGATAGTGCGCTCGTTGCATGGATCGTAGCGTTCTGCCTCGCCCAGCACAAATATATTATTCAAATCGACATTGGCAGGAACCACCGCCAAGATGATCGTACGGCTGTCTTTGATATACCGCTTGTTGATGGCTCGGATGGTCTTGACGATACCTTTATCTTGCCCGTCAATCGTAGTATTGATGTAGCCTGGAATAGAAGGTTGGTGAGTGTGAGTGTCTGTCTCTCTCTTCGAAAAATAGAACTTATCTTTGCATGTTGTTTGTGAACACTACTTCTTTACCGGGGAGATCGATGATGGTAAGCGGAGACAACGTCGGTCCTGAGATGGTGATTTCGAGGACCTTTTTACTGATCTGTACGCTCGAACACAGAATATCCTTGGCCTCGCTAATGATTATGTGGATATCAGATGTTGTATCCAATATTTTATGACACTCGTTGAACTCGGGTTCGCCTTCGATATGCGCCGACATCTCGGTTTGTTCGCTGCGGCGTAAGTTCACCTGCGTGGCAAAGCGTGTGCATGTTTCGATGTTGCGGGGAAATGTCAGTTTCGTGATAGCCTCTAGGACGCTTGATTTACCGCTTGACTGGTCGCCAAGGATGGCAATCTGCGGAATGGTAAGCATCCTGTTGATCCCATAGCTACGGATCTTGTTGATTTTATCGATGAGATCCTGGTATATGGCGTTTTCAAACATGGCAGTGACCTTTCACCCGTTCAGTTTCCCAAACTTCTTTTATATGTTTGGCTTCTCACAAAAGACCACAATCATGACTGTGACTCAGCAGGAGCTAACATCGAAATCATATTCATGTGTTTCGTTAATCATCCCCAAGTAGATTCACCCACAGGTGTGTCCTGTCGCCAATACAAATGGGTGTGAAGGTGCGTGAGTGGCCCTCGAGTGAATGTACATATCGATATCTCGAAAATGAACAGACCCTGTGCCGAATATTCCTTCCGTTAACCATCGGAAGAGATAAGGAAAGATGCAATATGCATCCATAGGTTGGACCTGCAAGTTTTTTCCCTAGGGGTCGTCTTTCGCGTTCAGACCCATATGCTTGTTTGTAGATAGGGTATGAGTAACCAAAACCACTATCAGGTAGTATTGCACAGACGTGATTCCGTTCCAATGTCACGCAAAAAAAAAAAGAGTTCCGTTCCGATGGAAATGCTTTGTCAGATAGCGAAAAAGAAACGCGTAAACTCTGCTGGATCGACACCTTGGTTCGTCTCATCGTTTGTGATAAGCTGCGCCGACAAAGCTGATCCAATGGCTCTAGCCACATGGCAGAGGAAGTTGATTAGAGGACGGGGAGACAAGCCAAGGTAGAAGAGAGCATCCTCGTTGGGTCATGTCAAAGGGATAGTTCCCCTGCGTAACAACCGCACTTGGAATGCTCATACAAAACTCGGGTCTAAAGTACAGAGGCGGCATAGTTTATAGGCTGTTTTGTGGTGGAAATAGGGGGAGGTTGGGAGAGTGGGTAGTTTTAGGGGGTCAGGGCGTTATGTGAGCGAGTTCCAAGACCGTGGGTGCCAGGCGGGTTTTGGGGGTTGTCCTCTGATATGGAACAAAAAAAGTGGTAAAGATAGAAACTATATCTTCATTCTTTTAGCATCACATCTTGACTACAAGATATGCCTCCCTAACTCCTACAGCTCTCCTACTCCATCGTGATCATAGGAAGTCTCTCGTTTTCTGTATCCCGAGCATGACCCTAGAGACTTGCGACTGACGCTTTGGTCAAACGGAGATTGCCCGTAGTTACGATCAAAGAGACCTCGTATTCGAGTTCAGGGACAGCCGACTCGAATCAGCTGCTTGACGGAAAGTCAAAGTGCCCAATTGGTCGTAGCCCCTTCCAGAAGAATATACAATATGTGGTTTGTCCTCAGGCACCTTTTACAGCCCATAAATCAATGAGAACACGCAGTATATACGCAACTACACACGAGAATCGTGTTGTGAGGAGATGGGGAACTACTGCAAGACACTCGAAATCAAACGACTCTTAATTTTTTTTTTATTTTTTTTTTTTGTCAGAGCGAGCAAATATTAGTCCTAGAGTTCCTCCGGTCTGTAATTTTGCTTTCCGCACATATTTGATAAGGATTTAAGCAAAGAACGCAAGTACAAAAGTGTGACTGAGCGACTTTCACCAGAGTTGTGAAGCCACATGAGGCAAGCGACCCTTGTGCGCAAGCTGCGACACATGCTGCCTCATCCATTTGCGCTCCCGCCGTGAGAACCGACTGCCAGCTGCTTCATGAATATCGGGTTTCCATAGCTTTTCAGACACTGTTCCATCGCCTCCAGTCCCGTCTTTAATGTGAAGTCAAGTGTCAAACTCTGGCAAGTCAATGCGCCCAGCTACCAGTACACTTATTCGATCTTATCGCACCACTCCTGTTGTGTCTCCTCCACACCATCCTTGGCGGTATGGCAACCCAGGCAGATGCACAGGTCTTGAAGTCCAAGGCACACCTACGATGCGAAAACCATGTCACAGATCTAGAGTCGGGCAGGGCTCATCTCTCAATCAGATTCCTCTCCCATAAACGTCCTTTCAAAGACTCCCAAGTTTGGAAAACTTGCTAGGACCTGCTAGACCAATGCTGAGACAGTTGGGCTGTCGTGGAGGTCTAAGGTGATCTCTTACAAGTTCATCTGCACGTAGCTGGAAGAGGAGTCTACTTACATAATCGATTGGAGAATCGCCTCACAAAAAGCTGGGACGACAATGGATGCTTGTAGGGTGCGGAGGATCTTGCAGCAGGCCTTGACAATTTCCTCAAAGTTTGAAAGACTTGCCAGTGAAGGGGCCCGAGCTGTGACGGCAGCCTTTGTTTTTTAGTACAACCTGGGGCGTTACAGGACATGTAGGATGTCGGGCACATCAATGTTTTTTTTTTGGTGTGTGGTAGCCTACAAGTAGGCAAGAAGGGTCGCGTGCCTGTGTCCCTTTGGAGAAAGAGGTTGATAAATGCATCGCCCCACATCCCATATGTCGTGGATGTTTTTAATCTCAATAACCTCACCCTCTCCTTCTGGTCCAGATCCCTTCCCTGCTGCTGTCTGCCTCGCCACCTTTCGTCCTCCTCCTCCCTCCTTGTCTCACTGTGTCAGGGTTGGGCAAATGCATCGCCGCTCATCCCACATGTCTTGGATGTTTGTTCCCAATAATCCCCCCCTTCCTCCCCTAGCCCAGTTCCCTTCCCTGCCGCTGTTGCTGTTTATTGCCTCGCCACCCTTCGTCCTTCTCCCTCCTTGTTTTAGTGGTGAACACTGCCGTCCTGCGTCTCATAGCACAGGAGTTGGCGAACATAAAAACAAAAATATAAATAGACAGAGGCAAGGTAAGAATGGGCTGTGGCAGGGCATCCATCTTCTCCCTCTCCGTCTCTTCTGTGTGTGTTTCTGCCTTGCGACTCAGCCCTAAAGTTTCTTTTTGGTGGCAGTCTGGGCAAGGAACAGTAGGTACACCTTGAAGTTTGTATATACTTCGTCGTGGTATGATGTGACCCATCCGTCATACTCTACTCTTTCTCACCCGCTTGATCTCGTAACAACCTGGCGCTATGTCTCGCTGAGTCTACTGGGAGGTATATGTCTATTCGTAGCATCGCCTATTTGTCTATCATCCATGTTTTCGATAACTGTCCAAGGAACCAAAACAAAGGTGACCAACAACAAGACAGCGAGTATATAAAACCCCCAGAGAGTCATCCATTTTTTTTATTTCTTTTCTTCAGACTTCAACACCCCACTCCACTAGTCCTGGTCCTACATTCCACAGCAAGGTCAACTGGCACCACAACAGAGCGCAATACCATCTCTCTCCACTCTTTCTCTCTGTTAATATCCAACTACTAGTTGTTCTGCCGAAATCACACCACTCCTATAGGCCACTCCCCTCCCCCCCAAACAGTTCTTCAAAGTCCCTTCCCAGGTTTCTCTACGAAAACAAGAGAAGGCCACTTTACCTATCTCTTTTCCAACCATTCATTTTCTCAAGCTCGAACAACAAAAACTCGATAAAATGGCTGCCACTTCGCACCGCGACTACTGTTGCTGCTGCATCCCCCTCCGCTTTGCAGTCCTGATCATCTCTGTCATTGCCCTCGGCCTTGGCGGCTTCAGTCTCTGGAGCGTCCTCCACGCTGGAATCACTGGTGAGTGTTTCTCATGAATGGATCCACCTTGTCAATGTTTTACTTACATCTTCCCCCCATTCTACCCCTCCCCCGTCTTTCTAGACAACATCCCCAAGATCGCTGCCTACATCGCCGCCGGCGTCTACTGCCTCCTCGGTCTCTCCGGTCTCTTTGCCGTCCTCTTCAAGCGCTACGGCCTCGCCAAGAACTTCTCCGTCCTCTGGTGGACCGTCACTGTTGTCGTCACCTGCCTCTCCATCGCCTCTGTCGTCCTGCTCGCCACCCGCGAGCGCGACGAGGTCGAGATCCTGTGCCGTACCGAGCTTCTCCAGGACACCTCCAAGTACCCTGGCGGCGTGTACGACCCGGCCACCTTGGCCGACGACGTCAGTACTTGTTACCGCGGTGTCATGATCATTTCCGGCGCCTCGCTCGGTGTCCAGGTCTTGATCATGGCCATCTGTGGGTGGGTCGCCAGCCGCTACACCAGTGAAGTCAAGCACCGCAAGGATCTGGGGCAGACTATCTTCGGATATGGACCCGTGGTTCAGTCACCTCCCGCACCGGGTCAGCAGATGGGTTACCCTTACTATGCCAAGGCCTAAAAAAAAACCACCAGCAACCTATATCTTGTGTTACTTTGCTTTTCTTTTCTCTTTCTTTGTATTTAGCTCGCGTGTATATACCACTTTTTCCGTTTTCCTCCATCTTTTCATGTCCATAAAAAAAGCACACAAAATAAACTGCTTTCAACAAAACTTGCTTTATAAACCTATGAACCGGCGAGCAAAAACACTTTCTTCCTGCTCCCCCTGTTCCTTTTTTTTTTCTTCTACACTATGCTTTTGTTTCCTCTGCTTTACAGTTCAGTATGCAGCATTGACGCCCCACTGCCATATCCGTACCCCTTGGCACCATACTTCTTCGAATAACACGTCTTGCATAGGATCTCGCCCTGGCGGTCCGTGATGTTGGTCGAGTCCAGGCTCTTGGAGCATTCCATGCACCTCAAACACATCTTGTGGTACTTGCCACCACCTGGCGCCAGTGCAGACTCGGCCGCGTACACCGTCTTTTGGCATCGTGGGCAAATATCACCGCCGCCAAAGGTCATGGGCATCTTCTTGGGCGTCATCAATCCTCCTGACCGGTAGTAGCTCGTCTTAGGCGTCGTGGTCAAAGGGGATGAAGCAGCAGCGGTTGCAGTAGACGGAGCAGCCCCGGGACTAGTATAGCCTGATTGTTGAGACACGGACGAAACATATCCGCTTGATCCTCCTGACGACACGCGGGAGTGAGAATAGCTGGTCGAGATATTACTGCTGACAGGCTGTTGGAGACCGTCTGAGGTTGAAGCAGTAGGCGTCCAGGTCCGGGTGGCAGCTGGGGACACGTGGCGAGGAGGCTGATAGCTCAGGTTCTGGGGCTTGGAGGGCACGTTGGGTGTTGGCTCCTCGTCCCACTCGTCCACTTCGGTCGCTGATGATGCCGAGCTTTCCTTTAGCTGTCTGCGTTCCTCCTGCTCCCGAAGCGACAGCTTGTCTGTCTCACTGATCAACCGGTTGACTTGCGATGAGGGTGTTGGCTGAGGAGAAATCCTTTGGGGTTGGGTACGGTAGGAAGTTTGCTTGTAGGTTGGTTCCTGCGAGTGCTGTGCTGGCGCATCCCATTCATCCTCGTCCACAGCGGAGGTGGCCGGAATAACTGGTTTGGGCTCAGGTGTATATTCTCGCACTGGCTCCTTGACATGGGACTCGTCGTCCTTGCGCGCAACAACACGGATAGGAACATAGTCCATGTATGGCTCGGTGTCAGCTTCGCTGCCATGAGAAGAAGGTGGCTGTGGAATTCTCGCTGGCTCAGGCTGTCTCTTGGGGAGCGAAGGTGATGCCGTGGAGTGTGAGGACGAGGTTCCTGTTTGGAACGCAAGAGCCTGTCGACTCTTTGCGAACTCTGACTCTGGATCGGGAGTTGTGGGTGATGGCTTGTAGGCATGGTTCAAGAACAACGTTTTGGTTGCGGGGGTAGAGGATGGAGGCTGGGAGACTGCAGAAGTAGTGGACGAGAATGAGGGGACTGGGGACGAGGTGGTGGCAATAGTGGATCCAAACGCGGAGGAGGTGTCCGATCCTGCAGACAAATATCCTGTCTTACCGTTCTGGTCAGTTTCACTGCTGGCGGTCGAGCCTCCAGTCAAGTCGGCCTT
This sequence comes from Podila verticillata NRRL 6337, assembly GCA_000739165.1. Lineage (NCBI taxonomy): Eukaryota > Fungi > Mortierellomycota > Mortierellomycetes > Mortierellales > Mortierellaceae > Podila > Podila verticillata. The sequence continues at coordinate 2,469,419 of KN042422.1, forward strand.
GACACGTCCATATCTGTTGGAAACGCGCTGTGCGTGGGCTTCGTCGTAGGCACGGCGAGAGGCTTCGGCCTGTTCCCTGATCATGTCCAAAGAGTTGCGCTTTTTGAGAGTGGCGTTGACGGGAATGAGCTGTTCGCGTCGTCGTGCGTCTTCGTCTTCGTCCGCTGTAGTGGCTGCTGATGCAGGTTGAGGGCTGTCAATGTCGGTGAGGCGGCCAGAGCTGCTTCCTCCAGTGTAGTTGCGAGCGATAGAGTCAACGTTGCTTCCACTGTTAACTGGGCGACCGATGCTCTGTCTGAACTCGTTCTCGGGTGTCTCGCGCACAAGGACGCCAGTGGCATATCCGTAGCCCGTAGGACCATATTTCGCTCTAATTCGCGCAAAGGTTGATATTGTTAAACAATGATGTTCGAACGCAGGTCTCTGTTGCGTCATCGCTGCATAGCATACGTACTTGTGACAATTGTTGCAGTAGGCCTTTTCAGGAAACCAAGTGAACAGAGAGAGCGGTTAGCTCTTGACAGTTAAAAATAAAAGCAAAACGCTCATTTCACATGTTTACATCTCCTCCGTGCTCGGCAAGAATGCTGGAATCCAGACGGCGGTTACATTCGCGGCAGGTGTAGCACTATGTCGTTCGCGGAGATCGTTAGAAAGTTTCGCGGGACAAATGTATGATACAATAGTTTGGCTCTTCATGCTTACCGACTTGTGCCAGGGTGAACCGTCGGGTCCAATGACTTGTTCGGCCTATTGTCAAAGAAATGCATGCAAAACGAGTGTTGAAAAAATTGAGTGAGACATTCTGCGCATGCAAGGAAAACTGATTTGCCAAACGTTTCCAACCTACGCTGTATACAGACTTGGTGCAGCGAGGACACTTGGGTGCGGCAGGCACAACAAAGCGAGGTGGCATGGTTGGAGATGGAGAGTTGTGTGATGTGATTTGGGAGAAAAAGAAAAAGGGAAGAAAGCGCAAACTGGAGTGAGTTAAGTAGGCGTGCGCTCATAACAGCCTGAAATGCACGCTGAAAATTTAGATTCATCGAAGCTCGACCGTTCCCTCCCAAAAATTTCAAACGTCATTAATACCTTTGCGCGGAACCATTTTCACCCAACGGCACATACACCACGCATGCACAACAATAATGCGACACTGTGCTGTTATTGTCAGTTGTTTGCAAGTCTTGGCAACATTGTTCCTATGGAGGCACAGCTTCCAAAGAACCTCCTAGCCTCCAATCGGGTTCATCCGAAGAGACGAAGAAAGGCAACAGCCCTCGATTGTTATGCTATTAGTCTAGTGTGCCTTGATCTGAGCAGTCGTCAGTGGAGGATAATGCATTCGGTTCTGGGCCTGCGAGGATTGTTCTCGCGCAATGCCGCCCCCGTGGTTATTCACATGAGTGTTGGCCTGCGTATTCGCATCCGTGATTGCTCTGGTACTCGCTCTCCGACCTCCTGCGCCCGGTGAGCGACTGGGGCCACCTTCCGATCCAGGTGCCTCAACTCCATTCGCCGACTTTTTGGAGCCAGACCGAGCCATACCTCCAGACATTCTGCGACTACTCACACTGCGTCCGCCCACACTGCGCTCTCTCGACAGCGAACCCAGACACACCTTCTTGATAAAGAACGAAGTGACCTTGATAAACTCGGTCGGCTTCTCTTCCTGGGGCAGGTGGCCCGAGTGCTTGATGATCTTGAGCACCTGTGGGACGTTGGGCTGGCGGACAGTCTGCAGTGTTTCAAACAGCCGCAGGGTCTCGATAGTGGGCACCACGTCGTCCACGTCTCCTGTCATAACCAGGGTGGACAGCTCTGTCAGCTTGCTCACATGCTTGTCGATCCTGAAGCTCGACCGAAATTTAGTGGCGTTAGTGAGACCTCGCCAGAACCCTTCTTCCTTGGTGGGCGCCATGTACATATCGACTGTCTTGGGATCCGACATGATGGTCGCCGGTTTGTGGTAGAACTGCTGCAGTGGCCCGTGGTTGCCATAGAGTCGGCGGTAGAGCCAGCTGAGGGGCGCTGGGTATGAGACGCATGCACGCAAGTACATTGGAGGCGATTCGTCCAGGATCGATGGGGCAATCAGAATAAGGCCGCGTACACTGAGGGGATTAGAGAGGGCTAGTGCCGAGGCGATGGTAGCCCCAGTTCCGTTGCCGATGAGAATCAGGTTCTGGTTCATGCCCATGGTGTCGAGCAAGTTCTGGCAGACGGCCATGACGCCTCCATTCTTGTACGGGTTGGCGCTCTTGGGCCAGGAGCTGGGCTTGTCCGAGAAGCCGTAGCCGACTCTGTCGTAAGAGAGTACTCGACAGCCTGTGCGGTCCGCAAGGGTCTGCTGGGTCTTGCGCCAGGTGCCAAGGTTTGAAAGGGCATCATGGAACAGAATGATGTTGCGGCCGTTGCCGTTGATGGGGTAGAGTGGGTCAAAGGTTGGGTAGCAAACCTTGTACTTGATTTTCCAAGCATGGATGGTGATGTAACCTTCCTTCTCAGCAAAGCGTCGAACCTGCGGCGTTTGGGAGATGGTCGACTCTGGGTGGATCGGGTTAGGCGTCTTTTGTGAAGGTGACCTTGCCAGGGGTTGTGCGCTGAGAGGACTTGATCCATGGATCTTGGTCGAGAACTTTTCGTGATACGTTGGCAAGCAGGGGGCCGCCTTTCCGTGTTTGTCGGTTGTGGAAGTTGCCCCCGGCTGAGCTCCAATATTGGGTAGCTGTGGGTGAGAAGACGATCCAGGGGATGTCGTCACAGGGTGGCCATTGTTGTTGCCATTTTTCTTGACTTTGTGGGAGCTATTGTGGATGTTGTCGAGAATGTTGTTGTTGATGATGATGTCGTCGCTATCGAGGAGTGCTTGCGATTTTGAGCGTTGGTGTGTTTTCTTTGTTTGTTCCTTGCTGCCGTGCTGTGGTCGGATAGTTATGTCGCCCTGCCTTGTGTTGTTGTTGCTGTTGCTTGAGGGTCCTTGGTGTGCTTGGGTCTGAGTAAGATTATCTGCTCCTCCACCAACGAACGGTTGCTCTCTGTCCACGTTCTTTCGATGTTTTCTTTGGACGTCCCCCTCTTGCTCGATATCCTCGTCGTCCTCGTCTTCTTCCTCCTCATCCTCCTCAGACAAGTCAGTGTCGTGGTGCCCTTCCATGCCATGCTCGATGCCTTGGTAGATAGCGTCTTCGTCGTCACTGTGGTCCACATCGACATGGTCGATACCCACACCGAGCCGCAGAAACTGTGTAGCAGCCGGGACGGATTGTCGTCTCAAAAACGGAGTCCCGTTTGTGTTTGACTTTTGCATCGATGTGTAGTGAGTGTGTGTCTATGTGGTTCGTGAGTGTAGGTGGATGGGTGGCGTGGAGTGAGGTGGAGTGAGGTGGAGTGAGGTGGAGTGGAGCAGAGTGAAGCAGAGTGAAGCAGAGTGGCAGAGTGGAGAGTGGAAAGAGAAAAAGAAAGAGCAACCCAACCCGAGAGAAGAACAGTCTTCCATCTCCATCTCGAAGGCGCGCTCACAAATTAAACAAAGTTGTGCCCTGAACATCTCAATAGGGCTGCAGCATGTGCGATCCTTGGTTCTTCTGCAGGACATGCACCAGGCCCATCTTCTTGCGTTCGGGTAGGATTCAACTCATAATTTAGAGTTTCGCCTTGTCTTTCACATGGCTCAAGCGCATCCATAAGCGTAAAGGCGTGATAGTTTGATCTCGGTTCCAGCGTGAAGACCAGGCGTGTTTGCTTGTTTGCCTGTTTGCAAGCACGCAAACAAGCAGCAAGCAAACAAGCACGGCATGTACACCCGTCCAGACTATAGTTTCGCACGCTCAGTCTCGAATAATTGATTGGCTCCCTGGCCTCCCCTCTTGCCTCGCTGGAACTTCCCTTCAGCCTTCAAACGAGAAAAGGACCCCTGTTAACCTCTCAAACACATGCGTGCCGGATCTTCAGTGCCTGCTTTGCGAATGTGTAAGCTCAATCGATCACTCCGCGCGGCAAATGAAAATCCCAAACAAAAAGAGTTCTTTATCTCTTTCACGTTCGCCCATTTGGCAATGTCCGTCCATTCATAAAAACTGATCAGCCCCCCCTTCATGGCTGCACATCTTTCACCATCCAATCTCACCCACCCATTGTTCTCTTCCCTATGCTTGTCTTGTAAAATAGCACCTTTCTATCCTTCCACAACTCGACCTCAACCACATGTCATTGACCCCTTGATCCCCACCTTTATCTTGTTCTTGTAGACATCGCATCGTCATCTCAAAGAAACAGTCTTTTCCTTCTCCCCTCGTGCTTGTGCTTGTGTTTTGTGCCTTTGTGCCTTTGTGCCCCCCTCTTTCCGCACATGTCCTCCACAACCTCGCTTGAGACGACAACTCTCAGCTTTCCAGATCGGACTCCTCCACAGCAACAACAGAACACAACCAGACGGTCGTTTGCATCTCTTTCTTCCACTTCTCCTTGTCCACACAAACAGCACCAACCACAAGATCCGTCTGAACAACTTCCACAGCAACAGCAGCAACAAAAGCACCGACAACAACAACAACCAAAGAGGCAAAAGCACGCGCCAATGGACATCGTCTCTCTTTCACCCATTGGGTCGCAACCACGGCTCACGCTCTCGCCAAACTCTCTTTCGTCGTCGTCTTCGTCTTTGCCCCATCCATCTTGTTCTCTTTCTTCTTCTCCTTCTTCTTCTTCATTACCTGCTACATCACATTCAACATTCACATCCACTCCATCTCATCCGCAAAGACTTCATATCGCCCAAAGAGACCCCCCTACACCACCATCCTACTATTCCCACCATACACAACGAGACATTTACTCGACACAGCATACCGTCACCCCATCGCTTGTCCACCCGACCTTGCATCATCCCTCATCCCCTAAATCTCGTCCCTTGTCGTACCAAAGGACAAGGAAGCAAATAGAATACTCTCCCCGCAGTAACAACAACCATACCTCAAAATCGTCACACGCCAAACGGGATCGTCACTCTTCAGGAGGATACACATCCATGGACGATGGATATTCAAGTCAGGGTGGATACTCTAGCCACGGAGGATTCTGGTCCAGTCCAGACGAGACTAAACGTAGCGGCAGCGGCAACGGAAGCAGCAGCAGTCGGCGGCGGACCACACCACCCTCACCTCGGACAAAAACCCGCTCCTACGACCGGACACATGCTCGGAAGTACTTGAAGAACACACAGCGAATGTAAGTTGGATCACCAAATAACCTCGCAGAACATAGCAAAAATTATCTGTGGTGTGCATGTCCCCTTGTCCACTGAGGTATTCTAATTCTCTCTCTCTCTTTCTTTCTCTCTCTCTTCTTCCCGTAGCCATACAACATATACCCCATTCTCACTAATGGGCCATATCGGCCTGATCTTGTACCGGATCATCATGCTGCTCGGCACCCCTTCACCCTTCCAGCTCGTCTCCTTCACTCATCTCGTTTACCTCACCGACACCAGCTTCCACATCTTCTCTCTCGCCTGGCACCTGCTCCGCTTCCCAAAACTCGAGCGCATCACCGTCATCTACGGAACCTGGGTCGTTTGGATCGGCTGGGGCCTCGCCATCTGGCTCTCGGACCCAGACATGGAGATCCATCAGCAGGAGCACCGCGCCGCCTTTGGCATGGACTATAAGCGCCACCACCAGATGCTGCTCAACCACGGGACCGGCAAAAACATTGACTACAACCACCTCAACACCCTGTTGCCTCTGGCGCCGTTTGTGAAAAAGTACAGCAACTGGTACATCCTATACATGCCCGTGGCCACTTTTTTGGGCCTCCTCATGTTTCGCCGTAACCTGTGGGGCTTGATTTCTTGGGAGCACTTGACACGCATGGATCAGATTGGACAACTCAAGTACTACCGCGCATGGTGTCTGTCTGGAGTTGGTGCGGGATGGGCCGTAGCCTGGAAGTTTTGCCGGTGGTGGTTCCATGTGCCATACATGCCTCTGGACGATCCCACCTTCTGCCGGTATGCCTCTGGCAAAAGCTGTGTGGACCTGGCGGCCGAGGCAATGTCTGGAGGAGGAGGACGGATCCGTTACCGGACAGATGTGATTGAGTTTGGGTTCTGGCCCATGATTCTGTCGAACCTGGTGATGGGCCTGATCCTGATGTGCTGGTGGAGCTTCTGGACATTCCAGTACCAGGGCGTTGTCTGGCGCGAGGATTTGAAGGAAGGCTGGGCTGTCTGGCGGACGACCACCGGTGGTGTGATGACGGGACTGGTGACGGAAGAAGAGCTCCGCAAAAGTGTCAAAGACTGGCGGGGGGCTCGATCTGCCGATCGTCAGCAATTCGAACAGCAGCAGCAACAACAAGAACAAGAACAAGACCAAGACCAAGACCAAGACCAACAGCAGCACACTTCGTCTCCACCATCGTCCTCGACGCCTCCAGCATATGAAGGATAAAAACAGTACAAGAAGCTCATCGCTCATCGCTATACCCTATCCGCTATTATTCGCTTTATCGACTCACCTTGTAGCAACACAAACACCCATTGTATCATAGTCGGTGCCCTCTTAATAACATCCTCTCTTTTTTTGTATCATCTAAAAACACAACATTTGTCGTAAGAAGAACCTTTTTCCATGGTTCCGTTATCAACATTTTTCCATGGCTGCGTTATCAAAGTTTGAATGCCTTTGTTTGTGTTTTTGGAACCCTACACTCACAAAGGCATGCAAAATGCTCAAGGATGACCGTGTGAAAAGTTTGATTTCGAGTTGGTTTTTAATTTTTATTTTTCAGCAAAAAACCATCGCAAGAGTATGCTGAAGCTGTGTCTTAAAAGTGCAACTCAACCTCTGGATCGGTGGTGGTGTACAACACCTCGCTGCGGCGGAATCCGTTGAACTGGCTGGCAGCCGTGATGGTGTACGCGCCCATGTTCTCAAAGTACATCCAGTCGCCCGTCTCCATCAGGGGCAAGCGCGCCTTGGTCGAGATGCAGTCAATGCTGTCGCAGGTCGGCCCCCAGACAGAGGCCACGCCGCGTTCCTCATCCTTGACCTGCTTGTACGCAAACTCTCCGTCCTTAAGCAGCACTTGGGGCTCGCACACCTGGTGGTCAAACATGATGCAGTTGAAGGATCCGTACATGCCGTCGTTGATGTAGTACATGTGCGCAGGCTGATCCTTCTCCTCGTCCTGAACAACAGCGTCGCGCGCAATGGTGCGCCGGGCAATCACCTGGGTCGCCAGTGTGAACGCCGATCCGACATAGTACCGTCCAGGCTCAGCAATCACGCGCACCTCGGACCCGAACAGTGCATCCACAGTCGTTCCAAGGATGGCGGCCACCTTCTCGAACGTAATGCCCTCAGTCACATGAGCCGAAGGGAATCCACCGCCCACATCCAGGAAGCGGAACTGGTAGCCATAGTCCTTCTTGGCCAGATCAAACACTCTGCGAGCGCGCAAGACCGCCTCGCCAAAGGCCTTCGCGTCAAAGCACCCGCTGCCGACATGGAAGCTGACGCCAATGACGTTCAATCCCAGCTCTCGGGCGGTCGCGAGCAAGTGTGGCACAGTGTCCAGTGGGGCGCCAAACTTGAGCCCGAGCTTGCACAGCGACTTGGAGTCGTCGGTGAGGATGCGCAGGACACAGTGGGCATCTGGGTGGAAGCGCTGGATCTTGTGGAGCTCTTCGGCGTTGTCAAACGTCATCATATCGACGTTGTTGCGACGAGCGTAGCTGACAAAGGCGTTCTGCTTGCAGGGGTTGGCATAAATGATGCGCGAAGGGTCGATGCCCATGTCGAGGACCGACTGGATCTCGTTCTTGGAGGCACAATCGAAACCGGTGCCAAGGGAGGCGAGCAGGCGCATGACCATTGGGTCGGGGTTGCACTTCATGGCTAGTATATGGTTAGTAGGAAACTAGTTTGACACGTTAGTGCAACTATTTCAAATGACAACAAACGAAGACCGATCAACTCAAATATTGATGTCATGGAAAAATAAAGAAAAAAAATTTTACCAAAGAAGGGCTCGATGCGAGGGAGAAGCGCCTTCCAGCGCAAGTGCTGGCGGTGGACTTCACCCAGATCGGCGACGTAGAAGGCGTTCTCGGCCTCGGCGTCCTCGCTCTCGGGATCGAACGACTGGAGTTTGGCCTGAAGCATGTCGCAGACGGGGAGGTTGTGGACGGGAGGGAGGATGACAGAGGGAGAGGAAGACGCCTTCATCTCAGCCTTGACTCGGGCCTTGAGGACATCCACCAAGGCGGACTGGACCAGAGTGGGCACAACCTCGAACTGGTCCTGCTGGAAAGAGATATCGATCATTACTGCGGAAGAAAGTTGAGTGGCCGTAGATGTTGGAGAGGGAAATGTCGAAGGTAGAGTGGACTGTGAAACGTTGCCTCGAGACGAAGGAGAAAAAAAACTGGCTACTCTCGCAGGGGCTAGAGAGTGTTAGGAAGCGACGGAGACGAACGAACGATGGAACTATCTTGAGGGAATGGAAGGACTAGGACTTCCCAATGGCCGAGATCAAACGCAGTAAGAGAAAAATAGGCTGGTGGTGTGTGTTTTGAAAAGGGTGTCTGAAGACCGGAGGAGTAAGTTCAGACAAGACCTTGAGAATCGGGAAGCCAAAGAGGCGATCGCCGAAGGAAACTGGCAAGGGACGAAAAGATGCTTAGCGCCGTGATGTTAATAGCAAACCGAGAGTGAACGGCCTGCCAGTGGTGGGAAAAGGGTGGAAGCCCGAAGGGAAGTGGGACGTGTGTGGTTGTTGGTATTTGAAAAAGAAGAAGAAACGAAAGTGTCGTTGTTCTCTTCTCTTGGTGATAACGGGTTGTTGGAGTGGAAGTAGAGTGGAAGTGGAGGCGGAGGTGGGAGTTGCTTTGTTGTGCTGGGTTTGTTGCTTTTTGGGATGAAAAAAAAATGGAGCTGTGAATATGGAGGGGGAAGCGAGGTCTTTTCTGTCCTTTTATATGAAAACGTCCGTGGGATGGATGATGCAGAAGGATTGGGCATGCTTGGCACAATTGGACATTACAACATTTGAGTTGGGCAGGACAGATAAAATAAAAATAGCCGCAGTGCGATCATCGGCCAATGACAGACAGTCAACAGAAACTAACCAACCGTGCGCGGTATTTGTCATTGGTCAGGCACCATTGGGTGGATTGAGACATCTCACTCCATCCTTCCTTCCTTTCTTGCTTCTTGCCATTCTTGTTATCCTTTTATTCCATCCACACATAGCCAATCCCCCCACATTGACACGATGTGCGCTCTTTCTCCGAAAAGTCGGTGCTTATCATTAGTAACCTCACTCTCCATGCCAAGAAAAAAAAAATTGTGGAGAACCGCCAGATGTTGTTGCTGAACAGCAGGTTACGGAGTAGTGAGCGAATATGTGTTGAATCTGCGACCATGTCCAAAAAAAAAAGGGCGAGAAACAAAACTCGGGTCAAGGACCGAGTCAACAAAAAAAAATGAGAGAAAAAAAAATATATCCCTTTGGGCCACATTTGGGCATGGGACTGAGGTATTTCTTTTTAATCTCTCACCTTTGCATTAGCCTTGAATTTTTGGGAGACTCGCACCAAGGTCAAAATCTGCGACTCTTTTTTTGTGTAATGGCAGTAAGGGAGCATATCGCGCATTCATTACATGGCATTGGCATATGCACAAGAACCAATTGGCACCAAGATAACCCTTTATCTCTGTATGGACAACCTCCCCTTGATAGGACACGCGACTAAGGCTAACAACGTCGTGGAATGTGTGTCACAGTGGCGTAGCTCATCACACATCGTAGATTTGAGCCATTAAAGCCCTCTTCGCATGTATCTCAATCGTCAGTTTCAAGTTCACCTCATTTCTCGACAACAATGGTCTGATCGAGTGTTTCCATTTTAACTCTACATGGCACGACGTTGCCCTCCCGCTTATGCTTCAGTTGAGTGCTAAGATAGGCCGACCTGCTTTTCAACGAATGTAACCTTACTCGCCTACGTCAACCACTCGCGCAAGAAGCTCTTGCGTAATGGCAGTCTCTTCAAGCTCACCATAAAACGGTCCATTACGCTTCGGCGGCTTAATCGCAAGAATCTTGGCACTAGAATATGTTTCTGTGACACGCGAGTGGGAGGGAGGACAATGTGAACGAGACTAAGCAGGATCGACGGGTCAAAGCACAAAAGGCTGGACGCACTCACCAAACTGGGGGGATGTGTCCCTTGGGCGCTTCGTGGGCAAGGCTTGTCTTGTGGAGGTTGAGCTCGACTTTATGTTTGAGAAGCCATAGAGCCGTATCTGAATCAGATACACGGTGCTAGTCACTTATGGCGCGGCTAGTGGTGAATTTTTGCAGAAGTAGAGAGTTTGGGTGCAAGAGCATGCATCACAGCTTCGGCACAACAATCGCTTTTGAGAACTGGAAAGTTATGATGAACATGTTCGACCAGGAAGGTCGCGACTCAACACTTGCTTCTTTTTGCTCGTTGCACTGACGCTTCCAAATTCGTGCGTCCATTGGCTTTCGGTGCTGCGCAGTGGAGAAAGAACATCGCACGCTCTTAAGCGTGTTTCGCTGGTTCTTGTGAATGAACATTGAAGAGAATTTCTCTTCTCCATCATGCCTCCCATCAATCTCACCAGAGATATGGGCACTGCCCGAGATGGTCGACAAGATCACCTGTTTCTCAGCAACTATGATCAAATCAAATGTCTCTGCATCAACTCTGCATGTCGCGACTTCATACTGCCACACATGCTGAAGGGAGCGTTAGATTGGAATGCGCGAAGACGATCTACCAGGCGAAAGTTGACCGCATCCTGATGGGACCTTGCATTGAAAGCAAAAGCGCACAACGCGATACACATCAGGAATATGTATATCGAGCCTTCAGCCCTACTTCGCCAATGCTGCTAACTTCACAAATCTCGGTGATACCTTGTGTGGCTTCAGTGAAGAAGAGCTTGGCTTGCGTCGACAAGTGATCGGCAGGACCCTGGACTCGTCTCAGTGCGTATTTACGGGACACCCAAAACACTCAATTTGCAGGTTCTAGCCTCTGTGGACATTATCAAGACCAGCCGAAGAACATTGCGCAGAGCAGGCGCTTTGCCTCGCGACACCACCTTCTGTGTACCTATGCTTGCAGGCTTTTGCCCACGAACAACGACGTCACCGACCTGTGCCTTAAAATAAACCTTCAACGGATCGTACTGCGCTCAAAGAAAGTCCCACAGTCTCGGTTCTGATTTTAAAAGAATTGACATCGCCGCCAAACTTGCGATATTTCGGGCAAGATGGAAGAGTATCCCTTCTATGCATCAGCATCCTGGCCAACTCGAGATCTTTGACGTGGTAGCCACGCCTTGGGTATGTGTTGGACTTGAGATACTCGGCGTTTGTTTGGGATGCCACACAGTGGTGGACGGCGAGTAAGAGACACAGCAGGATCGATGGGCCAAGATCCGTCAAGTTTACACAGTCAGGCGAGTTGACTCAATTGAAGAAACTGGTACTTGAATGCGATATTGTGTATAAATCATTCGAGGTAGAATTTTTTACCTCACCTTTAAGATTGGAGTACAAGCGATGGAATCCTCTCTGAAGCGTTTGATTTCTATGGACATTCGCAAAGTGAAAAGCAGTCCACTCTAGCGGAAGGAGCATGCTTGGGTGCTATAGAACGCATCGCTGCTTTAGGACTGTGGTCTGTGAGACTAAATGGAGCGGTGACGAGCTGGAGTTGACCAACAAGGTCATCTTGTGTGCGCTCATTTTCCTTCCTTTTGCAGATTTGCACATCAAATATACCAGGACTCTTATGAAACCGTCGCAAAACAAGTGGCAGCACACAATCCAAGCATGTATGGAGTGTTGACAGTTCTCACGACCGTATTTTTTTATAACCAACCCCTGTTCAAATGACAATCAACAATCTTAGATCAAGCTCTTTGGTGAGGCTGAGAGTAACGATGGCAAATAATGACTAACAGAAAGGGTGGATGTGCGAGTTGAAAACGAGGGAGAAAGTGCTTAATAACCCATGCGCGCTTTCTAGGGTAGGAAAACCAGAAGCGTCAGACGCATTGCCTGCGCATTGTATTCGAGTCCCTGCACGACCCTACAGGGCCTTTAAGCCTGACTTCCGTCAACAAGCTCTGCGCCATGAGCGTCAATCATACACCGCAACATCGCTGGAGGATTGATGCTACCACTGCACATCACTTCCTCATCAGAAATTATGTGGGTGATTCCAGGTCTGAGGCTGGAATGGCGCCGCAGGTAGAGAGCAGACCACAACACACGCATTCTCATTCCTTTAATCAATTCAGTGCCTCCTTGAGCCAAATTTTCTATGTGCAATATCTACGTGAAGCTGCTACTTCATTACCGAGCATGATTTGAAAAGAAGGTAAGCACCGCAATGAAGGCGTGGGTCTACCTCTTCGTATGAAAATAACACACTAGACAATCATCACTACTCAGTAGACATGCACTCCATATGACGTTGTTGACACGCTCTCTTTCTTTTAGGCGAAAAAAGAGTACCTTGGTTGGTTGAGCCCGATTTTCGTGAACGTGCACAACGTTGCGCGTTGTGCTGTTTCCCGGGCTTTTCAACAAATTAAAACTGTCGGGACGATCCATGGTCCTTCAACCAATTCTGTTCACATGAAAAAAGACGACAAAAGCAGAGGAAAGAACAACGATACTGCCTGGGCTCAAAATGCACCCTGGCAAGAAGAACGAAAAAGGCAAGCTTGTCAGGCTAAGCAGATAAAACAAATGTATGCGGATTTGGGATCACGAAGAGGGTTTGAATGGTATTGCCCCAATGATCTGGTGTCAAGCTTAGAGCGGCGTGTCTTTGATCGTTTGACTCTTTTTAAAAAAAAAAGACCACAGCGGAATTATGATCTTAGCAATGTTCAGGAAAGGAGATGCGACAGCAGGTAATGTAAGTTAACTAACATCGATGGCCCCCATACACATCTTTCTGCTACAACAGCGACGCAAACGACAACAAAGGCCTGCCATTCGTCGGTGAAGTCCTCTCTACATCTAGAACAAAATTCCAAGTAGTGTGAATATCTAGACTAACTATGTGCCTTGGGCACATGCATACGAATGTACAGCTTATCTTTTTAATGCTTGTGTAAAAGTAAGGACGAAAAAGACGAAAGGGCGAAAAGGAATAAAAGGAATAAAAGGAAGAAGAAAGAAATGAAAGAAAAGAACAAAACTAAAACTGAATGATATCTCAAATAAATACAAATATTTTCTACAATATCTCGTCCAAACCTCTACCAGCCCAACATACTCATCAATGCATAACCGAGTGTCACGATCGTCATGCAGGCGACCACACTTGAGGGTACACCAACTTTCAAAAAGTCTGCGGTGTACAGGTATTGTTGACCCATCTCGTCCTCCATCATAATTGCGTTCATGTTGGGGAAGCCAGACACTGGCAGACCCATGGCTCCGGAACACATCAGAGCAGCAGACTGCACAAAAAAAAATGGAGCGTGGAAAACGTTAGGACACAATCAGCTGCCTTATTGAATTCAAAACAACTTCAAACAATAAAGTGAGCTTCTTACCATGACCAAGAGACGAGAGTGAGGCTCGGGCAAGTTGGCACCAACTTGGGCCACGATGGGAAGGATGATCAAGGCGCCGACTGTGTGCGAGATGAACGTGGCAATGACCAGGACCATTCCAGCAAAGACACAACACACCGAGAATGCCGACATGTCCGCAACGTACTTTTGGACTTCCATGGCAATCATGTGCAACAGGCCGGACGACTCGACAGCCTTGCCAAGAGCAATTCCACCCAGCGCCAGAATGATGACAGTCCACAAAAAGTTGTTAAAGTCCTCCTTGGTCAAGATGCCCGTGCCAAAGAAGGCCAACAGAGGAATGATGGCGATCAAACCCATGTCGCCAAACAGCCACTCCAAACGGTGTTCAAAGCACCAGAGAATGATGGTCACGATGGTGACACCGCAAACAAAGACCTGGGTGCCGGTGATAGGGTCCTTGGTCGAACGGATGGTGCTGATGGTGGGAGTATTGGACGAGGGCTGGTAAACCCAGAGCAGCAAGGCCCAGATAGCCAGATCGCAGACAAGGCAGACAGGGAGAGCGACCAAGAACCACTCGAGCCAGCTGGGTGCAGGGCTCATGTACTCGATTGCGATGATGTTCTGGGGCGAACTGATGGGCGAGGCCATACCACCGACATTGGAGGCCAAAGCAATGCCAAGAATAAGACATTTGGCAAAGGATGATCCAGGGGGCAGTGTGCGAAGGATTGGCTATAGTGCAAAAAGTCATCACGCGAGTCGCATTAGTTGTGTTGCAATCGATAACAAATAGGGGCAAGAAGGGATGAGAAGGGGTTCAATAATCGTGGGAAAGCAACAGTGCGTTTTTTTGTTGTCGTTGTTATGATACTGTACCTGGATCAAGGAAAAGCAGAGAACTGGGGCGGCAACGTTACTGATCCACATACTGGCGACAGTAGCAACGAGCATGTTGGCGAGCAAGACAGCGCTGGGGCGAGTTCCGGCTCTGGAGAGGACCACGGTAGCCATGGCCTTGGCAATGTGGAATTTGCTCATGGCTGCAGCGACAGCAAATCCACCAAGCAACAGCATGATCACAGGCGAGAACATGAGCGAAAAGATCTTTTTGGCAGCGGCGTGGGAGTCCAAGCGAGTATGACTCTCATCGTCCGAGCGCATTACACGCAACATCACCACCAACAGAGGCACCAATAGGGAGGTCACGAACAATGGCATGGCCTATTGTAAAATTGGGATGGGAGAAAAAAAAGGGAAAGAGAGCGGAGATGATATGATTGGTTAATCGCTGTTTTTCATGCCCCCAACACAGCGCACCACAACAAGGCAACGGAGAAATAAGTACCTCGGTTGCCCACAGGAGAGAGGCAAAGATCAGGATGGCAAAGCAGTTCTGCTGCTCGGGTCCTTCGAACAGATCCAGATTGAGAAGGACAACAAAGACGATGCAGCAGAAGGTCATGACCATGACGTCCCTGGTTAATAACTCGGGCAGTCGGATGGATCCACAGGGCGTCGAGATTACCATGGGACCTTGCTTCAGTGAGGAGGAGGGGCGGACTCCCACAGCCTGACTCTTGCGCTCGATACCAATCATATCGCGCCAGATGGTGTTGCGCTCCCAGACCATGTGCTCCTTGAGGTGCATCCGCAGAGAACGCTTCGCGACCTCAACATCGCCGTCAGCAAAGATTCTGGCGTAAATATCGCGAACACGGTCGATCTGCTCCTGAAGCTTGGAAGTTGTCTCCTGCTTGAAAGGGTAGGCTTGGAGGACAACTTGGTTCATGTAGACTTTTTTGGTGTTGTTCTCTGAGATCTTGTCGTACTTTTTGAGGATCTTTGAGAAACCGGTGCAGTTGAGCTTGGCGTAGGCCTGGAGTTCCGAAAGATTGACAAACATTTCGATGCAGTTGTGGCGATATCTCATTCTTTCGTGCTCCATCTCTGGTTCGAACCACAAGCTCTTGATGTCCTCATCGTCGTTGTCGTCGTTGTCATCGTCGTCCTGGGGCTGGAGACTAGTATCATTCTCGTTGGTGGCAGTGGCTTCAGATGAAGATCCACCAGTATGTCCGTTCATGGAGGAGGCTGGATTGGGGATGTGATCGGCGCTTTGGGCGACCTCAGCTGCAGTCGTTTGAGCCGCTTCGTTGGCGAGCGCAAGTGCCTCATCGTAACGCCAGCTTCCTGATCGGCCAAGAGTCGATCCACGGCTGGCTCTGCTGTTGTTGCGAGTCCTAGTCTTACGAACGCTGCCTCCAAGGGCTTTGCCAGAGTGAGGGAGGGATGCAGTGCATCGGTTGGGCGTACTGGGATCGACGCTCTCGACAAACTCGACGTCAGAGGCGAGTGCCTCGACCTCTGCATAGAGCTCGCGCTCCTTTTTGTAGTAGAAGGTCAGGATCTTTTCGAGTTCCTTGTCCAGTGCAGGCAAGAACAAGTTATTGGCCTTTGCTTTGGCGCCGGAGACAGATCCAGAGCCGAGGAGGCTGGATCGCTCATTGGGCTCTTGTGATCCAGACTCGATGTCATTGTGGGAAGGAGCACCTGCAGCGACAAGATCCTTTTCGACCTGATAAATGATCTTTTTCAGATTGGAGTAGCTAATCACGAAGCAAACGACATATATTCGTTTATGCACACGTCAGTCCGTTGGGTTGGACAAAGGGGATAGCAACGCGGGGACACAAAATGGGTTCACAGACAAAGGTTCGGTCCAAAAGATACGAGCAAGTACAAATAGGAAGAGAAGTGCGATCAGGACACCCATTCCACTTACGCCAGGTAGTAGTCGGCCCATTCTGGGACGACATTGAACTGCAGCTGGTGAGAGAACTTCATGCTGGCAGTTTCGCGGTCAGAGATGTTCCTCTGGAAGAAATTGCAACGAGGTGGAGATCAGGGAGGGGTTGCACAAATGTAGGAGGCCAATCGCTGGTTGGAGTGGAATTAAGAATGAAGACAGGACAGAGATGGAAATGATGGCGAGGACAGGGGGAGTGTTGAATGTAGAAGAGAGGGGAGAAGGGAAGGGAAGCGCGAAGGAAGAGGAGGAAGAGGGGGGATGGACAATGACAACAAAGAAGAGAAAAAAGAGAATGGGGAGTCGGACACAGAAATACCAGACAGAAAGGAAAAAGGAAGGAAGGCAAAGGTTTCATTTCACTCACCCTCGCACGCGCACACACACTCAGCAGACTCACAGACTCGCAGACTCACAGACTCGCAGACTCACAGACTCACAGACTAAGCTCACAGACTCACGGTCAAAAAGATAATTTATTCTCTTTCTGCACGAACAATATGCAGACTGTCAGCCAGCTCCACACAGTCGAGCGAACGTGCAACGGAAGAGGCACAGCACTGGTTCCGAATGTACTGTGGACACATACCATCTGCCCTCGCAACAGACGGATACTCTATTGGCCATGGATACAGCCAAATGTGCTTGATGTCAAACGGCCCAATGTCACTGCTATGCCACGAGCACGAAGGCGCGGACACATATTTCATACTTGTAGTCGACAAGTAGCTTTGGACGGTGGTTTTTCTTGCGGTTTGCGCTTCCTTTTTTCCCGTCAAAAAGAGTGGAGTATGCGGACTGAGGACTGCGCTTCAATCATATTTTAGGATGCATGGATGCATTTTTGCACTGCCCCCTTCCCTTCTCCCACCACAACATGATCTGAGCAAGTTTGAAGGCAAAAGACAAAAGAGCCACCCCAAAAACGAGGCAAATGAGCTGATATCCATAAAAGGCAATTGGTCAAATGTTGTTTGACGGAGTGCCACCTGACACACTTTTGCTATTTAAGCTTTGCATTTTTGACCATTTTCCCTTTTTGTTGTCTCTTCACACAAACCAAAGACAAAGACAAAGAAAGTCAAAGGAGGCTTTTGATTCTCAACCGCATTCAACATTCAACAAAGCAAGCTTCTCTTCTCGCCACATATCCCACTCTCCACTCTCCACTCTCCACTCTCCACTCTCCACTCTCCACTCTCCACTCTCCACTCGTCATCAACCAATACACAACACAGCAATCAACCCATACATCTTCATTTGCTCGTTCCTCTTCTTGTGTTCTAGGAGCTGTGCATTTCTTGCTGGTCCAACACCTGTCCCTCGTCCAGTCCACATTCAAAGCGCATATCCATTCGCACACTCAACACACACATATATACCCAATGGCTTCCTCCTCCATTTCTCAGGCTTTCTCAATCTCGCCGTCACCACCCTCTTCCCCAAAACACAAGCTCGACGAGGACATCACCTTCATCAGCGAGGTCGCATTCGGCGCCAGCAATGTCCAAAAAAGCAACAAACGGGCCCGTCTGACAAGAGCACCCACCCCAGCGACCCTCACATGCTCTCAAGAACCAGTATACGAAGAGCTTGACTCAGACGACGAAGATAATGATGTTGCCATCACATCAGAACCACCAAGGGACCAGTCGGCTCGAAGCTACTCGCCCACACTTAAGAACCTCGACGGAGACTACTACCTCATCATCGACGACAACACTCCGTTGGCGCTCGACACCGATACTACCACCTCTAAACGCATCCGTGTCGACCCCCGGTCATCTTTGGCCTCAGAAGCAGCCCGGACTACAAGACGTGTGCGCTTTGACGAGGCCAAGAATGAGATCCACCTCTACGACACAGCATCGCCCCCACACACAGCATCGTCTTCCCAGGAATCTGCCGCCTCGGACATTTATTTCATGTCATCCTCTTTTCCACATATGCGCCCGGGCTCTCCTCCTTCGCCCAAGCGACCCTCCTTCTTTTCCTACTCGCCTCCTCCCCCCTCATTCTCATCTTCAGCCAGTTACTCGCCCATCCTTCACATCCTCGACGACGATGTCCCCGAAGAGATCATGGTTCGATCGCCACCAAGATCCAAGTCAACGGGCTTTACCCCAAGACGGCCCCGGAACACTGGCCGCCCAGGATCTGACAGCCCCAGCTCCAGCTCCCGTGTGCCCATGCTCAAGCGCGAGGTCTCCAATGTCTCATTCCTCAACTCATACCCGGTCAGCCTTGAGGACCGTGCTGCGCCACTTTTGCGCTCTCCATCTCCGCCACGGGCTTCCTCGCCGCTCAGACCACCTTCCTTCAGAAATATTCCTATGAGCCCTCGTATCAGCACCAGCCCAAGCCTCAGCCCGGTCGTCAACAGCTCCACCAATGCCATCCGAGCCATGCCTGCATTTGCTCGTCGTGTCCCATCGTTGACCAAGACCACCTCAGACCTGTCCTTCACCGTTGACCAACGTGAGATCACGCCATCCTTCATCAGCCTGAGGCGGTCGCGCTCACTTGACGATATCTCACTCGAGGCAGCACAGACTCAGTTTGCCAACATGCTCTCGATCACACCACCCGATTCGCAATAGATTCTTTAATTTTACGGCATTTTACCCATTCCCCACCTGTAGCATAGAACAACAGCATTTGTATCCATAGATATCCCTTGTACCAATAATACCAATCAAAATTAATAATCGTGAAGAATGGGCTTGTCATCTTGCAGCAGAGCAGAGTAGCATCTTGACGCACACTCTCGAATCATGGAGACGAGGTTGTTGTTGTTTTTTCAAATGTAAAAGATAGAGTCAGTTGTGGCTGTCTACCTTTTCGTTTACTTTCCACAATGATCCTCAAGAGACAATATATTTTTGTGTCTATATTGGATGCATGTACTAAAAATCGGTTGTCTGTAAACTAGAATGCATGCACTCAACTTGTTTGCTGCAGTCTTTCCTGTGGCCAATATCGGCGGTCTATTCGTTGATTAGGACAACTCTAGCTCTCTCGACGTTTACAGCCATCACTTTGCTGTGCTTCGCCGCTTGACTGTATGCTCGTACGCGTTATTCAATGCCAGTGGTGCTCTTGGATCAAGTACTCGATCACCGTCGCCGCTGACCGTGATTTGCCCGCTTGGCAGTGCACATAGATCGACGTATCTGATGAGGCTATAGAAACCAGAGAGAGAAATAAGAACCAGGAGAAGAGAAAGATTGTGAGCAGGATGAAGAAAAGTGGCCATATCCCCGTTCGTATATATGGACTTTGGAAATGAGGCGAAACACAATCAGATGGCTGCCCGAGGTCGTCACTGAGAACAATATTTGATCCCCAAAACACTGAGTGTTCGGCTGAGCAGATGCGTTGACCTGGCCGTTCAGCAGGCCATCCAGTCTTGATACGGAGCTCCTGGACATTCTGGAGGAGATGTCGATAGGAACCAGAGTGAGAAAAAGAGACCTATGTAGCTAGGGATTTTCGGCAGAGCTGAAAGATAGGCGATTTGATCTAATTTTCCTCCTTCCTTCCAAAGGTCCAGGAATCCAAGAGGAGAGAGATCGTAACGCGTGAAACCAGGCTTGGGCAGGGTGAGACGGTGGAATAAAAGAGAGAGAAACGAGAAGTGGAAGGAACAAAGCAGCAAAAGTGGGAAAGTATGGTATCAATGAAAACATGTGGCATCAAGGGAAAGAAACTAACATGCATGTATCAAGGCAGCGTCATTATATGGTACAACAGTCTATTGACAGCACTGTATTCCAGCCCAATATTTGAACGTTTAGAGACTTGCGTACAAAGACAGAGTATCAAAACGCGACGGTCATGGGTCTGCTTGCCACAGGACGTGGTCCCGTTGTAAGGTAGCAAAGAACCAACGAGCAAAAGAACCAAAAAAAAAAAAAAAAAAAAAAAAAAAAAAAAAAATGGCGGGTGAGGAGAGGAGGAATGAAAGAGGGACCATGCACCTGTGTGGTTGTGAAAATACTCGGCTCGGGTGGGAATACGAATTTCATTGCCCAGCCATGCCTTCTCAAAGGACTCGCTCAGCACAAAATAGGCGTGTGGGGGAAGATGAGCAAGTGTGTGTGTCCTTGGAACATCAATGTGGAGACTTCCCTGGCATGTGTGTTTCTTTCTCTCCTTCTTCACTGCGAGCCGGATCAACGAACAGGCTATATGACACCCGCTCCAGCTTCACACCCCACCCAACTTCCCTTTTGTTTGCTTTGCGCAGATTAAACGAAAGCAGCATATTGGCTGGTTGGTTGTTGGTTGAACACAAGCAGGAGGAGGAGGCGAAGGATGGAAGGATTGATAGTGGAACAAAAACACAACCAGGGGGACACAAACATGGCTCACTCGCACCCTGGACAAGTATAAATGCGTCGTCTCTTTTTTTTTTTTTTCCCCACTTCCTTCTTCCCATTTCCACCATTTTCTCCCCGTTTACACCTCCAATACTTCTCTACCTCCGCTTCACAAAAAAAGAAATGATTGAAGTCGACGTCTTTTGGTCCTTTTCGTTCGGAGCCTTGTTCGCAGCATGCTCGGCAGGTGCCTTGAAAAAAGAAAAAACATTCTGGAACACCCCTTCGTTCGTGTACAACCTCGTCTTCCTGTCCCTCATCTTTGCTCCCTCGGGACTCTACCTCCTGTGGGACAACCCTGGCTGGGAGTCCATGTTTGTCCTCGGTGACAAGAATGAGATCCACGCCATCTTGCCCACCATTTTTGCCTTCACCAATGTGCTTCTAGGTAAAGTTCGACAGCTCTCTGTTTCCGAGCGTAAAAAAAAGGTGTCGAAACAAAAAAAAACACTCTATCTCACCACAGTACTATTCAAAATAGGAATAATTGGCTACTATGTCACCTACCAGAAAATTCGCCAGCATCGCAATGACCCTCAGCTGCCCACCTCAATCCACAAGTACTGGGTCCACGCGTACACCTGCTTCTGCGCCATTCTGGGTCTCGGCTACAACCGCTTCATGTACCCATCAGACTACGTTGCCTGGCGCGCAGGAGTCGTGTACCCATTGACGGCGTTCTTTACCTCTAGGATCCTGTTCACGCTTCTGGCCATGGGTGTTGTCCTCCTTCCTGTAAGTGTGGAAGTGTTTTACGTGGGGGGGAGTACATGAAGGATCACTTGTCTAGCACGACTCAGCTCATCATATACTACAATGTAAAAACCTGCTAGGCCGCTTATATCCCAACGTACATCTGGCTGAAGGACACGCTGACTGCCCCCGGTGACAAGTCCCGCCTGTTCATTGCGTGCCTCAAGTACGTCCTACAGGGAGTCGCTGTCATCGTCACAGGTATACAAAAATACGATACACATTTCCGTTTCGATCAGACACGCACAAAGGAGGAGAATTAACCGTCGTATTCTTTGCCCATCCTTGTCTTGTAACATAGGCTTCAGCGGATATCAGGTCGCCAACTACAAGAACGACCCAAGCTTGAACACTGCCGAAAACCTGGCTAACTTGTTCGACAACGGCAACATCCTGAGCCGCGATAGCAAGTGGTCGCCCTTGCTCGGATTCTTTGTTGCAGGTAAGGACGAGATAGAAGATAGACGCATGTCGCTCAAAGTGGATGGTTGGAAGATTGGTTTCTCACTCCCTCTCCCATTTCTCACTCCGACTCTCATTCTCCTGCTCTTACTTAGAGATCGCCGTCATGTTCCTAGTCTCCCTGCCCATCTTCGTCCTCCCATCGGTCCCTGCCAGCAAAAAGTCACTCAAGACGCAATAAAAAAAGCCAGGGTCCCGGATCTGTACATAATAAACTCGCGATCGTGCTCGATGCTTTCTTTGTTGATTTATTTACTTGTCCGGGCTTGGGTGCTTGTTGCCTGGCGTATTGTTGAGGGCTTCTCATTCCTCCGATATACTGGTCACGTCTTTGAAGGCCACACTCGACTGATCTACGGCGACGTCGTTCGGTGGTATGGTTGACGGTGGTGAATCAGCGCCCACAGACGACACGTCCGTCTCTGTTTCTTGCTCGTCCGTTTCCTGCTCTACCGACATCAGTAGCTGCTGTTGCTGCAGTCGTTGGATCTCTTCAATCTCCTTTTGCCGCTGCTGGGCCAACAGTTTCTGTTGTTGTTGAACCACTTTTTGCTTTTCGTCGTGTTCCCGCCGCTTCTGCTGTTGCAACTTCAATTGCTCCTGGTTGAAGGTGACTAGGATCGCTGTGAAGTCGTCGTATTCCTGTATAGAGTCCGAATACAAGGCCATAGTCCCCTCTCGATCGGATAAATTGCATACAATCCGCTGGTGGTTCCATCCTCGGTCCAGTTTGTCGCCCACAAATTGACTTACAGCCGCGTTCTGGTCCTGTACCTTCCCGCCACGCTTGACATAATCCCAGAGTCCGTCCGAAGCCATGATCAAATACCCCTGCTGGATCTTGGTAATGTCGATAAATGTCACGTCAGGCGTGCAACTGAGTACTGGATTTACTGGGTCCAGTTTGTATAGAACGTCACCGATGCAGGCGCCCAAGTTCACGGATGCACATTGTCCGTTCTTCGTCCTGTAGGGGATCCCGTACGCATTCGACGCCGCATCTTTGACTCGTATCCGGGCTTCCTTCAGAGACACTCGGTGCTTTTTGTCGCTCTTGAGGTTGGGATCAAACCGAATAACCTTGTCATCGTGTGTCACAAACTCTCCACCGTTCGCATAAATTGTGTGGACAAGGCGCTCCAGTGACGGCGTATGGTCCTCACTGAAAAAATCCACGTTCCATCTACCGGTAATATCGCGGCTGCTGATCATGGACCGAGAGTCTCCCAAGTTGACATTGATGATCCACTTGTCAATGAAAATGTTGACTATGAGTGTTGTTCCGTCACTGCCAGGATCGTTCGGGATAGCTTTGGCCTTGAAGAGGAGGTACTGTTGCTTCTTGTATTCCAGATATTCCTTGTCGATCAAACGCAGGGCTTCCGTGATCTGTCGCTTGATGGTCTCCTGGACACTTGGTAATGAAATATCGGCCGGCTTGTACTTGCCCAGAATCACTTGCATGGCTCCCGGTATTGTTGCAATCACAAAATTGGAACAAGCTCGACCTCCGTGGCCGTCTGTAATGCAAAAAAGTCGCCCCAGAAAAGTGTTGTTATGCTTCAGATCAGAAATGGCAAAGCCGTCCTCACACTCCTCCTTCTGTAACCGGCTCCGGCCACTGTTACGAAGCCGTGGATAGGCATAGCCAGTCTGCTGCTCCACTGCAAACATAGATGGTTCCTGTGTCAGATCAAGACCAAATTCGCCTCGGCGGTCCGGAAAGTTGTTTTCTTTCTCGTTAATGTTTCTAAATGATTACAAAGGAGAATACGAAAGGTGGTTGGGGTCAATATCGGCGCCCTTTGTTTTGTTTTGCTGGTTCAAAAAAAGAGCATTTGAAAAGAACTTGCCTCAGATGCTCGATAAATTCTCCCGTTTGGGAAGGATTGATGGACAGGTGCATAAGCGTGGATTGGTTAATCTCCGTGTCATACACGTAGCCTTTCGGCAGTTTTTTGAGTCCATTGGGTATAGTATCCATCTGATCGGGGGATGAGGTTGATGATGCGGACGAGCCTGCTCTGGTCCGTTTAGAGCTTGAAGAGTCGAGATAGCGGCCACCGCTATTGTTTGATTTGACGAGTTTATGTCGATGATCAACTTCATCGTCGGAGGATCCTGAGGACAAACTACCGTCCGAGCTTAAAGAGTCTGATCCCCAGGTCGACAGTGGTTTCTTCTTTCTCTTGACTGTTACTGTTGGTTTCCGCCTTGTTGGCACTGTTCGCTGTATTACACCTATTATCATGCATGGGGTGGTCTTTAGTGGATGGTTTGGACAATTGATCAAGCCAGTATCTTTTTTGGTGTCCCGCACTTACGAGGCCTGGTACCATTGGATTGTGCTCTTGGTTCTGAAGTCGAAACTTCCTCCAGAATCTCTGGGGCAACCCTGTAATAAGTGATATTGAGTAGCTTCTCCTTCTCGATGGGCTCGATTCGCTTGAGCTGGTGCGCCAGGGTAAGGGCGGTCGAAATGGCACCCTGGACGGAGCCTTTTGGTGTACGACCACTATTTTGCCATGGAAACAAAAAAACATAAAGAACCCCCTTCCCAATCAGCACTATGGAAATGAAAGCTATCATAACGAGTTTGAAGTATAGCTTCCACATAACGTAGTTATGTAATGCACTCTTACCCTAGATTGGCCAGGTTGAAGTGTCGAATTCCATCTATTGTTCAAGGACAAAATAATAAAAATGATGAGAACGAATTTCTGCATTAATGCAGAAGCACCCTCACACGCCATACACTTTGCTGCTCTCCATTATACATAAAGCAAAGAGGAGGAAGAAAGCTTACCAACCAAGTCCAATGCGCTTTGCCACGCATTTCCTTGGACGAGTAATGTCTTTGCGATTGCTACAAAAAGCGGGTGCCTAAGTTGCTCGGTCGCCAGGTCGAACCGCTCGAGAATGGGCAGTGGTTCGTCATGAGGAAGATCTTCCAGCGGTACCAAATCCTCTGACAGCGGTCTCTCGTTCCTCCGTTCAAAGATAATATCTCCAGTATCCTCGGCAATTGGTGTGCCAGGCTCCTGTTCCTGGTCATTATTTTGTTCCTGCTCCTGTTTTTTTTCTCCAGAAGCATTACTTGAACCAGTGGCTTTGGATGTAGTTGAAGACGATGACATTTTGTCCTGGATGGGGGATGGTGACGGTGGTGATGGTGGTGATGGATGCGCCTGTCGTCTCGTTGACCTGTGTGGTACTGTGTCGGTCGCCTTGGGCTGCTCTGGCTCGGGCGTGTTGGTCTCGGTGGACTCAGAATCTTCTGTTGTTGGAGTGATATCAATAAGCTCGCTCTCTTTTCCCTCGTCATCGTCCTCTTCTTCGTCCTCCCCTTCTTCTTCTTCGGCTTCTTCTGCCTGAGGGCTATCGTCTACCACGATAATGGAGGAAGCTGAAGACGATGGTGAGGTGGGCGACGGGAGCGAGTGAGACTGTGCTGACAGTGCAGATGCGTGAAGGTGCGGGTCCATGTTGACCGATACGCTTTGAGCCATACACAATTATGAACCTGGGACTCGAAAATCGAAATCTCGGAGGCAATTGAAGTCTCGATTAAATGACGAAGAGACAAGGTGGAGTATTGTTCGGTTTGGCGATGGGTGAGAAAGGCACTTATTTTGGTGGGTGGAAGTTGAGCCAGTTCAGACACCATGGCGAAATGTAGCAGTCACGGAATTTATTTACATGTGTGTGGAGTGAGGTGTTCAGAGAAGAGTGTTCAGAGGAGAGTGTTCAGAGTGGAGAGTGGAGAGTTGAGAGTGGAGAGTGGAGAGTTGAGAGCGGAGAGTGGAGAGTTGAGAGCGGAGAGTGGAGAGTTGAGAGTGGAAAGTTGAGAGTGAGAATACGGAAAAAAAAAAAGTGGCGGTGGAGTGAGGGTATTTAGGCTGGATGTGCCATTCGAGAAAAGAGAAAGGCACCACTACCATTCGATACGATATGGAGCCTAAAGCAGCTGCAGGTCGTGGATTGCCCAAAGCAGCGATGACTGGATGTTCATCGGGAAACTGGTCAATAGTTGGAGGCACAGAGGTTGAAGATACTCGGGTCTAGTTTTTAAAGCAAATGCCGTAACCAACAATGAGTGACTAGAAACACTTTCCTCAAAGAAGACGCGAATAATAATAACAGTGATAATATACTCACCTCATCCATGGCGTCTCAGAGTCAGCATCTGCTTCCTCTGCCTCGTCGATGTCGTCCTCGTCTTCATCTTCGTGCATCGAAGAAGTGTCGTCCTTCCGGTTGCCCAACACTGACGCAGTCCTAGTTACAGCTGAAGGTTCAGAAGCAAGTAGGACACTACTCACTACCGAGTAGCGCTCGTCATTGTCGTCCGATCGGCCTGACACTTCACTTCGGTATCCATCCGAAAAGGCGACTCTGCTCCCGCTCTTGCTAATGTCGCTCTTATTGTCGTCAGACACTCTAGGTCGAATAATGTCTCCTGCCTTTTCAGAGCTATTCTTGTCCTCTGTTTCTTCTTCTTCTTGCTGCTCGACTTCATTGCCTTCTTCTTGCTCTTCACCGCGTTGCTCCATGATCTTTCGACGAGACTCTTCCAACAGCTCAGCTAGTCGCTCTTCAATGCGGTCGACAACTTCGAACGGCGAAAGAGGTGCGATCTTTGTAATGGAGTCGAGCAAAAGCTGAACGAAATCGAGATGGTGTGGCCGCTTCAGGGCGAGCTCGAGGATTTGCCAGAAGAACTCCATGACCAATGTCACCAGAGCTGGATAGTCCTGATGATGGATCGAGGACATGGAGTCACCGTTGAACTTTGGTTTGGGCCGGAGTGGCGGCAGGTCGACAAGAGAGTTGATGCCGTAAGAAATCATGTTCAGAAGCGACCCGGATGAACCAGGATGACGGAAGGACTCGAGGGAGGGATCTTGGAAGGCGTGCAAGAGACCATCAGCAATGTAGCTGACGCCCTGCAAATACACATCTCCGTCAGCGACCGAAACAAACTCTCCAAAGGAGACGTTGTTGTTCCTATCTGCGTTCTCATCCACCGCGTCCTTGAGCAGGAGGATGACGAGCTCAAAGGGAGCTCGAACCTTGATCACCTGGTCCATGAGCCATTGGTATCCAGTCGAGAAAGCCACCCTATAGAACCGAACATCGTGCAAGGCGGCCGTGGAAGCGCGACCCAGTTCCTCGTCCTCATCTTCATCCTCCTCGCTGGGGACCACATAGTATTCACGGTTTCGCAATGGCTGCTGAGAGTTGTAGGCAGTGTAGTAATCTACAACATGGCGCAGGGCCTCGACATTGGTCGCGCGGCAACGGTGAAGTGGCAGTGACGGCGCTCCCTTGAGCAGGTAAATTGACTCTTGACCACCTGGAGGGAAGAGGTACCCGGGCCGGAGATTCGACACATCTACTTCGGACGACATGCGAAGATCGCGAAACTTTTTAGGCCCGTACAGGTTGCGGGCGATGGCCAGTTCGCAGTGGTCGCGGATCTCAACCTTGGTGATGGCGACGCGACACATGGCCTGCAAAGCATCGCGGTCAAACTTGAGAATCGCCTGATCGTCCTCACAGTCCTCTGGGCGGAGCTTCTTGGAAACCTTTTCGAGCAATTCGGGCTGGTTCTGGCACATTTGGGTGATCTCTTCCTGAAGAAGTGCGGTGGTTGACCCCTTGAGGGACAGACGGCCAGCCTGGCTCATCACATCCAGTCCACGGCGCAGACGGGCGTCGAGGGAGGTGGTCTGGAAGTCGCGGTCGGAACACCAACTGCCCGTATAAAGTAGCCGCAACGAGGCCTCGAGGGCGTAGAGTTCTTGAGCATCGACACACTGGATTTCGACGACTTGGGAGCCATGAGAGTCCTTTTCGTCAAGGAGGGCGATGGCCTTGTCACCGCTCTTGTTGCCAGCCAGCAGAGCTGCAAAAACCTCGCTCTCCTTGGTCAGGATGTGTGAATGCAAGGCTAAGGTCTTTTTGACTGAGGCTGGCACTTGCAAGAGGACAGAGACATCACTGTAGAGTCCCTCTTCGAAGAGAACGCGGCTAGCGCTGAGGTGGGGCATGGGTGCAGGGGCAGGCAGTGGGGCAGGCTCTGGCGACAAGACGGGGCTGTATGTTGTGGGCGAGGTGATGGTCAGTGCCGACAGCCTCTTGGTTGGGGGGAAAGAAGGGAGGAATGAGCTGAACTCCATGGTACGACGTCGTGGAGGCGAGTTCATTTGAATGACGAAGAATGAGGAAGGAAGAAGGACTGTGCGGATGTGAGAAAGGAAAAGTAAAAAAAGAAGAATGGGGTGAATGGAAAGAAGGAAGGCTGATCAGTTTGTTGAGAATAAAGAGAGATCTCGTGGCAAACACAGTCAGACACGCACACACACAGAGAGAGAGAGAGCGAGAGCTTTTTTTGTATCTCTGTGTTTGTGGGATGGATGACAGATACGCAACAGAGAAGGGACACACAACCACCGTTGTTGCTTTCCTTAGCGCATCGCTCTGCATAACTTGGACAGGGGATCGATCTCCCCCTCTCTGTTGTCCCTGCTCTGTCTGTGCAAAATCGCAAACTCCACCCACCCCCACGGACAGACAGTCCTCCCATCTCAGGACAAAAAAAACAAGGTTTTCCTTGTTTTTTGTTTCCGTCAGCCATGTGGTCCCTACCATTGGCAGCCTCCCTTTTTGTTGCCTCTTTCTTGTTTGTCCCGCCCGTTGGATTGACAACGATGGCTGTTTGCTGCCTTGTACAGCAAAAATGCGAGTCGGTGAATGCTGTGTGTGAAGGTGTGGATGCATGACACGATGGGAGGTCGTTCAAAGGCAAAAACATAAGAATAATAACAGCAGGCAACTGAAAACGGGAAGAAGGAATCGTCCCAATGGGTCAATCTTCCCAGATCCTCCAAGCACGTCGCTTTGGATGGAGCCAAAGGAAGGTTGGAACCTGGGCTGAAGTCTACTCTTGGTTGCTTACACACGTGAGACGCACGACAACATCCACAGAGACCAGAGACTGGCTGGTTGCTCGTAAGGGCAAGGTCGCCTTGACGGGGACATCTGAGGCTGTGTCAACTTGGAGATTTGGGTTTCGCCCTTTTTCATCTTTTTTTGGTGGCTTTTGAGCTACCCTTAAGCGCGACATCCTCTCGCCCTCTCGCCCTCGTTTCCCTCCAAGTTCTCGACCTGTCTGTCGCCTTTTTTTTGAAAACACATTTATTCGCATCCCATCCATCTATCCGTCCCACGCCATCCACACCATCCATTCATCCCGACTATCTAATGAACTACCCCTAGACCTCCACCCTCAACACACACCCTCGTTCATACTCTCTTCCTTAATATCGCCTACTGTACAAAATGATGAAGTCCAAACTCAAAGCAAAGCATATATCGGGACAGCGGGCACCTGCGCTGGACATGGCTTCGGTTTCGACCAAGGCGCCTCCAGAGAATCCAGTCTCCAACCCACCCACCCGCATCTTTGGATTGCAGGATGCACCTTGCTACTACCCGACCGAGAAAGAGTTTATGGAGCCACTGCGGTTTATCGAAAGCATTCGCCCAGAGGCTGAAAAGGCTGGGATCTGCAAGATCATCCCGCCAGAAGGATGGAAGCCCACGTTTGCCTTGGACACGGAGGTACGGTTTATGACTTCAGTCTTGTTAGACAAGAAAAAAGTGCAAGGATTTTTTTTGTTTGCTTTTCGTCACTAGGCTACCACACTGCCAGTTGCATGGGGCCCTTTGTTTATTTGTTTCATGATCATGTTCAATATGTGTAACAACGCAAATCCAACTCAGCCAACTCACGCCGTTTGTTGTTTGATTGTTTCTAATCCTGATGGTTGCTTGTCTTTTCTTTTCTTTTCTGTACTCTATTTAGTTGTTTCGATTCAAGACCAGGATCCAAAAACTAAACTCGATGGAGGGCGAGACGAGGACAAACATCAACTACCTGGACCAGCTCTACAAGTTTCATCGCCAGCAGGGACACCCTGTGCTCAAGATCCCTCAGCTGGACAAAAGACCCATCGATTTATTTCGACTTAAAAAGGAGGTTGCTGCCCGAGGAGGATATCAGAAGGTATGCAATTCCAAAGTAACCTCAAGACCAAGGCACACAAACTCGTCTACATTTTGGCTTGACTTACAAAGAAATTATTCTAAATTATGATACGCCTCCAATAGGTCACAGCAGGAAAGAAATGGGCCGAGATCGGGCGGGGATTGGACTACACACGGAAACAGTGCACGTCGCTATCAAACGCTTTGAAGTCGGCCTATGTCAAGGTGATCTTACCATACGAAATCTACCTTTCCAAGCAAGCCAGACCCCCCTCAGATACGCCAGTAGACACCAAAGCAGAGCCATCCGACGATTCGGTCACTCCTGGAAAACAACCAAGTCCAACAGCGTCAACATCTACATCCACGTCAAGCTCCACATCTAAAGTTGCCGTTGGAATACGCAAGTCGAAGCGCATCAAAAAGGACCCAGTATCATATGCCGGTAAGCTGGATCAACTGGTTGTTCTCTATCACTGGACAGGGAAAAGTCGTCTTGATGTTGACATTATTCGGAACTAACTATTGTTACATGTAGACTCGGAACCGTCCTCACCATCTTATTCTGAGCGCATGTCAAGCGAACCATGCGAAAAGAAAGAGGCCAGCGTGGATCCAGATATGGACGTGTGTGAGATTTGCCAAACGGAAAACGACCTGGAGATGATGCTGATCTGCGATGGATGTGAGCTGGGATACCACACCTACTGTTTGACACCTCCACTCACTCAGATCCCAAGAACGGACTGGTATTGCGCCAAATGCCTAGTTGCGGGCGACGATTTTGGATTCGAGGAGGGTGAAGAGTACTCGCTGAGCAGTTTCCAGCAGAAGTGCAACAGCTTCAAGACTCAGTGGTTCGAAAAGCACGGATTCAAGGACGGCAAAGTTCCAGAGGATGCAGTGGAGCGAGAGTTCTGGAAACTGGTTGAGGATGCATACGAAACGGTGCAAGTCGAATACGGCGC
This sequence comes from Podila verticillata NRRL 6337, assembly GCA_000739165.1. Taxonomy (NCBI): domain Eukaryota; kingdom Fungi; phylum Mortierellomycota; class Mortierellomycetes; order Mortierellales; family Mortierellaceae; genus Podila; species Podila verticillata. The sequence continues at coordinate 2,500,449 of KN042422.1, forward strand.
CGATCTTCACTCAACTCAACATGGAAGGTACAGAAAATCATCCCAAGAATTGATCCACGGTAAATGGGTTGCTATGTGCTCGAACGCAATCTAACAAGAAAATATGGCGCTTATCAATTTTAGTGGATTTCCATCACTGGAGAAGCATCCCAATGACAAGTACTCAACACATCCTTCGAACCTCAACAATATGCCCGTGTTACCGGAGTCACTCTTCTGCCACATCAAATCCGACATTTCGGGAATGATGATACCCTGGCTCTATGTGGGCATGTGCTTCTCAACGTTTTGCTGGCATAACGAGGACCACTACACCTACTCGATCAACTACATGCATTGGGGCGATACAAAGACATGGTACGGAATTCCTGCCAGCGACGCTCTTAAATTTGAGGACACTATGAAGCAAGCCGTCCCAGAACTCTTTGAACAACAGCCGGACCTCCTGTTCCAACTCGTCACGATGCTCTCACCTGAGCGACTGGTCGCCAACGGTGTTAAAGTTCTAGCTTTGGATCAGCGGCCTGGTCAATTCGTTGTCACTTTCCCACAGGCGTATCATGCTGGATTCAACCACGGCGTAAGTCTCATGGTTCAAATGCTGTCAGATCATTCTTGCAAGGCGTCCCACTCACTGAATCTTTCATACAGTTCAATTTTGCAGAGGCAGTCAATTTTGCACCACCGGACTGGTGCCAGCTTGGTCTGGAGTGTGTCAAGCGGTACAAGGAGCACAAGAAACAACCAGTGTTCTCACACGATGAGCTTATCATCACCACTGCACTCGACGACACCAGCATTGCTACGGCACAATGGCTGCAGGGAGAGTTGGACAATCTCTTGGAACGGGAACTGTCGTGTCGCCAAAGTGTTCAAAAACAATACCCAGAAATAGCAGTCGTGACTGAGGAAACTGATCGTCCTGAGGAGGAAGTCCAGTGTCATCACTGTAACGCGTACATCTACTTGTCACAAGTTGTCTGCAAGTGTTCATCCAGAGTCGTATGCTATGAACATGTCGATGAGGTAAGTCACAAAATGAGAGTAGTAAGGTGTCTTTTATTTGCGCCACCAATCTAACTTGACCTTCTTCTAATCCTCACGTGACAGCTATGCAGTTGTGAGATCAAGGACAAGACTCTACGATTGCGGTATTCAGATGATTATCTCAAGGATCTCGCCAAGAAGGTGTCAGAAACTGCATCCATTCCTGGGACATGGACCGACAAGTTTCGAAAGATCATGATGGAAACTCGTGTGCCGTCTTTAAAGATGCTGCGGTCATTGCTGTCAGAGGCGGACAAAATCCCATTCATGTTTCGAGAGGCGGCTCACCTGCGGGAATTTGTTGCCAAGGCCAACGATTGGGTTGAGGCGGCGACAAAACTGATGATCAGGAAGCACCATCAAGGACGGCGTGTACTGGAGCGCACTCAGGGCTCGGCAGGAAAACGATTGGAGGATCTCCAAGGGATGCTTGACCAGGCAGAACGATTGCGCTTTGATTGTCCAGAGATCAAGCAACTGCAAGAATCAATTGAGACTATGCAAGAGTTTCAAATGGAGGCTCGCCGTGCTCTTGATAGGCCAGTTCACAACCTGCAAGAGTGTCGCGAGCTGCAGGAAGCAGGACTGGGCATGAATATCAGCATGGAGGAAATCGACCAGCTGGATACCATTGTCACAGACCTGAGTTGGATTGAGCGAGCAACAACAAAGGGTGTCCATGTAAATGACTACCATTTGATCTGCAGCTTGGTGACCGATGCGGAAAGGACGGGCGTATCGCCCTCTAATACACTCTTGATGGATTTGATCAGGAAACAGAGAGCGGGACAGGACTGGGAGGCGAGTGCACTTACCGTTTTGAACAAAAACTCGGTAGACCTTGACCGACTTCAGGCCGTGATCGATTCTGGAAAGGATATTGCCGTACCTCGAACCGTCATGTCAAAAGCGGAAACCCTGTACAACAAGGTGATCGAGTGGGAAAAGACAGCAGCTCATCTCCTGAAGAAGGCCAACGATCCACTCTACAGCGAGAGACCCAACATTTCCGAGCTAAAGCGGGCTGTCAGGCTGGCCGATAGTATCCCGTCCCAACTGGAGCACAAGGAGTACTTTGAGGGGCAGGCGAAAAAGTTTGACGACTGGTTTTCGCGGACATATCAGCTATTCAACCCAGGCGACGTCAAACGTGTAGGACCAGCGCTGGATGAGACCTTGGAGGACCTTCAAGCGAATGTGGAAGCTTGCACGGTGGATGAAAACTTTGACAAAAGTGCTCCGTCCATGTCTAGGCCTGTGACTGAAAAAAGCTTACTCCGACCCAATGCAGCCAACGGCGAGGCTGGACGCGTACCGATCGAAGGACCGACATTGACCACCGAGACAGAGGATGCGGATCAAAGCAATGAAAGCAGAAACGCACCTGAAGGCTCGGAACCTCAAACATCCTTGCCAACAGACTCTACAGCAGCCATGGACGTCGACGAGGATCAAATTTATTGCCTGTGTCGAACTGCAGAGTCTGGAATGATGGTTGAATGTGACGAGTGTCATGAGTGGTATCATGGAACATGTGTCCGAGTGACGAAGCGGGAAGCCAGCTCCAAGTCTAACTATATCTGCCCGGTCTGCAACCTCAGCATCGTTATTCGGCGCGATAACCATCGGCCCACCCTGGGACAGCTTGCTGCAGCTTATACAGAGGGACACAGTCTTCACTTCTCAACCGTTAACGTGCCTGCCCTAGGAGGCATCGTTGCACGAGCGACTCAGTTCATGGAGAAGGTTGATCGATTCTTGCAGCGGGAATCGATCACGCTTGCCAACATTAAGCAAGTCAAGGGCTTCTTGCGCAAGGTTGAAGGATTGGATATCGACCTGGTGCGTGAGCGGGACGTCCTTCGCAACCACATTCTTCGATTGATCCCATCCTCTATGCCTGCTGGAGGGGTCCAATTCTCGAACTTTCCGTCTGCCCCGCCACCTTCCACAATCAACTCCCAGTGTATTTGTCTCGGCACCCATTCATCTCCCTCTGTTCAACAAAACGGGTTTGTTATTGAGAGTGGTCCTGGACTGATGATACAATGCGGAGGATGCCAGGACTGGTACCATCTGGATTGTGTCGGAATGAATTCGGACCAAGCACACAGGCTCACCAGATTCTCGTGCCCAATTTGCGCTATTGTGAGGAAAAAAGGTTATCCGTTGGGGACACCACTGTACCCGGAAGAAGGTTTGTTTTTCTATATTTCCTTATTCCCGTTGTTGCAACTGTCAATTCTGCTTCAAGCCTGTTAACGAATGTTCATATCCTTTGTCATGATATTAGTGAGCTCAAGAGCTTCAGAACGCATTCACGCTGCAAGAGAGCAGGCGGAGCTCAAGAAGAGGCGAAGAAAGTCAAGCAAGGACAGCATTGACCTTGGCAATGGAGCACTAGCTGGTACAGAGGAAAAGAAGAGGAGAGTCTATAAGAAACGTGATCCATCCGATGGCGAGAACAAGCCTCGGAGGAGAAAATCCTCGGGAGGCCAGTCGTCCGTTTCTACAGACTCGAATACCTCGACCCCGACGCAGCCTCAAATACCATTTGTTTCAGCGTCAGGAGCTAGTGTCGGATCAAGAGCGGAACCTGCGGCTGGACCAGTAACTGGGTCAGGGACTATCACTATGGGAACTGGACTCGGCCATGGGCCAACATCTTTGCCGGCTTCAGGATCGACAGCGCCAACCGCAACTACCCCAAGCGCCACCACCTTGCCTTCATTCAGCGAGGGCTTTCTCCTGCCACATGAGAGCGTTACCCTCTCACAAGCTCGCCCACGTGTCCACCATCCACCTCACACGCAGTCGCAGCCTCGTCCTGTTTTTCACCCACCACCGGCTCGACCTGTGCCTCAAGATGTCCACGTTCACCCTTCTCGCCCTTCGCATGCGCCTTTGCGCGGTAGCTCTCATACACACTCAGCACAACAACACCAAGGACACCCAGGACCACATCCAGTACAGCATACAGGTCAGCATGGTCACTCAAGCCACAGCGCAGGCCAGACTTCAAGCCACCCAAGTCATTCTGGACATTCTGGACAGCACTCGAGCCACCCGGGTCACCCGGGCAACCCGAGCCAACATCCAAACCAGCACTCGGGTCATCCTTATACTCCGCCTGCTCCAGTTCACCGATCGCGGCAACAGCAGACGCCACCCCATCCGGGTCATGCTCCGATACATCACCCTGTCCCACATCCATCTCACCACCCAGCGCATCCAGCTCATTCGTCGCATTCACATTCGCGCTCACATGTCCCTCCAAGCCATAGCCACTCACACTCCCCTCCTTACCAGCACTCGCCCCCTCAACGGTACCACCCAGGTACCCCTCCCTACCAGTCCCCACCTCCTTTGCGGGACGCAGTGAAACTTGCTCCCATCCAAGGTCATCCTCCTCGTGAACGTCCGAGCTCAGGGCCTCCTTCTCACTATGATCGCCCACCATATGCTGGACCAAGTCCTGGACAATATACTCCGCCACAGATGTCGTCTTCGGCCTCTCCATCGTCGACATCGACCTCTCCACAGATGACGCATCACCGTCGAGACCGTACATCGCACTCGCAGCCCCCGATGCCTCATCATCATCCTCATTCCCACTCTCACTCTCACTCAACTGGGTCTCCCACTTCGCGCCCATACTTTGGATACAGCAACGGTCAGGGACCTCATCCTCAGGCACCCCACCCTTCCATGCCGGCGTCCGTGCGCTCACGATCTCCTACCATGCACTCCCCTGTGGCGCGTGGCCATCCATCGTATCCTTCCCATCCATCGCACCCACCGCATCCTCCGCATAGATCGCATTCACCGCATTTGCATCCATCGCACACTTCAGCTCGACCCTCGTATCCATCACTCGCACATGGACCTCATTCTTCTCATTCTTCTCACTCCTCTCACCCTTCGCATTCATATCCTTCCCACCCTCCCCATCCTTCACAACACCATCGTGGTTCGATGCATCCACGAGGCCCACGAGGTGACGTCGTAGAAATTGAGTCTGACGAAGAAATGCGCTAGCGGTTTTTCGCTTTTTTCTCTTTTTTTTTTTTTTTTTTTGTGGACTGCCTAACGTGAGAGTCGCAATGTTTTTGTCTTTTGTTCTGTTTGCAAAAATAAAAGAAAAAAATGCTGATTTGCAAGGTCGAAAGTACTAACGTCCCCAAAAAAAATGGATGTTTATTTGTTTGTTTGTAAACAGTGGCACTTTGTCCGTGCACCTCATTCCATGTCAACAAAAACGAACGCACGAACAAGAAAGCTGTGTTGAACATGGACAATTATTATTCGTATTATTAGTATGTTTTTGTTATTGTTTTGTAAACGAGGATGTTGGCGGGAAATAAAAAATATCCTATTTGGCCAACCGCTTGCCGCGACCACGACCACGACCGCGCACACCGCGTTTCGATCGCCCTGTCGTAGCAGCCTTGGTTGTTTTCGTCTGTTTACTACGTGCCCCGCCTTGGCGCTTACGTCCCTGGTTGCTCCTTTGACTCTGACTCGAATCGGCACCATCGCTCCCGTCCATCTCGTCACCATTCTCGCCCATCTCGTCGTCCTCGTCCTCGTCCTCGCCGCCCAGGCTGTGCGCTCTCTCGGCCCGGTAGTTGTCATCGTCGTCGTCGCCAGCAGCTGTATTATCGACTTCACTCTCGACCTCGTCGTCGTCTTCCTCTTCCTCTTCTTTGGACAACTCTGAATCGCCTTCCTCCTCTTCTTCTTCTTCTTCCTCGACATCTCCTCGTCCACGGTCCTCGGGCGGCGTGTCCATCAACTCGCCTTCCTTGGACGGATCAGACACTGTCAAGGGGAACGACATTTCGAGATGACACTCTTCTCCTTCGCGCAGGTACTCGGCTACCACGGTGATAGTGCACGACCTGTCTTCTGCGGTGGGCACGCCCTTGAGCTCGCCCTTGTGCCAACGCAGCCACGGAGGCAACCATGGGGAGGAGAACTTTGCTGCTGGGCCTATTCACCGATTTTTTGTAAAGTTGTCGATTAGTGCTTTGTTAGGTCGAGAGGCAAAAACGAGAAGAAAAGTCATCCTCGAGGAACAACAATAAGAACAACAATAAAAAAAAAACATACTGGACATTTGTGCATCCCAGATCTTGGGAGTGTACACATATGGGATCCCGACCCGCGCAAACTTGATGATCTGGCCTGCAATACGACTCGTATACTCGCGGAACTCCCATCGAACAGGGTTGTTGTTGTTGCTGCTGTTGTTGTTAAACTGTGTTGTTGTCGCACCTCCTGCGCCAGGCAGGAGGTTTTCTGCTTTCGTGTCCACAACAGCATCCCCAAGCTTTGGTGTCGGCGGTGTAGAGGCCGCTGTTCCCGGTACGGTCGGAAAGATCTTGCGAGCCTCAATGTTCCAGACGTGGTTGCCCTTTGACTTCTGCTTCTTGCCGTCCTCGTTGAAGCGGGAGATGTACCGGTGCTTCCACAGGTAGACTTTGATCTTGCGCAGGGGCAGGATGTCCTCCGTCAGGCCATGCTCGATCAGCGAGTCGTGGAAGGCATTGGTGAAGGCCTGGATACGGAACTTGAAGGGCCGGAACTCGGTCGAGGCTTCGAGGCGCTGCATCTTTTTGGCCATGAGAGGCTGGTGGCTACATACGCACACGCACATTCCAGGAAGAGATGGGAAAAATAGTTAATTTTAGGTTTTGAAGATTGTTTCAGGGAACCCCCCATTTTTGGCCTCTGCGCATAACGATGCATCCTCTTTGCTGCACTTACATATGATCGCCTTTGGAATCACAGGCATTCACTACACAAAAAAAAAGAGAGATTAGGGAAGCAGCGGTCCATGATTAGCAAAGCATTCCCTTGAAGCGTTGTCTCTCCATACACGTTTGTTGTTGTTATTGCTGCTGTTGGAATTTCTCTTACAATCTGAGCACAAGCGCTGCAAGAACTTAAAAAAGATCTCGTCCAACTTCACCACCACCTCAGGTTCCAGCGGCGCATGGAACTGTGTCCGTGATCCAGTGTTGTCCACCCGGGCCATCGACCGTGACTCGCTCACTCGCCTCTGTCTCCCGACCCAGTTGCCGCCCCGGACCACCATCGCCACCATCCCACCCGGTGCCCCTGGGCCGTTGTTGTTATTATGTGAGGGCGCTCCTCCCGAAGATGACGTCTTGCTCGACGTGCTCGATTTCCTCCGCGTCGCTTGCTGCTGTTGCTGTTGTTGTTGTTGTTGCTGCTGCTGTTGTTGTTGCACTACCGTCGCCTGCGCCGCACTAGTCGTAGGTGTCAGAGGTGTCGTCACAGCGTCCATGGCCTCGGTCCACTCATGCGATCCCTCGTCGTAGCCTTTGGTCGCCACAGGTGTGTATCCTCCTTCAGTGTTGTTGAGTAGCGTCGAGATATTGCTATTGTTGCGAGGCGTCGATACTTTGGAGCTGTCCCGGAGGCTTCCTCGCATGTTTTCGTCCATGGGGTGCCTGCCCTGTGGCGACGATGGGTGGTACGGTGGGTTGTGGTGGTACGACGGGTGTGAAGATTGCTGTTGATGCTGATGATGTTGTTGTTGTGGTTGTGGTTGTGGTTGTGGTTGTGGCTGTTGGGAAGGATGATGTTGTGGATGATAAGATAGATGTGAAGCGTGCGAAGGGTGCGAAGGGACTCTGTATGGGTGTGGGTGGACGATAGGTGGTGATCGTGGGGTAGGAGAAGGGCGTGAAGACATGTGTCGGTTGTGAATCGGTGATTCTGTCGTGGGATAGTGTTGTTGGTAGTGCTGTGAAGGATGGGGGTACATGCTTGACGAGGTCGGTTGTGGGTGTCGATGGTATTGCACGTCCTGCATAGGAGATCCACCTCCATCCATGGCAAATACTGGGTAAGAGCCGGTGTTGGAAGGCGAATCACTGCCTGCTACGCGATTATCCAGTACCTGTGGCAGAGAGGCATGACGGCGCTGACGATAGAGAGTTTGCTCCGATCCTGACAGTGCCTCAAGAGCTGATCTTGCTACTTGCAAGGGATACGACTCTGAAGGATGGTGGTCCGGTGTCCCTTGGTGCTTGGAGTGTCCGTAACCAGGTGAGTGTGGGTGTGGTGATGTTGGAGGTGGCATTGGTATCCGCGCGCGACTATCGGGCGAGTGGATCCTTGCCGGTTGAGGTGGAAGTGTCTGATGAGCGCTGTATGGACTTGGGTATGAAACTGGTCGATGTTCCCGGTGGTCCTCTTGGTGGTAGTGATGATGCGGTGGATGAGGCTGGCGGTGATGGTGCAGTTGGTGCTCCGAAGTATCTCTACTCTGGTAGTTATCTGGACGTTCTTCAGTGGGCGAGGCCCTATGGCCGACCGCTCTGCTCATCCCTCCGTAATCTGAGACAACCTTGGACTCTTGAACGTGTGTCCAGCTCTGTGGAGGAAGTCCTGTAGACGGTGGTGTCCTTGAGGTGTACAACTGATTTGGCTGTGGTAAGGTTGGGCTGCGCCTGTGTTCGCCATAGGGATGCTTTGGCGGGCGGGGGTAGGTCTGTGGAGGCGAGACGTGACTCTGAGGTCGAGGTGAAACCAGGTCGCCAGCAAACTATAAAAGAGGACGACAAACACATTGTGAGACTTCATATTGTTGTGGATAAAGTCAAACGAGACAAAAGGTGGAGCGCCGTCAAGTGGATGAAGAGACTAGAACGAGGCGATATTCGGGATAAGGAAAGCAAGAAAAGGAAAGAGGGGGGTGGTGTAGAAGATGCATGGTATGCTCTGGATGTGTCTTATTCTCTTTTCTTTTGCATGCACGCGAAAAGAGAAAAGGGGGGCGGTGTAGACCCAATGGGAACGAGTGGTCCATGCTAGACCAATTATGGACAATGGGTTCATGGGTTGTGGGTTGTGGGTTGTGGGAAATGAAATAGATGGAAAGGAGCGGCCCGCTATGTGGTTCTGGCAAATGAAGAAAAGAAGGGGGTAGAGGAAGAGAGAGAGAAAAAAATATAAAGTAAACAGGGAAAGGTAACCCAACAACGGTTGGGCACAGAACGCAACGAAGCACCACATTGGAGAGGCGAGAAGGGACCACCAATGGGCTGACTTGTGTGTAGGCGGAAAGATGGGATATCCACACCACGAGGCCACGAGGATGGAAGGATGTGAGGATGTGTGGTGAGGGCATGACAACCTACCTGGTTTTTGGAATGGTCGTCCGTGAGGGTCAAAAGCCTTCGCTCCAACTGCTCTGCCTTCCGCCTGATGTCCTGTAGCATGCGGATCGAATCAGCAATGGACCCACTGGCATAACAAGCCCTGGCATCATTGGCTGCATGCACCAGGCTAAGAAGAAGAAAAGAAAAAGAAAAGAAAATAGGGATGAGGAGAATGAATAGACATGGACATGGACATGGACATAGAGTTCGCATTATCACTTTTTCAGCTTTGTATTTCGCCGAGACACAGGGGAAAAAAGGAAATCAGGGTTTCCTATTGAACCCAATTCAAAGACACACAAACTCACAAACAAAACACAGATACAAACACAAATAAAGGGTACTCTGTTTTGTTTTGGTGTTTGTGCTGTTTGTGCTGCTTGTGCAGTGCGCAACATGAACACACGGAATAGAAGAAGAGAAGACGAGGACGAGGATGAGGAGAAGGACAAGGACAAGGAGGTAGAGGACGATGAGGAGGAGGAGGAGGAGGAGGAGGAGGAAGAGGAAGAGGAAGACGACGAGGAAGAGGACGAGGACGAGGGAAGGAGGGATGGTCGAACCGTTATTCTAAAAATCGCCGACAAAGAGTGTCTGAACATGTACACTCGTACATAAGATCCCCACCCCTCATTCGACCTTTCTTTTTTTTTTCTGTCCTTCTGTCTTTCTGGTTTTCCCCCGCCTCTGCTTCCTTTTTTTCTTTTTTCTCCTTCACTCTTGTTTCGTTGTTCTTTTTTTGATCTGCCCGCCTCGTTTGGGATAATCTCGTGAGGGAATAACGAATACCGAGTGTTGAATACATCTTCCAGGAGAGGGGTGGGATCAGGCCCCGACGTGACCAAGAATGTGTAGTGGTGTATAGTGTATACCGCACACGGCGGAGTAAAATAAAGCTCTACCCCCATCCATGCCCATGCCTCGTCTCGACCCTAAATGTCTGTTGATCGTCCTAAACTTGAGCCTTGACAAAAAGTTGGTTTTCCATACCTGCTAAAGATGGTCGCGGTGCTTTCTTCCTGTGATGAGTTCATCGCGAGACACACTCAGTATCAGGATCACTTGGAGGGAGGAGAGAGAGAGAGAGACAAAGGGTCGAGGGTGGATTATGAAATATGAAAGGACGCGAGCAACAAACGGATCAGATATGAAGGGAAAAAAAGAGCAATGGGAAAGGAAAGGGGTGGGGTGGGGGTGATGTGCGACAACAACAAGAATTTGTAAGAAGTGGTGGGATGAAGGTGGGATGGGTGGATGTGAACAGGGGAAGCGAAGAAGGGTGGAGGGGGGATGGGAGATGTGGATGGGATGGGATGAATGCTATGCAAGTGAACGAAAAAAAGAAACGAAAAATAAAAAGGTCAGGTTAGAGTTTGAATTATTTGCCAACAGGGACGATGGGAACAATGTGAACAGTATGAACAGTGTGAACAGTGTGTAAAGATAATCAAAGAGAGTTGAACGTCGATTGGTGTGAGAGGAGCAAAGAAAGAGGGTGTGGATCATTCGTCGTTTGTTCGCTCGTTCGTTCGTGGCGACAACTGTCAGTGTACTTTTTTTTTCTTTTCTTTTCTTCTCTTTTTGGTCGGCGGCCGTATAGATCCAAATGGGTCTTCGAGGAGATGGTACAAAGGGAAAGGGACAAGGGACAAGGGACAAGGGAAAGGGACAAGGAAGGAAGGAAGTAAGAAAGGAAGGTTGATCGTTTCTGTTGAATTTTTTTTTTTTTTTGGAGGTGAAATGGTCAAGTATTTATATCAAAGTAAGCTAATACGATAATGTTGGATGTCCAGGTGCAAGATCTTTGGCTCACGCAACTCTAAGACCACTCTCGATGGCCAGCACACAACAAATCCACAACACTCAGGAGAATAGGTCAATTGAACGAAAGTTCTCCACTCACTCCAACTGGATGCCAAAAAATGTGGGAGAAATTAACGAGTCGAAGGAGGGTGCATTTGATTATTTGAGGGTTGGGACGGGGAAAGAGGCAATAACAAAGGGAGCAAACAAAGGATGGGGGGAGGATGGTTTGAGAGTCTAGTATTATATATAAATGTGCAACTGTGCCAATGTGGGTGTGCGAGTATGAGTCTGTGTTTGGGGGACATGGGACGGACGGACGGACGGATGTATCGTTCTTTGTCACTAAAGGACAACGAACTGAGCAGTCGGGACTTGGAATCAGGGCAAATGTTGGTTCTTTGTGAAGCAAGGATAACATACACATTCACACACACACACACAAACACACGCAGAGGAGTATATAAAAAGAAGTAGAGAAAAACAGGGTATGTGAAACTGAATCGCACTCCTTCCTTCATTCATTCTTTGTTTCTTTCTCTTTCCTTCGTTGCTGTGATCTTCATAAAAATATGCCCTGAGATGAGGAGAGGTAGAAAAGTGGTTTGATGTGCAAAAGTGAATTGTCTGAGAAAAGCACAAAGGAGAGGTGTGCGTGTGCAAGTTCAATGGAAGAGTGAAGAAAAAAGAGAGAAATCCAGCGATGTCCTTTTTTTTTGTTTCTTTTTTTGTAGCTTGTGAGCCCTGTGTAGGATACAAGAAAAGCAAAAAAGAAAGAAAAAGACAACAACGGCCTTTGTCATTGGAGTAACCAGGTCAGGGCCCAAGCCAAGTAAGCAAAAGCGTTCATGTTATGCCTTTTTTTTTGGCACATGTTACAATTAAAAGATCGTTCTTTGTGGTGATTAGGAGTGGAATGGATGGCGAAGGGATTAGAAAGACAGGCAAAATGAACATGTAGGAAAAAGAGGCGAAGGAGTTGGTCAAAATGAGAAGAAAGAAAATAGTAGTATCGTGTTTTTTTGTTTTTTTTTGGGTCATCACCATGAATGGATGAGTGGGTTTGAGGGAATGGGTGGATGGGTGGACAGTTGGTGTTGCCAAATACGATAGAGCGATAGAGCATGCAGGAGGTAGGCAATAAATGGGGGTCCATTGGAAATGGGAATGGGTGAGTGTTTTTTCTTATATTTTACTTTTTTTTGTTTCCTTGGAGCCCTATCTTGATGCAATCAAGCTAGGCCTTGATATGAGAAGAAGAGAATGAAGAGACCAAGAAAAACAGTATATTTTGGATGTGAGAAAGGAAAGCGAATTAAAAAAGAAAAAGAGAAGAAAGATGTTGAAATAGCGAACAAGACACAACAAAAAAAAGGACAAGATCGGAAGAGCGGTTCAGCAGGAATGCCGAGACC
>KN042422.1:2513008-2644996 GCA_000739165.1 Podila verticillata NRRL 6337
TGAAAGGAGTGAGTGAATGTGAGCGTGGATTAAGTAAACCGAACGGATTGAATATGACGATGATGATGGAGTGTGAGGGTGTACAAGGTCAGGCTACTGGCGAAGGCAAAGGTTCAGACAAAGATGGGGAGGCGGACGAAATGGATGAAAATGGATGAAAATGGATGAAAATGGGATTGGATGGACAATGGGTATGGATGTTGGATGTGAATGCGGACGTGGATGTTGTGAATGTTGTGGATGTTGGAGGTGGATGCTAAAAATCTCAGGGTTGATGTACTCCTCAATGCAAAAAAAAAAGGCACAAATGCAAATGCAAATGCAAACTCAGTGAATACAATTGCAACTGCAATACAATACTCATCCTCATTGAATGACCAGCGAAGCTGCTTCTTCTTCATCGTGTCAGAGCCATTGAGCAAACAAAAAAGACAAACCGTCCTTCCTAAGCGAAAAAGGAAAGAAAGAAGGACGGACGAACGAACCAACGAACTGAACTGAACTGAACTGAACCGAATGAACGAACGAACTGAGCGAGCGCACAAAGGGCCAAATGGGGTGGAGTGAATGTGTTATGGAAGGTACAGTACAGAAAAGTACTTAATATCAGAAATAAAGAAAGAACCGAGTGAATGAATAACGAAGACAGAGATCGCTGACATACTGTTTGCATCGTTCATTTTACGACCAAGCATACCACAGTATCGTACATACATGACATGGAAATAACCAAAGTACTTACAGTATCTCTGTCTCTCTTCCTTCTTCCATAATGCCTACAACACGACAAATACATGCTGTACATAGAAACGCGCGTATCCATCCGCTTTGTAAATTCATTCGTCAAAGCAAGCAAGCAAGTACCCTTTGCTACTCCTCGCTGTGATTCGGCCCCTTCCCCTCCCCCTTCCTACATCTGCACGTTCTGCAACCCAACAAACAATGCAAAAAAAAAAGTGACATGGACATGAACATGGACTTCTGTCAGAGCGATAATAATTCTGAACAAATAGCCACAACAATAAGCGCAAGAGACATTCAGAACAAACAGAGATTACGAAAAAAGAGGGTCCTCCCCCCGTTTTTTTTCTCTCTCTGATTTTCTTTTTGCTCCGTCCGAGCATGAAGGGAACCAAACCAAACCAAGACCAGCCTATCGGACAGAGAAATGCACGCTTGGTTGTTTGGACAACACCAACACCATCGACACCAACAACAACACTGGAGGTATGTGCTAGTGCTTCCAGCCTATACGCCCAGACAGAGAGAGTGTTGGGAGTGGTTGTGTGGTGTGTTCGTTCAGAATGGCCAATGCTTTGACTCGCCTTTCTTGGTCCTGTCTTCGGTCACTGATGGTTTTTTTCGTGGACCGAGCAATCAATCACACATAATTATTGTTCTGGATGGTCGGTTGCATTTGACATCTATCCCATCCCATCCGTCGTTGTGCTGTGTGTGCTAACTCTACATTATTATTTTATTTTATTTTTTTGTTCCCATCGTTCCAAAGGGGAAGAGGAGTGCCGGATGAACGTACCTTGGCATAAAGACCAAGAACGGGGCCAAATAAAGACAAAATAAAAGAAATAAAAGGCAGCGCAACTCGGATGTGAGAAACATCCATCGAAGTTTGGCGTTCATTCAAATATTTGTTCCCTCCAATTGTTCTTATCCCGTTCACCCACTTTTTTTTTGGTTGTATCATTCGAAAGACAGCGGAATCTTGATTGTAATATCACCAAACCACCCAATTGCCATAATCGCCACAATGACCACGCCCTAGCTCTTGTTGCTTTTGGCACTTTTATTTGTTCTGGATTCTCGTCCTCCTCATTCCAGGCCGCATATGGTTGGCAACCCTGCACTTTGTCGGACTCTGTCGTGGTCGCGGAACATATTAACCCCACACTTTCGCCTTCCTGCATAGGGATATGTGTCATATTTCCTGGCTCCCCTCATCCCAGCACATCCTCGCCTCGCTACCACATTCACACGCACACACACCCCCAATTTTCGCCCTCAACAATGTTCCCAGCGATATCCTCAAAGCTATTCTCAGCACCGAAACCCCTTTGGACCAAATGGATGGGTGCCCAAAGTTCACCGCCAGCACCACTGAGCACTCTTGGTTTTTGTTCATCCGATCTCCAAAACGACTCATCGGTGAACCACCAAACGACTCATTTACAAGTGAGTACTAAGAGCTCTCCTATTCCCTTCTTCCCTTACTACGGATACAGAGTACTTCTGGTACCAAACCCATGAGACCTTGATACAGTTTTGTACCTTCTGCACCCTTCTTTTTTTTTTCTTTTCTTTACTGTCTTTCGCCTCAGTCATGAGTCCATGAGCTCTGTTTGAAATGTGTTCTTGGCTCTGTTTTTTGTTTCCCATGGGCAGGACATGATCCCACGTCCCCCCACCCCGACTCGTAATACATACGCACGCCCTCCCCCATTTTTTTATTTTATTTTATTTTTGCTTTGTTTGTTTCTCTCCACTCGGCTCTCGTGTAGGAAGAAGGAAGGAAACAAGGTCGACTTCTTTTTCTGTTCTGCTGAGGCGGATTGAGGATCTATGGTCAACACAATCAAAACAAAGAGAAAGAAAGAGAGAGAGAGAGAGAGAGAGAGAGAGAGAGAGAGAGAGAGAGAGTACGTGTGTGTGAGAGTGAGAGTGAGAGTGAGAGTGAAGGAGAAAGAGAGGGGTGGACTTTCAATCGTTATGGACGTTGCACTCGGCAAAGAAAAAAAGGGTATATAAAATACAATACTATACACATGGGTATGTACTGAACTTAGAACGACAGACAATTCAGTTTTCACAGATGAGATATGTGGGATAGCTGCGCGCACATCCTCTTCCACCCTTTCCCCCCAGCTCCCCTTTCCTCCATCTATCCCAGGACGTTCTGTTTTTATCGTCGATTTCCCTGTTGGCCATCAACTTTCATTCCATTCCCACTGTGGAAGACTACTCTGGGTCGAGGCCAAGAGATAAAAGGCACCCTTGTTTTTTGAATGTGTTGGCTGTGTTCAGATTTGCGGAAGGAAAGAGGACCAGACAGACATATACACACAACGCTACCCACCCTCTTTTTTCGCCACCCCAAAGTGAAATTGGAAGCTTGTTGGTCCTGTTTTTGATCTAGTCCAATTGGACCGTCGATTACCAGGTCAGATTGTCGATTATCATCGATTGGACGAGGAAGACCCATGAACGTCTCCTATATACCCTAAATATGTTCCCAGGAGGAAAAAACCCTTGCTTGATCTAATCCATTCAGACCAAATCTACTGGACCTTGTTCGCTTTGTTGTCGTTTAGAAAGATAGCCCGCCCCGATACCCTACCCGATCTTTTTTTTTTCCTTTTCTCGGATATCAAACAGACATTGTCCAATGCACAATGTACACTTTGCGCGATATTATGCATTAAAACAACAGACACATTCATATGTACCCTATCCCAGGTCCCTTTGTTCTTACAGTGACAATTCTAACAGTATAGTACCTGCTAACATACTTGCCCCCTGCTCTGTCATCCCGTATGGTGCTCTCAAGCATGATGGAAGAAGGCAAAGAGGATTGACAGACAGACAGACAGACAGACAGACAGACAGATAGATAGCTCTTCTTCCAAGAAGAAAAAAAGAGAAAAAGAAAAAAAAGGTAAAAACGGCATTGTTCAAAATAACAAACAAACTGCATGTCGAAAAACCTTACCCTGTCCTAATTATCCCAAGCGCCCTGTCCTCCTTGTGTTTTATCTCTCCGCCACTTTTTTTTTCTTGCATTGTGTACTGTACAGTAGGGTGTATATATCTTTAGTAGTATGGTAGAGATTTGGACATGAGTGTGACATGATGGCGTTCACTCCATTCAGTCGCCGCAAGAGACAGAGTTGCATTATGACCACGATATTTGTACTTGCGCTACACTACACGGTCATCTCGGTGTTACTGTGTTTTTTTTATGCCTCGTTGTTGGTTATTTTGGGTTAAAGAGTACCATCGTTGTGCCCTGTGTTCTGTCTCCGCTTGCTTGTAGCCAATATAACCGGTTATGTCTAATTTGCGCCGAGAAGTGGACCGTGACCGCGATAGGTTTTGCTTTTTGCAAACGGAGCGGTCGATGTCCGTGAAGAAAAAAAAGAACAGAAAAGAACTGAACAAACACACATGGAAAACGATCGCATGTCCGATTCGAGAGTGCCCATCACACGAGCTCCTTCTAGTCTAGTTGGGTTGTGTGTTGTGGGGAACAGATTATATAGATGGAGTTCCTAATATTTGTCAAGGTGACAGGCAATGACGCCTTTGCGAAGCCATGGTCAAAGGTTTTTTTTTTCCCTAGGTCGCTGCGTTCGATGTGTGCCTCTATATTTGAATGGAAGGCTTTTTTTGACGACAAGAACGCACACAGGAGTCGTGGCAACCACCTTCCCCTTCATTCCTCACTATCCCCTTCCCTCTCGCCTCGTTTTCCATGATCTGTCCGCATTCAGACGAATAAGGTTGCCGCCATTTTGCTGCCCTGCGAAAAAGAAAAAAAAAAAAAAAAAAAAAAAGGAAACCAGCTCTAAGTCGCCATCAACTGCATCAAGAAAGAAGAACCACAGGCAAACCGGTCAAAGAGAAAAGAGGTTCCTGTCGCAAAGGAGGTTGCCAAGTGGCCTAGAGTGACAGAAATGGGAGACCTTTCACAGTACAAAGAAACAAGCGCACGTATGTTTATCTGCTTAGTTAATAGTCATGCCACGCACATGCCCATCCATATCAACAAGAGCGAGCGCTATTAGCTGTCTTCGCATATTCTGCTCCTCCATGTCTCCACTCTGCAGCCATATGTCATCTTCCCCCTATTTTGCCCTATATCGCCCTACTTTTTCTTGCATCGAATATCGTCCTCGTGGTCTCGTTTTATTTTCATCTGTTCCACGGAGGGATACATGTATGGAGAGGAGGCAAACAAAGGAGTGCTGCTGAAAAAAAATGGTCATTCAGGCCCATTTTTCCCCTTTTCCACAGGAAAAAGCACTCGGCAATAGGGATGACGATGTGTTTCGTTCCTTGCTTTTCTTTGCTTCCTTCTCTTATTCTTTTTCAACTTTGTTCGACTGCCAACACTCTCAGCAACCACCTCTTCAGGCCTCAATCGCGAACAACAAGAAATGTCATTCGCTGACTTGGATCGCAGCCTCAGCACGCCTCCACGCTCACCTGGCTCCCAGGGCGATCGAGGGCCACTATCCATATCTCGACCCTCTTCGAATAAAAGTGTCGCTCACGGATTGACCTCGCCCATCTCGCCAGCTACCTTGCCAAGCGGCCTGCAAGTGACGAGGGGCAATAGCAAGGACAGTATTGGACTCAGTCAACATTCGAATCTACAAGAGCAGGCCAAGACCCATGGACCCCTCATTGTCCATTCATCCACCTCCCATGGCCCCTACCCACCGCCCGTTTCGCCAAAACGGAAAACACCCACCAATGTTCACTCTCGGATCCTTCAGGACAACACCCGGATCGATACACCTCGCCCAAGCATCACATCTTCGTCTCCAACTTCAGCTCCCTTTGTCCAATCAGGAATATCATCTTCTTCCTCTTCTTCTTCAGGGCCTACCAGCCCAACCAACAATCGGGTCCTGGGGAACCAAAGGCCAGACGATCAGAATCGTCGAGTGCTCTCACCACCCACGAGCCCGCCCCAGTTCTCGCCCTTATCATCACGGAACCAGTTTGCAAGAAACCCGCAGGAAGTCAACACCACTAATACCCGCGTGACTGTCGAGCGGTCGATTTTGTCGTCACATTCGTTCTCGGATTCAGGGGCATCACGTCCCAACGACCATGAAACCACCCCTCCTCGCGACAACCCTTCTTCCTCGGGCATCACTATCTCATCCTCCATGACCCTCCAAGACCAGGATCACGACTACGACCTGATGGTCCGCCACCTCGCTCAACAGATCTTCAACATCTCCTCCAACGTTGCCGTACTGGAACGCCTCGTCCCCTGTCTGGGCCAGCGCCACAAGGACACCAAAGAGATGCGCGCCAGCTTACACTCCGTCCTCGACACCACACAAGAGCTAGTCAAGTCCGCCAGCACACAGGTTAAGCTCCTAGCACGGTACCACCTGCCCCCATCCTCCAATGCGCGCAACACCTCCATCATCTCTTCGTCACAACATAGCCTCTCAGCCGAGGCGTCCGAGCCCTGGCAGCGAAAGGTGCTCGCCAGCCGGCGCATGACCCACCAGCGCTTGACCAAGGACCTGGCTCTTGTCAGCAAAGCCTTCCAGGAATTGCAACGCCAGGTGGTCGAGGCCGAGCGGCGCCAGGTGGCCACCCTGCGCAGGTTGTCGACCAGTGCGTCACTGCAGCGACACAGCCGAAGATCGGACCTCATGGATCTGTCGCAAAACGATATTGAAGCCGGTGCGTTACTGACAGGTGTTATTGGCGAGGGGGGCGCACCGTTTTCTATTACAGTCGTGCCCCGTACAGGGCGGGCGACGAGCTCCTCGACAGGGGTGCTGGTCCACGACCGTGAGCTGTCAGTGCAGGAAGAGCAGCTGCTGCAGGAGCTGCTGGTGATGGATGGGGAGCTGGCGATCCAGGAGAGTATCCTGCAGGAGCGTGAGACTGAGATCACGCGGATCGAGGAAGGGATGGGCCAAGTGTTGGAGGTGATGCGGGAGCTTGGCGTGCTAGTGCACGAGCAGCGTGGCGGGATGGATTTTCTGCAGGATAACATCTTGCAGACCCGAGGCAGAATTCAGTTGGCGCAACAGGAGGTGCTCAAGGCGAGTGAGTACCAGCGGCAGTCGAGAGAGAAACTGTGTTTTATGGTGCTGATAGCTAGTATCGTCGGCGCAATCGTTGCGTTTGCTCTCATGTAGATAAATGTAAATGTGAAGTATATATTTTGCACTGTTTTTTTTATTTTTTTTTTATTTTGAAACTGAAAGAGTTTTCCTGGTCTTGGCGTCTAGGCCTCGTTTGAATTTATATTCCGGCGAAAATCGCGCCTAAAGGAAAAAGGCTGTTCATGAGCCGGAATAGAGACATGTAGCGTCGGCATCGAGTATCGCCTCCGCTGGAGAGCCGCTGACATGTCGTCTTCGAACCAGAGTGTGTCCTGGAATTGCGACTCAGTGCTTTGGGTAGAGTGAGGGGAAAAGGTCTCAACCACTGTACACTGTTGCTGTTGCTGTATCGATTGCTGTATTGCCTGTGAGGAATTATGAGGAGTGAACTGTTGGACAAGTAAACTCTGTTCCGAAAGCAGAGGAAGAGCCGAGCCCTGTTCGCACTGTGGGCTGTGGAAGAGGCCAGAGCTTGCCTCTTGTGCGTCTTGCTCTTGTTGTTGATACCGATATTGGTGCTGGTTCCGGTACTGATGCTGCTCAGATGCGAGAGGAGTCGCCGTTGTGGGAAGAGCAAAGTATGACCGGCTTTCCCGCAAACTATTCTGAGTTCCTGTGGACGACAAAGATAGGTTAGTACATTTTACAGTGGAACTGTTCACTGATCATGAACGTTCACTCTATCTTTTTTACCTTTGTCGAGACCTGGGTGAGGTAACAGCGCATACTTCGGTAAAGAAGCCCCATCTCTATCTTGCGCTGCTCCTGTGTCGGTGGAGGAGGTCGCCGTCGAAGTAATGCCTGCAGCAGATTCGTTTGGGAAACGACAGCAAAAGGCTTGTGGCAGTTCTGGCTGAGGAAGAAGCGGCACGGCTCGCCGCGGGGCTCTCACCTTCAACCCTACTTTATGCTTATAGTTAGAGTTGCGTGGCTGGTATTTTGGTCGATTCAACATCGTCGATTGTCGCTCGCCGTTGAGCTCTGACCCTGGAAACGAGGCCAGGTTCATCAGGCGGGTTGAGACTTCTCGTCCAATAGCGGTATCGAGCCTTGTGTTACCTTCATCACCTCTATTACTCAGCCCCGAAAGGCTTCCTGCAGGGGTAGACGATAGAGGAGGCAATGAGGGGCCTGCTTGGTGTGGTTTTGTACTCCCTTCTCCATGGTAAGTATTGATCCGCTCGTCCAGGTTCATGACGAGTTTGCGGAGCATTTGGTTCTCTGTGCGAACCAGTGCCATGATCTTGTAGACCTCGTCCAGCTCTTCTACTTTGCTCTCCAGCCATTTGATATACTGCTGTTTTCGCTGCCGGAAGGCTCGTTGGGCGGCCCGGTTTTGCTCCGCTCTCTTGATGGCTGGGCCTTCTTCTGGGTCGCCCAATGTGGCCATGGAAACGGAGGATTCAAGAGGCATGGGTTGGGTAATGGATGGCACAGGGCTCTGAGGAGGCTTGAATGATTGATGTTGTTGAGGCCGAAAGAAAGAACTGAGCGTCGGATGTGAAATAGATTTTGGCCACAAGTATGGCGCTTGTGCTGGTATTGAAGGCATGGCTACGAGTGGCTTATTGAATGCAATGGGTCCTGCTGGGAGATCAATTCCCTCTATGTCCGTGGTTACTTGCAATGGGTCGTAGGAAGATTGAGGACTTGGTGTAAACAGTTTGGAGGATGACGCTTCTGAAGGAGTAGAGCGACTAGAAGACTCTTCTGTAGCAGGTGAAGTTTCGTACAAAATTGTAGAGGTGTCTGTTGCTGTGTGGAGTGCGCCGGGTGGGGTGTTTATTGACTGCGGGTGCATTTGGTAAGGCGATAGGCGACAGAGAAAAGCCTTTTTTTGGTGTGAGTGGTGGTCCCGCTGTGGAAAATGGTCTGAGAGTTGAATATGGTGATCTTGGGTGTAATGGAGACCTTCCATGATGAACTCGTTGCTGTTTAAGAACACTGGGAGTACAATTGCCAGAGTTGGTAGGTCAGCTTGCCACGGGCATAATCGCTAGTAGTTTGTGCGAGTTTAAATGAAGTAAAAGGATCCTTACTCTCAGTATGGTAGATCTCGTTGTCGGGATTCATGTCGCGGATGTTGTTATGATAGTGAGGAGTGTATGCAATTGTGAAGAGATCGAGCTAGCCTATCGCTTCGTTCACAAAAAAAAAAGGAACAACGTAATGGCAGCTCTTGTGAGTTGCAAACAC
The DNA here is from genome assembly GCA_000739165.1 of Podila verticillata NRRL 6337. Classification (NCBI taxonomy): domain Eukaryota; kingdom Fungi; phylum Mortierellomycota; class Mortierellomycetes; order Mortierellales; family Mortierellaceae; genus Podila; species Podila verticillata. The sequence continues at coordinate 2,522,080 of KN042422.1, forward strand.
AAGCGCAGAAATGAAGCGAAGCAGTGGACGTCTGATACTATTTGGGCGAAAGGTAAAAGTTTGAAGGTGCGGAAAGTTGCAGATCGCAAAGCGACGTATGACTTATTTGGTGTGAAAGGGGCAAAGAAGAAAACAAGAGTGAAGGAGACATTGAAGGAACAGTGAAGTCAGGACATTCTGCATTCGTTGACTGTCATCACACTCAGCTTGCGTAGCCAACATCCGTCGCATGTTTGCTTGGTTGCTGCCGTCAGTGTCACCTATCATAGCACTCCATACGAAATGAAGGTGAAAGTGAGGAAGCGTGTGGTGTGGGCAGGGACGTCGCCCTCAGTGCTTCTTTGGATGGTTTCAAAAGTGTCGCCCTTTTATTTTCTGTCGATCCAAGTCCAGTTTGCTGCAGCCAACATTTCAATTTTGTAAGGGACGAACAACTTGTGCCCATCAAGGTTGTCGAATGCACTGCCCCCTGTTCTTTTGGCATGCTCAGTTGAATGTCGGAACCGAAAAAAAAAAAAAAAAAAAAAAAAAGAACCTCCAATAGAACCAACCGGCATTTGGTTGGGTTTCTGCGACAAGGCGATAGTGCGGCAACAGCAGCAAAAACGTGAAATGCAAGGAGTAACTCTCTTTTCGACAATGCTGGTAATGAGAGACCTCGTACCATCGTTTGCCCTTACTTCCTTTTTCTTGTTGATTAAGTTGATATGGTATAAAAGTGGACAGAGATGAAAGGAGAGGATTCGCCGAGATGCTTTTATAATCAAACGAGACTTGCAGGAAAAGGCGAGCTCAAGAGGTGTCATCATGAAGAAAAATGAACACTCAGGGGCAGTAATGGTTCCCCATAATTTATTTTTTTTTTGGACCAGTGTGCTTTTCGATATCTTACTTGATCGGTGATCCCCTTGCTTTTCTTTACATTGACATGCTCTTGTTCTTCATGGAGTTGGTTGGATTTTCGTCTTCAAGGCGGCCTGGGTTCGAGAGCGACAAGTAAGATTCGAAGGGAGGGAATACAGAGACAGAGAAAGGGTGGAAAAATGAGGATTGAGGATTTTTACTTGCAAGAAGGGAGTCCGAAGGCTCAATCTCACGCCCCCCACCTCGGATATGAGCGAATGGTTATTATTTTTGACGGTGAGGGGCCAAAACACCCAGTAGCTCGGTTGCACAGAGTGGGCGCTCCGAATTGACATAAAACCAAGATAGAGAAAGATAGGGAGTGAAGATTGGAAGTGACAAAAGGGGAGGACAACGAGATCAGAGACCACGAGAAAAAAAGAGAAGGGACACACCAGGATAACAACGACGACAAGGATTAGGTACTCTGTGCCCCAAGGGTGTCGAAAAGGCAAAGAGTCCCTATTGTTTTCTAACTTTGAGTTGCACTCGCTCTATGGCCAGTCTTTAGAGCGTTGTTCTTTCCACGGATATTTTCGCCCCCTCTGCTCCTCCACAAGTTGTCAAAAGGACCAGCTTGAACTTCTGCCATGAAAACAAGTAAGGCTAAAAAATAAAATTTGCCTCCTTCTTTTTAGCCTATTATGCACCTCATCCTCGCAAGAACCTGTCATTCCTCCATTTTTTTTTATCGAAAGGCCCTTGCAGAAGCTGGTTTAATTCGAAGTATTTCTATAGTAATGCTTGGTCATAATAGTATGGCTCATAGTGTAGGAAGGAAGCTGTCGAAAGTGTAGCAACCAATCCTGCCACTCGCGACCGCCGATATGAGTAGCAGACAACAAAGTCGCGTCTGAACAAGAGACGATATAAAGCCAGACTAACTGAGAGAGGGTGTCATCATAATGTGGCCTTCTGAACCAGTCATTCCAATAACTGCAGGCACATAAACATGATAAAATCTACCTGGCAACCATCTCGATTTCCGTGCCAAGTCCATGTAACACCTTTTTGCCTTCCATAGCATTTTGCTTATAATACACACTCAATTTTTTTCACTAATATTCTTGCTAGCTTCTTGCTAGTTTCTTGCTATTCAACTCATGGAATTTACGTCCCTTACCATCATCATCGCGGTTTTTAAAAGAGATAAGGCGACATTTTCGACAATATCGCTTCAATGACCACTTCTGAGGCTACACAAGTCTACACAAGTAATACTACAAGAGAGAGCGAAGGAGTATCGGTTGCTCCAAAGACGTTTGTCCTTCTTCTACACGTTTTTGCCTCCAAAAAAAAGTGTGTTACATGGACTTGACATGGAAATTGAGAGGGTTGTCGAATAAAAACGAACAACCTAGGTTGCAGTAATTTCCCACAAAAACATATCCAAATGCTAACAAAAAGATAAAGACTTCCAAAAGAAAGTTCCCAATCCGGGGTTCGAACCCGGGCCGCCTCGGTGAAAGCGAGGAATCCTGACCACTGGACCAATTAGGAGACGAATTTCGATAAAAACTGGTTTCAGAAATTACTAGATATGATGGATGCACAAAACGCTAAATCGGATAATATTCCTAAAGGCTGGCGATTGCTCTGGCTTAGATTTTTTTTCCTTCTCTATCACTCTCCCACTCCTTCTCTCACTATCTACCACGAGCTTTCAAGAGGAGACAGCATCCATGTATCCCATACATCCTGAAAATATCGTTTATGACTGAAAGAACTTTTTTTTCCCTGTTGTGCTTGTTGTCTTTACCTTGATGTTGATTTCTCCTAGAAGTGATGTCCTATGCCTGCGTTACGCCTACAGATTAGCATGATATTATTGCCTCCTTACTTTCCCCGTTCTTTTCTTCATCTTTAATTACCGGGTTTTCTGCTCTTGGTGCCTACGACCTATGACTTGGTGGGTAGAATGTATCCCGGACTTTTGGGGACAATAGCTACTGGAGATAGTCGCGTCGACATTCCGAAGGTATATTTGATCTGGAGGCCTTGGCCTGTTAAAATGAGCAGATTGGTGTTGGTTGCTGGCTGGCGTGCACCGCGATGCTAGATAAGAGAAAGTGTTTTCACAGCAAGGATCGGGCTGTGAATGCCAACGTTCAGTAGACCGGATATTCATATGCGGCTCGAAGGATGACAACATGTGGGGTTGATGCTATTGAGTGTGGTACTGGCACGTTCGTGCCCACAGCAAACAGGGGCTGACGTGAAGGAGATGTTGGTGTGGATGTCATGGGCCCGTGAGTGGTCGGTCATCTTAAGAGTGGGTGGCACGACCTCTCCAGCCTACAAGACAACGATTTTTTTTGGGCGGTCTTTTTTTTCCCTTTTAATCACGCACACTCTCCCTCCCTTTCTGCCTCTCATTTCCCATCATTCCCAATCGCTCACTCACTCGCCCATTGTAAATCCTTCTTTCACCCACTCTTCTCTCATCTTTCCTCATCCATCTCCATCTCAAGTCAACCCAAATCCAGCCATGCAGACCATAAAGTGTGTTGTCGTCGGAGGCAAGTCTCTTTTAGTTCTTTCCCTGTCGCTCTGTCCTCAGCACTGGAGCCTCACTGCTAGCCTCGGAGATGCATTCGATCTTTTTTTTTGTGCATGGCCCAGCCTTTGCACATTTGTGCAGCCACAACGAATGTTCGCCGTTTTTCTTTGGCAACTAACCTGTTGCCCCTCCATCGTTCCCTTCTCTTCATAGACGGTGCTGTCGGAAAGGTATTCCATCCTTTGATTTTGCGTTATCGCACTTGCCAGGCAGACATTTTCACGGAGCTCGACTTTGACGCACGCCCAGGACTCGTGTCAGACAGAAGAAGAAAAAGGACTGGACCCTGAATGCAGCACTCTGGAATACCAACTCGCTATTTCGACTCATTACCATCGGCATCAAGGAATACACCATGAACACAGGATTTCTTAACAGTGAGTTAACTGCTAACATCTTGATGCTCCCTCTTACATTCTAGACCTGCCTGTTGATTTCGTATACTACCAACAAGTTCCCTTCTGAATATGTCCCCACCGTAAGTCCAGAGACCCAATTATCATTCTTTCCAGTGCACTTGGGCTTCTCAGTTGTTATTATTTTGCCCCGCAATTTGTCTTTTTTTTTACTCTTGGTGGTTTGCAAGATGGTTGGTTCGCGCTATCCAATGTGGCAATATGCCCGCAAACCCACGCACCATACATACTCCCAATGCTTGGCAATTGGCATCGCCTCCCCCACACTTCCTCACTTTCCTCACCTTCTCGTTGTCATCGCCACAGCCATGACCAGGCGACAGTTGAAGGGGGCACACACATACACGTTTTGGAGTGGTGGAGTGGGGAGGTTATTTTATTTCGTGGCAGGTGGTGCATATGTCGTCATGGGCGACTCGTTTTGCCCCTCTTTTCTTTCTTTTTTGGACCAGGTGTTCATATCCCTGACCACCCGGGTCATTTCCTGCGTCCCTGTCTACTCTGCTCTCTTTCCGTCCTTCCCAAGCCTCTTTGCTCCCTTTCCAATGGGGCAACATCCTCCCCCTTTCTCTCCTTAACTTTTTTTTGTTTCGTTGTTTCTTTCTTTGCATTGTTGTTGTCGTCGTCCGTTACCCATTTCTTCTTTTTTGTTGTTGTTGTTGTTGTTGATGTTGTTCTGTTCTGTTGTGTTTATTCTTGGGTGGATATTCGGCAAAGTATGAACCTGTTCTGTTGTGTGTAGGCGTGTGTGTGCGTCTGAGATACGGTTTGTTGCACAATTAATATTAAGATGAACAGCAAAGCAAAGGAAGAACAGACAGCAACAAGCAACAAAGAGTGAAAGGACAAGAGGAAGAGAGCAAAGGCAAAGGAGAGAAGCGAGAGAGCATTTGAGTGCAAATGAGAATCAGAGCTGCTCTCACTGTTCATTCATTGTGTGCTTTCTTCCTTGTGTGCTGTCCTTTGGTGCTGTCCTTTGGTGCTGTCCTTTGGTGCTGTTCTTTGGTGCTGTTCTTTGGTGCTGTAGGGTGTTATGTCCCTGTGCCTTGTTTTGTACCATTTGCAAAAAGAGATACCTCAGGAAAGGACCGAGCTAACTTTGATTACCATCACACACACTCTCTCTCTTTCCCCTTGGCTCTCCTTTACTTCTCTTAGGTCTTCGACAACTATGCCGTCACTGTCATGATTGGAGATGAGCCCTACACCCTTGGATTGTTCGATACTGCCGGTATGGAGACAGAAATCAGCTGGAGGCATTACTCGAACACAGGGCATCCATCATGGAACTAACATGGCTATTTTGACCTTGATGAAAAAAAATAGGCCAGGAGGATTACGATCGCCTTCGCCCATTGTCGTACCCCCAGACCGACGTGTTCCTGGTCTGCTTCTCGGTCACCTCCCCAGCTTCATTTGAGAACGTGCGCGAAAAGTGGTTGCCCGAGGTGCACCATCACTGCCCTGGCGTGCCTTGCTTAATTGTAGGCACTCAGGTCGATCTGCGCGACGATGCTGCAGTGGTAGAAAAGCTGTCGCGTCAGAAGCAGAGACCCATCTCGGCCGAGAACGGCGAGCGTCTGTGCCGTGAGCAGAACGCGATCAAGTACGTTGAGTGCTCGGCCCTGACTCAGCGTGGCCTCAAGAACGTGTTTGACGAGGCGATCGTTGCTGCCTTGGAGCCCCAGGTTGTCCGAAAGAAGAGCAAGTGCCTTGTTCTTTAAGAGAGGGGGCGTGGAAAGTGTGAAGAAAGCAACAAAAAGCGCAAAAACAAAGTCAAATAGCTGAAACGTATTATCGAGTAAAAAGCTCCGAGTAATGTTTTTTTTTTCCATTGACGCCTCTCATTAATGCTAGTATGCGTGTTGATTATCGCTCGCCAATACAAAACAGATGAAAGAAGTGAGAGACGACTTGCTTATTCGTCCTCTTCCTCCTCCTCCTCCTCCTCGTCTTCTTCGTCATCCTCCTCCTCCTCGACCAGCTCCTGAGCAGCCAGCGCATCCTCTTCCTCGTCCTCGTCTTCCAAGAGGTCATCCTGAGGAACAGCCGTGAAGTCGATCTTGACGCCACGAGTACGGCGGCCCGAGTGAATGATGTTGGAAGTTTCCAAAAAGTCGAGATCCTCATCTAATTGATTTGTGAAGGAGTCTCTTTTTTGTTAGCCGTTTGAACATTTGACGAGACAGGTCATCCATCTTTGAAGAATCGCAGATCGGTGGGCGATCCTAGTTCAAGACATTTACCGAGATCGTCATCCTCCTGATCACTGTTGTCTTCGGGGTCAACAGGCTTGGAGGTCGAACTTGACGCAACAGATCGCTTTTCACTCCTTTCCTCGATGGGTTCTATTTGTTTTATTTCACCGCAGAGAGAAACGAGTGTTAGCAATCATCTCTATCAACTCTACACGTTCGTCGCTCGTTGATTTTTTCATTGGCGTAGTGATTATTACCTTCGGCCTTGCGCTTTCCGGCGGCAGTACTTGACACCTCGACCACCTCTGTGACATCTGTGACCTCTGTGATTTCTGTGGGACTAAGAAGAACAGTTCGTGGAGGCAAAACAAACACGGCGTTAGGCAAGGACTTCTTGTTGTTGCTGTTGTTGTTGTCTCACGTCGGCATTGTCGAGTCATTCTGAGAATTCTGATTCCGGAATGGTGTAGTTGAATGGGAGAAGGTGCGTACATGTCAGCCATGACGTATGTCTCTGTTATGGTGTCCTTGGTGGTGAGTTGGAGAGCGGGTAGGGTGGGCGAGGAAAGAAGCGGGAACAGAGAAGAAGGGAGTGAGAAAAGTGAAAGGACAGCTGGAGTGGTGTTTGTTCGAAAACACCACGTATTCTCACTTCTGGTTGGCTGAGGGCAGAAGGCAGCTGCAATTAGCAGTCACCTGGCTGCATTGGCGCAGCTCAACACTTTTTTGTGTGCCCTTTTCTTTGGCCTTCCCATTTTTTCTTCTCCCAATTTCATCATCCCGCCGAACCACCCCTGGTTGCCTCCCTCTTCCAATCTACCTCGCCTATTTCACACCAAATTCAATCAGAGAAGAGCAACATTCACACCTTCATTAAAATGGTAAACTCGTTGTTTGTCCTTCGAACAAATGCTCAGGACCATGTCCTCATTTATTTTGCCACCACACCTTACTTTACCTCCATCAGAATGGGCATGCTTGCTGCATCATTCGTCTTCTGCACAAAGGACAAGGACTCTAACATTACTCGCTTTTTTTTGTTTCATTTCGCTTTGCTTCTTGTAATTTGCGGTTCGACTGGATTCCGACTTTTTCCCTGCCCGACCTGGAATACACCACAGAACAACCTCACACCAGAACAGCGATCCAAGGTTCAGACTCTTGTCTCGATCGTCAACATCAAGTATGCCACTCCTTCTTGCTCAGTGGATCAGGACTTTTCCCCCTCCCCTGTCTAGATGAACAAGGACAAAAAGAAACCATCAAAGCGTTGGATAATCAACCACGGGGACACTAACCATCATCTTTCCCCCCCTTCTCTCAATTGGTTCATTTTCATCAACCTGATTAGAGATGCTGCTGCTATCAGCCTGCTCAAGGACGGACGGTGGGACGTCCAAGTGGCCGTGAACAACTTTTATAGTGGCGGGTCAAACACTGTATCATCTGCGCCTCAACCCAAGTCAGCTCCTGTCGACAAGAAGAAGATTGAAAAGATCTTTGACGACTTCAAAGGTAAACTACACTAGAACAACCAAGACTTGAGTATAACAAACAAAAAAAGAGAGGAACGGACAAATTCTTTGGAGGCACAGTTCTTCGGGAGAAAGAATGGCCAATGCCTCTTGTTATTTTTAATTGTCAGTGCACGAGTTCATGACAACCTAATACGAGGGCAGCAACAAAAGACAAAAAAACTAACGGCACATTTTCTCTTTTGCTTGAATAGACGACCAGGATCATATCTTGATCGAGGGCATGGAAAAGTTCTGTGTGGCTTTGGACGTCGACCCCACTGACGTGGTCATGTTGGTCATGGCTTGGCACCTGAAGGCCGAGCAGATGTGCGAGTTCAAGCGTGCAGGGTTTATCCAAGGATGGGCCGACTTCAAGTAAGTCACCCGAAACTCGTCTCACTCCAGTTTCGTCTTGACTGTGCGGGTTAAATAGTCTCGTTATTTCTTGTCCCTGACGATTTCCCTTTGCTTGGCTTTTAAAATAATTAGGTGCGATACTCTCGAAAAGATGAAGGCTGGAGTGGAGACTATGCGTCAGGAACTCAAGAACGATGCTACCTTCAAGGAGGTATACCACTTTGCCTTCACTTTCGGCCTGGGCGAGAACCAAAAGAGCTTGCGTAAGTTCAACCATGCATTGAAAGGACAGGGATCTTTGCGTGCTGTCTGAGCTTCCAGTTTTAACAGTGGATTTATCAATGCCCTCAACTCGCAGCACTGGATGTCGCTCTCCCGTTCTGGTCCCTGCTTTTGCCTGATCGTTTTCCAAGGTTGGAGATGTGGGTCGATTTCGTTCAGAACAAGTACGGTCGCTCCATATCCAAGGACACTTGGTACTTGGTAAGGACTGTCAGAACTTACAGAGCCAAATGACTGCATGAAATGAACGGCAGTCAAAATCGGAGATCCTAACATCTCTCTCCTTGCTTACTCGACATAATAGCTCTTGGACTTCGTCAACCAGGTCGATGCCCAGTTCTCAAACTACGATGACGAAGGTAGGATCTCGTTTGGAGTTTCACAACAGGGATATTTTCTTTCCAAGACACAGCCTACTAATTGCGCTATGTTGCTCTTTAATTGCGATTGTTAGGTGCCTGGCCCGTTCTTATCGACGACGTAAGTTGAAATTCAGCGATGATCACCGAGTTATCAGGAAGAAATGCAGACATCTAACTCCGTTTGCCTATGTGTGTGTGTGTGTGTGTGTGTGTGTGTGTTTTTTTTTTTGCGACTTTAGTTTGTTGAGTACGGCCGAACCACCTTGGACCAGGACTAATAGAAGGAGCTGGGACCCTTTCACAAACTCAAATAACAACTACGCACTCGATAATATGGAATAAAGCACCGAAACCAGTACGCTCATGTCCTGTTGAAATAAGGTTACCTGTCGTAGCATTTGCGATTTCCCGAAGAATCCACGACGAAAGAGAGAATGGTTCGGCGGTTTGGGTTTTGGACCGGAATGAATGTCGGATCGCCGAAATATTTCCATTCATTTAGCACATCATCAAAACTCATCTCCATTACATAGAAATCATCACAAAAAAATGTTGAGCTTCATCACTGATTTGTTCCCTGCCGTCTACGCCGAGGAGGAGGAGGTCGTCGAGGAGGTTGAGGAGGCTGCCCCCGCTGCCGAGGAGGAGGAGGAGGAGGAGCCCGAAGATATCAAGCCCGAGATTGAGGAGGGTAAGTTTTGATTACCCTTGATCTGCCACTCATCCGTGGTCGTAGCACCCTCACCGGAACATTGATGTCCTGGCGACAGAGAGACCGTACTATTCGAATTTCAAAAAAAGTTCGACTTCCATCTTTCACTCCCAGCAAACGAGAAGGCATTCATGGAGACACCAGCACACATCGGATTCGGAACGAATCTTTCCGCGCTCTCGATCAGCAAGTGTTTTTTTTTCGTGTTTCTCAATCTGGACCTTTTTCGGGATGTTATAGAATGAGCAACCGCAAAAGCAATCTTGTGCAGGATTCCATCAACACAAGCTGCACTTTCCTGCCCAGACACTTCTCCTCAACCTCTTTTTTCCCCCCGAAATCCCCTTACACGTCAACAAAGCGATCAACTCTTTTCTGGAGACAGTTACTTTTCTTTCGCTATGCTAACCCGGGTCGCCTTTTTTATTGATATATGTTTCTTTTAGCTTGCGGTGAGTCCTCTGCCTGCGCTCCCTTGAAGCACCACCTCGAGGAGTGCACCCGCCGTGTCCAGGAGGATGGCGCTCACGAGGACTGCACCGAGGAGTTGTACCACTTCTTGCACTGCGTCAACGACTGCGTAAGTTTTTCACGGCTTTCTTTTCTTCGATTACCTTGATCAGGCGCGTTCCGATGAGGAAGAGGGCATTGGATTCAAGGGATATTCTCTGATCTGCAAGACTTGGTCGTGGAGTAGATCAAAAACAGCAATTGGAACATTGGAGTGCCACCAAAAAAAAAAAAAAATCACACTCCAGGAAACTGGATTTCGCATTATCGATCCTCTCAGGAACAAACAACAACAAACAACAAACAATGAAAGAAAAGCCGATCTAGTGCCACTTGTACTTGATCGCGATCGTGGACATATCGATGAAGAGAGTGGCGATGAATGAGAAACAAACAAATAGGCGCAAATGAACCCTGTTGACTAACATCCTTGAACTCCATTCTTTCTCTTCGTTGTTCTCACTTTATCCAGGCCGTTCCTAAGTACTGGAGCAAGCTCGTTTAGATTTTTTATACACTCACTCTCTCTCTCTTTCCATAAAAATATTATTCAAACAAAAACAACTCTTTCTAACGAAAGATACTCCATGCTACTCTGTCCTCGCTCCACTCTCTGCAGTGACCACCTCGTCCAAAAACAAGTCTACCTATATACACAAATACACTCATACAATAGCAGGAATCGTGTCATATCTTTGCAGTTCATTTGGGGCTTGCTTGCGAGATGTATGGATTGACTTTTTGTTACTTACTAGAAATCTGGTCACTTGGACCCCCTCCTCCCGTCGATAGAACTCAAGCTCGGCAATGAATACCGTTTGTTTCGTCACGGTTAGAAAGCCCTTGGCCTGGCTAACCATTTTGTTTGATTGAAGAAAAAAACAAAAAAAAACAGCCTGCGCTTACTATAGCTATGCTCCGATAGTCGTCGAGATATGGTAGTGAGTTTAAATTAGTTACTCATCCGAGGCTCACTTATGCCCCTAGCAGATCCGGGAAATAATTTAGTTATACTTTTTTTTTTGGCCCGTTGGGTGAAGTGCATATGGTGCTCAAAGTTGTTCCTACCCGCAAATGACAACTTCCTGGGACAGGCTGTGGGGAACGTCAAAGGAATAGTGGCAAATGGGAATCCCAGGGCAAGGGAATGTAAGGCAATTTTTTTTTTTTCCGAGCAGGGATTTTATCCGTCTTTGTTCAAGTGGATTGGTTGGTTGGTTGGTTGGTTTAGTTTGTGGCTGTTGAAGGGATATCTTACGGATGGATACAAGGTGATTTATGCGATAAAGCACACAATGCATTTCATTTGTGGGTGGCTAGAGAACTAAAGAAGGTGAAAATACGAGAAAAGGAAGGATCATCTATCGCGGCCCTAAATTGTACAAGGTTGAGGCCATTTCGGAAGATGATGATAAAAAATGCTTCCGTGCTACAGCTGTGCGGATGAAATGAAGGGGTAGGGGCGATGGAGGTGGCAGTCTGCAGAGCAAAAGAAATAGTGGAAAGAATGGAGTAAGCCCTTGAAACGTTCCGTAATTAAACATAATGATACGCTGATGACTAGTTCGATGCTTCCCAGTTTCTTGTTCATGGACAAGGCGACGGCCTTTTATGTTACCCTCCTTTGAAGGCTGCCTGGATAAACAAACATTGGTGGCGTTTTGTTGAAAGGGTCTAGACGGTGCCAAGGCCAGTTAATAATAGCGGATACCCCTTAACTCGAGAATGAAAAGCAATTTCCTATTTTCCGGCCTTCTGAGAGTGTGGAAAAGTAGAACATCTCAGCCCGTGACCGAGACATGGTCCATTCGCCAGAGCAACAGCAAAAATAACATTCAGTGAACTTGTTTCGTACCCCAGGATCTGATTCAAGACTCTGTCTGTCGTTTTGTGATGTCTAGTGACTTAAGGAATTGGTAGCCTGGATCGAAAATCTCTTGGCAATGCTTTGTTGGTTGAGGCATTAAGTGAGTGAGGGAATGACGAATGAAAAAAAGGAGATAGAGGGAGGAGGGGGTGAGAGGAGGAGTGGGATCAAGGAAAATCCGAGGGTTTTCAGCAATGGGCCAAGGCCAGTGGTTGGGATCTATTATGCTGCGCTTGATTTCTCTGGGTAAAAGCGCTTGATAGTGATGTTCTTTGTTTGGCTGCTCCTCGTTCTTAATGAACCGTGGAAAATAGATGTCGAAGCATGGATAAAGGAAGGAAGACAACGTGCCGACAAATGAGAGAGTAGACAGTTGCAGCAACAAGTCAACAACAACCAAACCTCGGAACTTTTTTCCGTGGTCTTCTGCTCCCTTCTACCCTGCCTCAACCCCCTGTTTGGTCTGATGAATGGCCCTATTCTTATTGAGAGGGAGTGTGGTTTGGGCAAATTGAGATGGCGGTGCTAGGCCTTTTCAAAAAAAAAAAAAAAGAAAGATGGCTGAACAGAAGAAAAACACAAAAAGGAAAAATGTCCCAGTGGACAGCTTATGGATGAATAAGGAAAGACCCTTCCCCAAGACCTCCAAAGGCTCATTTCGAATTGTATTGCAATCCCAATAGAGTTGTGCGTTGTGAGGTGAGAGTGGTGAGTTGTGCGGGTAAACAGTGAGCTTTGCCTCTTCTGTCTCTAGTACGTGACTGTGTGGTGTGTGTGTGTGTAGGGTGTGTGTGGTGAGTGGTGAGTGGTTGGGAGATTAGAGCAGAAGAACCTCAAAACTGAATTAGAATCCAATAACAAAAAAAAAAAAAAAAAAAAAAAAAATGCCGCATGCCCTAACTCTTTTTACCCTTTTTTTTGTTGTTTGTGTCGGTTTCTTTATCCGTGCCTGACTTTAACCTGGTGTCTGATAAACGACGTTGAAACCAAAACGTGTCCGAGCGAAGAAGTGTCTGTCTATCCTGTGATGGTGAGTTGAGTATGTATGTGTATGTGTATGTGTATGTGTATGTGTATGTGGGGTAATTCACCCTGCACCTTGTGTCGGTGTTAATCATGCCCTAGACCAGGATGAACTTGGGAGGTTCGGGGCAAGGGAGAAAGCTGGGGACCTGGGGACCTGGTGCCCTCGCTTGACTATCGTAGGCCCAGGTCTTGTGAGTCTCAGGAACAAACATTTCCGAGAGCGAGCAAGAGTGGCTGTTGTAAAAGTGAGCGAATGAATTATTAAAAAGTGATTTATGAGTGAGAGGGTGATATTCTTCCATCCAGATGCTTGTGTTGTGTTTGTGTACAAAGAGTACAGACACACTGCCTCTGCCTGTGACATATTCACCCGAGCTCGCAACAATAAAATCCTCGGTATTGGCAAGTAGACAGATTGCACGCACAAATTGCGCACACAAGGAGCAGCAACAGCGAGAGAGCGAGATGAGAGGGGCAGGAAGGAAGGGATGACGAGAGCATTTTTTTTTTTGTTATTCCGCTTCCAGTCAAGACCAAGTCATGGACCAATGAGGCCATGACCAAAAGGGGGCAAGTCGAGGTCTGTTGGACATTTTTTTATCGCACCGCACACTCACCGACTCTGAGCGTGAAATCAAAGAAAGTGACCCAAGTTTGGGAACATTACTCCGTCTGGACACCTTCCTTTAGTTCCTCCTTTCTTTTTTAACCAGCAAGTATTCTCGTTTTTCCCTGTTTTCCCTCCGTTTATCCCATCTTTGCACTCTCCCTTCACTTTGTTCGGTCTTTGTATAAAAAGGACCCTCGCTCCATTCAGACCCCCACAATCACTCTCATTCACCTCGTTCCACTCCACCTCAACCTCATTGGCCTCATTCCTGAATCTCATCACCAAACACACACACACATACATATACATATACACACAGCCCTCTCATCCACCACAACACCCACACAACCCGACTTACGCAGCAAAACATCTTCACTCATTCTTTCTATCTCAAGTGGAAATGTGTCTTCCCTAACAGATACAGTCATCCATCTCATATCTCACTCTCGACTCTTCTCTTCCTTGCCCTATTTTTTCTTGTTCTAAATCAAACCACACTCCCTTCTTCGTTGTACATATTATATCTCGCATACTCTCCCTTCCAACCATGGTCAAATCCACTTCCTCCTCGCCCTACTGCTTTGTCAGTGGGCAATCCAACAAGACAAATGCCTCTTCACCGTAAGTCTTTCTTTTCTTCTTTTCATAGAAGATGTAATCTCTCAATCTCGGAGGTGTTTTTTTTTTTTTTTTTTTTTGGGTCCAACTCTCTCGTCCCCCCCTTTCCCTCTTTCCCCGACAAATTTTCCCCGGAAAAACATAGAGGCCCACAAATCTTGTTCAATACCCAGGGATTGGAAGATTGTGTGTTTATCTCAATGGAGTGACTGATCATGTGCACTCACACACGCGCGCTCTTTGTCTTTCAGATCAAAATATGTCCTCTCTATCCGCCAGCAGCCAGAAAAAGCAAAAGTCTGCGGCGTCAAGGAGCGAGACCGTCGCCCTATCGACCCTCCCCCAATTGTACAGATCAAGCTCGCAGACGCATCATCCGATAGAAACAAGTAAGGCAAACCCCCCCCCCCCCCCTTCCTCTCCAAAACACACACTCACACACCTCTCGCACACACACACTCACACACACTCACACACACACACTCACACACACACACTCACACACACACACTCACATAGCCACCCTTTGTCTCTCATTGGTTCATGACATCACATACTAACAACCTTTTCTTATTGTCTTCCAGGGATTACCTCCAAAGCCCTTACCTGTTCATGTGCTGCAATCTGGTGCACGCAAGTGAGCCCGAGGGTGACATCGTAGCCCCAGCACACCGTGCCCTGGCTGGCACTGTCGTCTCCTCGCTCAACCGTCTCAAGGACGTTGACAACTCTGACGGTGGCTTCTTTGTCTTCGGCGACATGTCCGTTCGCATGGAGGGCCACTTCATCCTCCGCTTTACTCTCTTTGAGCTTGTCGAGGGCCAGGTCGTCCACATAATGTCCGTCCTTTCCAACCCAATGACAGTCCACTCTAGCAAGACGTTCCCTGGCATGTCAGAATCCACCTTCCTCTCGAGAAGCTTCTCTGATCAAGGTGTCCGCATCCGCATCCGCAAAGACCATCACGTCAAGCCCAAGCGGCCACTCTCGGTCGAGTCCGATTCTCCCGACCTTCCCACAATGCACAGCCCGCCCTCGTCCAGCCACGAAGGTGACCACAGCGACTATGAGTTCAACTCCCGTCAGGCCACCAAGAAGGTTCGACCTGTATCACGTGCACAGCCTTCGGCCCGCTCGTCTGCACAGCCTTACCCTGTGAAGCATGTTGCAATCGCAGCCCGCCCAAAAGCGGCACGCCATGGATCCTACGAATCGAGCGAGCGCACACCGCCCTCATCTCCAGGGTCTTACATTGGCCAGGACCCTTACCCTTCAAGGTCTCACAGCCGCCCTCACACCATGGAGGATCCCTCATGGCGCAGAGATGGACCCGCTGGTCGGCAACCCTTCTACGCTCCTTCCCCACGAGACTCCAGCCGGCCTGGTCAATATCCTCCATCCTACTCTGCTCCTCATCCATTCTATTCCTCCTCACCATATAACCACTCGGTACCCCACGACTCTGAGATGCACTCGCCACCATACTCGTCCTCATCGTCCTCAAGAACCCAAGAGCAGCTTCACAGCCGGACGCCATCCATCTCATCTCATCATAGTGCCGAGCATGCTCAATCACCGCCACATCCTTTCTCTTCACCAGAGTCACAAGCACCATTGAGTACACCACCACTGGGCAGTCTACACAAGCATCTAGACGATGGGGCCTTCCCTTCTCCTTCTATGGCTCTGCCTTCAATCATGTCCTCGATCTCCATGTCACCAAGTGAACGGATTCAGCTGCCACCGCTCCATATGCTCTCGACGCGGTCACCGCCTCTGTCTATGTCTGGTCACTACGATCCCTCCTTTGGCGAGAGCAAACACTTGCATCTGATGGAGCCAGGTCTTACGCGGCCGCTTGGGGATCACTTCTTGGAGCGACCAGGTCCAAGTTATTATGTCCGACGGGACTAAAATAGTGTAAAAAAACAGTGTAAAATAAAAAAGAAAAAGACATCCAACCAAAGAATGAAGAGAGTTGTGAGTTGGGCGAAGCGCCAGTCACTGGGAAAAAGAAAAAAAAAAAAAGATTTTGTGTAAGGCGAAGAGTGGTCAGTGTGTCTTCATTTTCTGCCATGGGCGAAGGAGGATATGGTTGTCGGAAGAGGCAGAGAGATATGAGGAAAGACGAAGATGTGATGCATGTGCAGATAAACAAATAGCACGAAAATCGAACGGATCGAGTCCTAAAAATGCCATCCCGAGAGGGAGCGAGGAAGGAGTAAAGTGAGGCACAAACAAACAAACAAGCCAATTGGGCAAATGTATCTTCCAGACCCAACACGTATTAATAGCGGACCCCAACCTCACATCTTCAACCTCATCCCTCTCCATTCTCCATTCTACATCACAATCAACATTACAGCACAACAAAATGCCAAGTGTCATCAGCCCCAGGTCATCTCATTCTGCCTCAGAGATTGATTTCATCCCAGATGACGGTCTCTACTATGATCACTCTCATACCAGTTACTCTTCGAAGGGCTCGAGCGCACCCGACAACAACAAGGAGCTAAAGCTACAACAACAAGAACAACAACAACAACAACAACAACAACAACAACAACAGCGATGGTCAGATCCAGACGATGAGGTAAACCTCAAAGACAGCACAGGTTACTCCAAGCCGAACCTGTTGTCACAGCCAGGGCGGATAGCTAACAAAGGGCCCTTATCTGCATTATTACTTTCACCTAGTTCTCTGTTCCAATCCATACCGAGTCGCCATTGATCGCCAAGAAAGGTCCTCTGGGCATGTCTTCCTTCCTGCTCAACTACCGTACCATGCATCGATCTATCGAGATTATGACCCCAACATCACAACACTCTACCAAGTCGCCGTCTGATGTAAGTGAGGAGAATGGAAAGAGAAAAATGACGAGCCCTCGTTCTTTTTTTTTTTTTTTTTTTTTTTTTTTTTTTCTTTTTTTGCAAATTTTTTATCAAACAAGACCCACTCACAGCTGAAAAGCTTATTTTGCGCCACGCCTGAACGAAAAATAGTCCTCAACTACATCACTTTATCCAACCGTTCCCGATGGCCCCTTCTACATCCATCACCGGTCCACCAAAGTCGAATCGCCTCTCGCCAGCGTCGTCTCGTGCCCACATGTGCACTGCTTCCAGCACAACCATCACTCCTATAATGTCTCGCGGACAGGGCAGTGTCAGGACAGTCGGCAGCTTCTTTCGGCGGCGGCACCCGTGGCGCCAGGATCATCGCATCAGTTCCAGGGCGAAGAACCCTCTTCCTCCACTTCTTCACGGTCGTCCTCTCGAAACCATTCACGGACGCCGTCATCATCTGGAAGTGAGGGCCATTCGCTACTGGAAAATCATATTGCGTCGATTGGCCAGTGGCTTTCTATGAACTCTTGAACTCCAAAAAAAGCGCCATATTTTCTTCCTTGCCTCCCTCCTCATAGATTACCCCCCACATAAGCATTTAATACATTCATAGATAGATCTTCTCTTCTATAACTGCCAAAGAACACAAAAAAACAAGAAGACTGATATTCGACATTTTTATTTTTTTTTGGTTTGGGCAAAGCAAATGGACGGGTAAAAACTAATTGATTTTTTTTTTGGGCAAAGCAAATGTGGGGGTAACTAAAAGAAAAAGAGCGTAACTTTTCTTTTTTTTTTTGGGGGCAAAAATATACAGACAACAGTGAGAAAAAGAATAAAGCAAAGTAAACGATGGTACATGAAAAAGCAGATCATTACAGAGTAGCAGACGTTAGAGAAAAAGTATAAATATGGACAAGAAGGTGGGTGAAGATAAAAAAAAGGTCCCACGGGATGGAGATAAAGAAAAGCTTTTGGGAGAAATAAAGAAGAGATAAAGCATATTTTGGTGGCGCATAAAATGAGAAAGAGAGTGGGAAAAAAAAATGTCACCAATGCAAGAAAAAGACGAAAAATGGGATTGGTCAAGTTCGACTTGAACAAGGCACCGAATCCCAGGCCATTTTTCTCGGAGAGTGAGAGAGTGAGTTAGTGAGATAAAAAAATGGGTTTCCTGCAAGGGGTTGGTTCTTTCATTCGTGGTTGCGACGATGTCCTCCGGTGGCGGCGATAGTCGAGGTAACATAGTTAGCGTCGCCGGCCTGGCGCCAGCTGCGGGAGGCGGCAGTGGCAGCTGCGGTTGAGTCGTTCGAGAACTGTGAGCCAGAGGCCATGAGGGCGATCATTTCTTCCATCGACATGGCCGAGCGAGGGGCGAGGCTCTGGGGCGCGTCTTCCAAGGACATCAAGGATCCGGGCTGGTTGTACTGAAGGGACGACATGGTGGTAGTAGTTGTTGAGTGACTTTTGTGAGGTTGTTGTCGGTGTTAGTGTTGTTGATGCGCTGCTAATGCTGTTGGTTGTTTAGTTGGATTTTCACTGATAATTTTTTCCCGTTTGTTGTTTTAGTACTCCTGGGAATATGGTTTTCCGTGGCGAATAGGCTGAAAAAAAAATCCCAAATGGCTGAGTTGATGGTTGCTTTGGTGTTTGTCCTGTTGTCCTGTACTGTTGGATAATGCAGGCGATAAAGAAAAAAAGGGTAGCCCTAAGTGGTACAACAAAAGCAAGCAGGTAAGAAAAAACCAGGGTGAGTAAACATAACATGCATGGTTTAAGTACAGTTTTGGTTGGGTAGGGGGGGGGGGGGTGTTATTCATTCTGCTCATATTCTGGTGTGTATGTGGGTGTGTGGGATGTTCATCTCTCTCCCCCCCCCTCCTCCAACTCCCATCCTGTCCTTTGTTCTGGCCTTTTTCTATTTTCTCCGCCCAGTTCAATCGATCATTCATTTTACTCTTTCTCTCTCTCTCTGATATGGACGTCCATTCCTTTCCCAATTTCGATTTCCCTGTTCCTCTGTTTTCTCTCCCTGCTTCTGCTCTGCCTCGCATCCTCTCGTCCACTGCTCTCCTTTTCTACCTATCTGCCCCTCGTCCCTCTGCATCCTCCTCGTCGTCCCCCTTTTCCCTTTGCGCATTGAAGATTTTTTGGATTGATGCTGGCTTTGTGTTGTGTTGTGTCGTTTGCATCATTGGGCGGGTCGAAATGATGTTTGTTGCATTTTGTGTGTAACAAAGGACGACAAAAAAAAAAAAGGTGTCGCTCCATTTTTTTTTTGTCCAGGAAAGGGAGGGAAAATCCCAAAAAATTAAAAAGAGTAGCCAAAGGAGAACCTGTTTTCACGAACGAGACGAAAAATCCCTCCGAGGGTTCACGTTCTCATATTCTTGGTCAAAGAGGATGAGGACGAGGTGGCGGGTGAGGGGTATGAACGATTTCCATGTATGAAAGTATGAGCAATAACAACAGCCAGGGACTCAGTCTCCAGTCAGCTCTCACATCACACATCCACACCACGCAGAAATGGAACAGAGTAAACCAATCACCATCATTCATGAAATGGATGAAATGGATGGAAGAATGAATGAATGGTCCATGCATGAGAATAACTCCTTTTTGAGTGTGCTTGCGCCTGAGTGGATGCATTAACGATGCCATGGTGGAGAAGGAGATAAAGGGAGGGAAGGATGGTTATTTACCTCTGGAATTTTTGAGAGCCGATGTCAATCAGAGCGTAATTTGGCTTTTTGACTTTTTCGCTTCCTTGAGGAGGAACCTTGGCTTGGCTTGTCGACGGACGAAGGAACGAAGGAGTCTGGAGGATGGAATTCGGTCGCTTCAGAAGGAACTCGGAGGAGAAAGAGACAAAGGTTGGACTTGGGCCGGTGGAAACTCGAGGCTGGGATGGCCTTGGACGGGTACTGGTAGATCTTGTGTGGCAAAGGAGCTTGAGGTATCTTGAAGGTCAGGGTCTTGCTGGCTGGCTGACTTGCTTGCTTGAAGTGGGATGTGTGAGGCGAGAAGGGGAGAGAGAGAAAGAGAGAGTGTGAGTTTTGTGGAGTTGATGAGGAGAATGAAGAAGGAGGAAAAAAAAGAAAGAGAGAAACGGTTTCGAGAAAAAACGGTGACCTTTAAATACCCAGATGAGGAAGGTGAGATCAGGGTTCAAAATTGTTGTCGACAGGCAGGGTATGAGTCTTTTTCGCCTTTGTTCATTCATGAAAGAAACTGAACGGAAAGAAGGGGAGTGAGAAGCAACAAAGACACTTTGCCTTGTTTGCCTGGGGTGGGAAGTTGGGTCGTTGATGTGGTCCCTTTGTTCCTGTCCGGAAAGGCCCAAAGAAGTGTACTTTTCCTTTCCTTCCTTCCTTCGCCCTGATCTCCTTTGGTCCGTTTGTCCCTTTGTCCCAGACCACGCCAGAGAAGAGAGAGAGAGAGAGAGAGAGGAGTGATTGTGCCGAAAGCACTTTTTTTTTTCTTTTGGTTCTTTGTTGATGAATCAATTGAAGAAAGAAGAAAGAAGGAAGGAAGGAAGGAAAGAAAGAACAAAGGAAATGACTGAATGGATTGCACAGACAGGGATGGAAACATTTGATCGAGGAAAAGAAATTCCCAGAGAGAGAAAGAGAGAGAGAGAGTAAGAGAGTAAAAGAAGAGGTAGAGTAAAAAAAAAAGACGTGTATTCTTTTTGGGAGGAAAACAAAAAAACATACATCCACACACACACACAAACATACACATCGCACATACACAAACACACATGCACACACCTAGCCAACAACCAACTCATCATTACCAACGACAGCGACAATCTTTTCTGTTCCTCTCGTCCATACAAAACACACAGAGAACAATACAAGACATGTTCACATCCACTCACTCATCAATGCACCAGTGACGAGTACTATAAAATGAATTAATGCTTCTCGCAGCCTGCTCTTGTTACCTTTCCTCTTTTTTTCCATTCCAGTTCAAGCGAATCTGTAATCAATTTGAGTTTACCGTTGGAAGGAAGGAAGGGTGTGTGTGTGTGTGTGTGTGTGTATGCAAAGGGGAGGGGGGAGGAAGGAAAAGAAAAAGAAAAAAAAAGAAGGAGGAGAGAGGACAATGAAGGAACAAGAAAAATGAACATGAACGAGAAGAACGAGAACGAGAAGAAAGAAAGAAAAGGGAGAATGAAAGTAGGGTACTCCATGCACACTATCAATCCAAGGGAAGGAACTACATGTGTGCACATAGAGTACTTGGAATCAATTGCTTATGTTCACCTTCACCTTCACGTATCCACATATTACTCACTTTCAAGAAAGATGAAAGTGTCAAAGGTCGGGATGGGATGAGAGTACCCACGAGCCACGAGTCATACATTACGCATAACATGGTACATAGTCCAAAAAGGAAGAGGGTAAATTGTACCAGGGAGTGGTTGTCAGATCCATCCCGTCTACACAATGACAAGAGATCGTGTTGGCGACCACATACAACAACACAACACCACCATAGCCACCATTGGCCATTGGCCATTCCTTTGTGTCCCCATTCCACGTCGCCCATTTCCAAAAGGCCTACTGATAAACAGTGTTACTGCTTGTCATGCTCATGCTAAGCACTTGTTGCTTTGCCCATTGCCCATTGTTTACTGCCCGCAGCATAAGACAGAGAAAGAGAGGGAGAGAGAGACAGAGAGTGAGGGGAAGGGAGGGGGAGGGGGCGACACCTGCATTTCTGTGTATTGGGGGGAATGGGGGATGGGGGGAGGGGAGGGGGCATGGAGACACAAGTAAATGTTTGCAGCATGAGTGTGTCCATGTGTGTGCGTATGTGTCTGTGTTTGTGCGAGGAATGCATGATATCTCTGTAGACCCATTGAATACACTTTTTGCTATATAATCTGAAGTGTCCCATGCATTGGTGCAAAGTCGCGACTACTCTATTCGTCCTTTGATTGAAAAGAAAAGAGAAGCGAGAATTAGGGTTGGGACATGCATGGACACTTCTATGTCCATGGTATTTTGTCTCCCATAAACACTTATTTTGCATTGATGAACAGGGAGACGATTACAGCGCCTTCTCGTTCCATCTTGGGATGATAGGGAGGAGGACACGGTATGGAAATGAGTCGAGCAACGCAAGTGGTCCAAAATAGTGGATGTGTAATAAAAGAGACGAACCGAGAGAGGTAGTGCTTGTGTAAAAATGCGCGAGCTGGGACCAGGTGAAAGCGATTTCAAGCAAACCCGAAGGCAAGCAAACAAACATCGAAGTATCGATAGCGCACTATGTTATCGCCCAACCAACCCGACCAACATAGCCAACCCAGTCAATCTCAGCTCCTGCACTACATGTTTCTGCATCGCTGCATTTTGCATTCCTCGATCGAACCAAAAGAACAAGAAAACACAACATATCTCGGCGATATATTTTATTCTTAATAAATGAGCAAAACATACATTGATGACAGTTACCTCAGCGACTTTCATGCAGCCCAACGGAGGCTACATCTCTCTCGAACCTGCTCCCTGAGAACCAAATCGAAGGCTCATATCCTTTCCTTTCCTTTCCTTTCCTTCCTCCTGCTGGAACGAAGAGCACCTGACCTTTGATTGTGGCCAAGAAGTAAAACATCTGGGAGTATTTCTTACGACTGGCATTTCCACCAAACCACAAAACTACACAACCAACCAACCAACCAACCAACCAACCAATCAACAAAGCGAGAGACTCGCGGGAGCTAAAGTAAAGGTGCATTTCTTGAGAAAACAACAACCGAAATCCAGAGATGCAAGTGTCTATTAGTGTAGTGTTAAGATACAGCCCTGGACGGTGACTAATACTTCACTGATCCGAAGGAAAATGAACTTGAAAATGCATCGATGACCCGTAATCGGCTGTCAGGGCGGAAGAAATATATCTTTGGAGTGATCAAGAACCAACAAGTGGCAATGGAAGCTCTTGGAGCAATTGTTCGACAAGCCAACCATTGGGGAGGTACAAGTGAGGTGACTACATATTAGCAATTGAGTTATGGAGTAGTTTGGCTAGAATATAGGAGCGAGAAATGAAGACAAGGCAGGGATTAGGGGGGTAAAGGAGAAGGAGCCACCATGGACATGGATGAGAAAGTTGATATGAGCCCTTCAATTACATGAGTCGCATGAAACGTGATGGTGTGCGCCCAAATCACGACGCGTTATTGTTCTCCAATTAAGGCTAATTTTGCCGCCAATTTTTGATGTGTGTCTATGCTATGTTGTGCCTTACTTGTTTGTTTTGCATGTAAATCTAGGAACAGACAGGACGAACGATCTTCGATCCACGCATGATCCAACGAGACAAAGAGAGACAAAGACAGACGAGGCACGGCCGATCTATGCAAGGCCAGTGGCATGGGCGTACAAAAGGGTCCAATGGAACAAGGGGTGGGACGGAAAGAAAAAAGAAAGGAAAGAAAAAAAGGTACATTGTGTGTGTGTGTGTATGTGTGTGTGTTGATTGTGGGAAAGAAAAAAAGGAAAACAGGAAAAGGAAAAAGATGAACAAACCAAGTGGCATGGTCGTGCATGGGGGGTTGGGAGATGATGCACTGCAGTGCAATACAAAATAACAACAAACAATAAAAAGAGCACTCAGGGAAGCATTTTATTCAATCGGGTTTTAATTCAGTCGAGAGGTATGCAGTTCAGCCAGTCCAGTCCAGTCCAAGTACAAGTAACCATAGAAAAGAGACAACGACGAGAAGGACAAAATAGGGTCAATGGTCAATGCTGAGAGGATGTTTTGCTTTTTTCCTTTGTGCCACAATGACGATGCAAAACAGAGACAATTCGGAAGGCATGTCACTGCCAGCGCAAAGACAGATTGACGCCCATCCATGTGGAGTACACACAAATATTATGTACTATCGACATCATCTGGACGACAAAGAGTAGCCATGACTGATTCAATCGACACCTGGCCAATGTTCACTTCTATTCAATTGCTTTGTGACCTCATCGATGCGTTTAGTCCACCCATCGGCACAGTACAAACGCAATTCAATCCTACGTCGTCGTATATACTCATGTCCGTTTTATGAAAGCACTTTCCAGCCTCCTAATCTCTCTGTTCTCTCTTCTCTTAATTCTCTCTCATCTCTCTCTCTCTCTAATCTCTCTCTCCTGTGGTTGCACGGGCTTACATACCAAACAGCGACAATCGCTCCTATTTATAATACTTCGATCTTCACGTAACATGGCCATGGTCCGAGAGCCCTACCCCACACGCTCCTGCATATGAGAATGAGCCGTTTCATCTTGGTCCTTTACTTGTAGCAACAATTCTTCCTACATAAGCTACAGGAACAGACATAATTACGCGTCGCGATTGTCGTCACGTCTGTTCTAACCGCGTTGCGCCATACCATACACTTTTTTTTTTTGCTATGTGCCAGACTTGCCCTGAATTTTTCAATACTCGGGCGGTTGACTCAATTATCTGCAGTTCAATGAGCACCCCTTTGAGTACCCTTCATTTAATGCAAGGTTATTCCTACCCTTTCACTGAAGAAACTGAATAGACGATTGAACACACGGATGGAAAACGGGGTGGGAGGTGGTTGATTTTTTTTACCAACGTTTGGAAAAAAGAAATAGTGCCTTTGTTTTCCCGCGATGGTATTCTAAGTTATTAAAAACGGGAAAATAGGTGTGGGTTCTTGTTGCTTGCCTTTTTTTTTGTGCTGGTTGTTGTTTGTTGTTTGCGTGCAAATAAACAAGCTGCATATGCCTATCATGCATTTGCACTTGGACTTGGCTCGAAGCAACATATCCACATCAGGGCCATGGAGCAACATCTCCATCAGATCTATCTGTCCGGGCGGGCTAAAAAATATTTTTTCGTGGGTTTGTCCATCTTGTGCCCTTCCGCCATACAGAAAGAGAGAAAGAAAGAAAACACGTCAAAGTGCATTCCAAGGGTTGGCATGATCAGCCAAAAAAAAAAATTGTGCATTTTGTCGACGGGAAGATTCAAGCACATTTCCACAAGGGCCAAAAGAACGCAAAATCGTTGCCGAAAGGGCAGAGGAAAATAGGGAGATAAGACCACATACACCATGGAGTATACCTCTTCTTTGCCTTTCAAGTCCAAAAGCTACTTCTTGTTCGCTGTCCACAATGCACGGGAGAATAGGGCTACTTTCCATCTTTTTTTTTTTTTTTTTTTTTTGCAGGAAAGTTTAGGGTGGATTGCCCTGCACGTCTCCGAGCGACCATCCGAAGACAAGCAGGAAAATAGTTTTTGGTTTTTGGATGGATCGGGTAACTCTGTTGAGGAGAAGTCGTCCAGTCAACAAAATGGATCTGGACTCTTGGAAAGACAATCCTTGGGAGTAAGGAGACCTGCCTTTTTCTTTCTTGCTTTCTTTTTTCCAGTTCCTTCTCTCTCTTTTCCGTTTCCTTGGCAGGGATGTTCAGCTCTTGTGTATCCTATACCTATCTCTCCCATCTCTTCCTTTGAAGTTCCATCTCTGACCTGTCTTTTCCCACTCGAGCAATCTTTTGTAGCTCTTCATCCAAATAGCTAGGTAAGGTCGCGTATTATGAGTGTATCTTCCTTTATTGGACGCAGTTCTGTGCTGACAGTTGACACGCACCACGTTTTTCTTAATAGTAAAACACCGCAAAAGCGACAGCAGCGCACCACAATGAATCCTAACAAGGAATGGACAACAGAGGACAGATGGTGAGCACACTTGGCTGAGTAGGAGCAGCCACAATGACGGGAACTTTTTAATTTCCACGTTTTGCTCTTTACATTGCTGAAAAAGGCTTGGGCCGAGCCATCGGATTCCTGGTCCCAGTAGCAGCGGGCGTCCATCCTTGCACCTTCGCCCAGATTCTCGCCCAGAACGACATTGACCACGTACTTGTACCTGTCCAATCCCAGCTCTATGGGGTCCCCAAGGACATATTAAAAAGAAGCGAGTCAGGACGGGAGATACGATTTTTGGCACAAGGAAACTATGAAGCCAACGTTTCAAGAGAGACCACTCTCACTAACCGATAAGCTTGGTCTTGATCTCCTCGGCGATAAGTTTGGACAGCTTTTGGGATTCTTCGGCGTGGTATACTTTGTGTTGGAGATGAGTCTGAAGAATCTGTTGCATGAACTTTGTGGCGACAGGAGGTTTAAATCTAGAATGAACAGGGGCGTGTCCAAGAGATTTCTTTGTTATTGTCAGTTGTTGCCTGGAGATTTGACTGCCGTTTTGATCTTGTGATTGCCAGCCATAAAAAAAAGATGATGGTTCTCATCGTCAAGATTAACTCCACGTCTCTCCTTCTTTTGAACGACTGGCTCAAACTCCATACTTTTGCATAAATGTGGGTCGCAAGCTGAACGAGTCGCGGTCAGATGATGTTGATGTGCGCCCTGCAACCTGTGCAGGGTCAATGGCGTGTGCTGAAGATGCTCCGGATTCCATGCTGTTGACCCGTTCCATCCTGTTTGATGGTGTAGTGTAAGTGTGGTTGGTTATGTGTGCGTGTGTGTTTGCTTGTGCGTGTGTGTTTGATGAGAGAAGTCAGGGAGTGGTCTGCTGCGTCTATTTTTAAACTTTTTCTGGGCCTGCACTCTTCCAGTCGACGCACAGTGCACAATCCAAAGAGGGCAGAGGGATGGATGACGAGAGATGGAATGCGTGAATGAGGATGACAAACAGAGAGATGTCTATGCGTGTGCGAGTCTGTGTTTTTGCGGTCAAATGTGCGATGACAGCATTCCAATGGTCCAAGAGAGCTTATTGCTCTGCTCATTTGAATGAGCGCATGTCATTTTGTGGCACTCTTTTTTTTTGGCGGTCTTTTTTTTTGGAGACAGCTTTGAAGTCATAAAACGACCCGCCTTTTTTTTTGTTTTTCCTTTCAACCTCTTTTTTCTCTCTCCTCTCGTTTACTTCATATTCTTTCACCCCGCTTTTACGTTTTGGCAAAGCATTCATATTCTCATTTCGACATGGACCCTCGACCTATTCCATTGCCAAGGCCAGAGCAGAACAAGCAGGAGTCACCGACCAAAAGCTCACCACCAACCTCTGCAGGCAGAAAAGCAAACGGAGCAGCCAGTGGTCTCGCAAACGGTGGGCTGACCTTGAGTATCACTCCGCCCAGGTTCGCACCTTTGGCCACATTGGACACATCCAACGCAGATCACTCACAACAACAGCAGCAACAACAGCAACAACAGAACCCTCAAAACAACGGAAACGTATTCAACGGACCACAACTACAATACACCTCACTCACCTTCCATAACCTGTCTAATGGCTCTCTGGCCTCACCGTCGTCGCCGTCGTATTCAACTATCGCCGTTGCCAGAGCTAGAGCAGCTGCAGCCGCGGAAGCCGCACAAGCACAAGGACTGCAGACAAACGCACCGACACACGGACATGAACAAGCTATTGCAGGAGACCAAGGGGCTCCAGGAGGAGGAATAAGAAGCGTGCATGAAGGAGGAGCTACAGGTCCTTTATCTTCCTCCTCCTCCTACTCTTCAGCAGCATCATCTCCAGGATCCGCGACCACACCGGCCATACTTTCGTCGTCGTCTTCATTACCGGTCTTGGATTATGCACAGGACACCACGATAACCACCTCCAACACCATTTCCAACACCAATTCGTCTCGCCACCAGATGCTACCCGCCTCCCTCTCCTCATCCAGCTCGTCCCTGCTTTCATCATCGACACAATCGCCTCCCAATTCGTCCTCGTCCAAAGGGCTGAACCACCTCCAAGAGAACGCCAACGCGGAGCGGGAAGTCTCAGAGATCCTGCCAAAATTTCTGTATCTAGGCGGTGAGCTGATTGAGGAAGACCAGCTGGTGGAGCTTGAATCGCTGGGTGTACGGCGAGTGCTCAACATGGCCGAGAACTGTGACGACGAGTTGGCGATTGAGCGGTGGGGCCGCCAAGGCTACCTCAAAGTCGGGCTGCGCGACCATGTTGACCAGGACTTGAAGGAAGGGCTTGCCACTGCGATCAAGTTTATCGGTATGATGATTTGTTTGATTGTTTTTTTTTTTTTTTTTGCACAGCCATTAGGGCAATTAAAAAAAAAAAGCAATAGTTGGGGGGGGGGGGGGTGAAGAGAAAGGTATTTTTACGAAAGATCTAACACAAAATCTCTCTCTCTTCTCCTGGTTCATTTTTCGCATCTCCTTTTCTCTTTGTTTGTATAGCCTCGTCAGACACACCGATCTATGTGCATTGCCAGGCGGGTAAGTCGCGGTCAGTGGCGACAGTGATCGGGTACTTGATCCAGGAGCACCTCTGGCCGTTGAAGAAGGCATACGACCATGTAGTCGAGCGGCGGCGGTGCATGTCCCCCAACATTGGCTTTGTGTCGCAGCTAATTATGCTGGAGGAGCGTGTTCTTGGACGCGAGCGTGCCGGTGGCCTGGTTTCGGTCGGCTCAGACGACACGGCTGGGTCCAGAACTACGGTAGTTCCTTGGATGGTGTCATGACAAGAAATTCGTTTGTTTGTTAGATCGAAAAAAAAAATACATAAAGAATAAAAAGAGCTGAAAAATGAAATAGTTAAGAAAGTGTTCAGCCTCGTGTTTGTGTTGTGAATGGGCCATGGTTCGAGTGCAGACCGATTTATTTCGCGTCACTTTTTGCAGCTCATTCAAGCACTTATAATAGCCACACTCGATTCCATGTCACATGCACTGATAGCTGATGCCAGGATAGTACCTCTCGCCTATGGATCTAGCTTCCTGCTGTCAGGTTTCGAGGCACTGGAGTCAATTGTGCCCCACTCCTGTGGCGCACATTCAACGATGACCGACTCTTCAAGTCTACTGTTTGCTACGACCCACATGGAGAACATCAAAAGGTAAACGAAGCCAGACGAAGTCTCGAGAAATACGGTCAACATATCCGGCTCGCACCCTCTGTACCAGTTAGCTGCGAACCTTCTCTCTTCCGACTACATTGCCTGTCCCAGTCTGGTGTCGCTCGTCATCTGGGGAGAGGAAAACTGTTATGCGATACCCAGATCACTTACACAAATCCCGAATTCAATGGAAATATTGCATCTTGAATATTGTCTACTCTTTCGCATTCCAAGCTCTGGCAACATAGTCCCAAAGAACATATCAATCATCAGGCTCAGGGAATTTTGGTAATCTGGCGACTGCTACTATGCAACGTCGATACTCTCCGGAAGCTGTGCCTCCATCTCGGATCTTTTGGCTTCAATCTTCTTTGACTTCAGAAGGACTACTACGAAATATTGAACAGACTCTCCAGCCTCGCGAACCTTCAAATATCTGGCGACGAGTTGACTATTACCGCCATCGGCCAAGCATTGCCCCACTTCAGGCCTTTACGCCTGACTGAACAAACAATCAAGAGTGTGCTCCGCCGTTTAGCGGAATCGAGCTTCGAAGCAATCGAGTCGAAAATCAAGTCTGAAGTTTGGATTTGGGGCGCTCGCGACAGTACGGAAAGTGGGAAAGTTTGTGTTAGAGCTCAAGTGGATGGCGGATCAGTGGCCTCGGCTCATGTGGATCCAAAGATTGTAGGCTGGCGGATGGTGTACCAATTCTGGACAAGCAGAGCTGTGCAAGTCCGTGCGCAATTTGAAGCCTAAGACGTCATGGAACACTGCCTGGAGAGAATATCTAATCGTAATATCTTTCCATTTGGATTCCTCTTTTTCTTTCTTTGCTGGACCAACATTTCCTTTTGCTTTTTACTCCTTCCCTACTCATAGCAGGACACTATATGCGCAATAAAGCAGACTTGTCAAGTCTTTACTTGAAGTACTACTTGCTGCGAGAAAGCATATGTCTTGGTACCATTCACTCCTCCTTGAACCGAATAGGTTCATATTTGGGGAATCGCTGCACAGTGCCGATGGGGTAAATACCGTTGTTGTAAGTTCAATGACAGAGAGACAAATGTGAGCAGTGTCGTCTCTGTTAATGCAGGTGCCCCCAACAGTCAATAGCCTGCATGGCAGCCTACCCTTGAACAGAATCACGGTCCGCCTGTCAACCTCACAGTTCATCTCTCATCGCCTGATCGGTACCCTCTTCTCCTTACTGAATTCAGTGTCCTGAATTCTTGAGTGGATTCTCAGGAAAAATACCGCGGTCGAGATGCTGTCGTTGCTTAGAACCCCAAAGCGTGGAGCACGGACAACCATATACTTGAGTCTCAGTGAGCAAGTGGGAGGGTCAGGTCAAGAGTATTTTTTGATTGGAGAATTCAGCAACAATCGCCGACTGTAAATTATGAGCAGATGCAGGAAGGGTTGGCCAAGGGTGAACATCGGGCTGTTGTGTTGGTGATTGATTCCGCTCCTCTGTGGGAGGAAAAAAGACGCGACTCACCTGGAATAAACACGTGACGATAGTTCGATCAACAGATCAAAGTAAAAAGCTTGCCTTTGAATCTTTGCATCTCTCATCCTTCCCTACACATTATCCTCACCTTCTTGAATTCATCCAGGCTCTCCTTCATTTTTTGTTGCGTGTAGACAGATTTATACCTCACCCTCAATCGTCAATTTGATTGCTGCACTCCAAAAGTGACACACTCGACAATTCGATTTACTTTTATTCTTACAAAAACGAACCAACCTTTCCCAGGAACAAAGATCCACAACAACTGAAAGCATCACAATAATGGAATCCGTCTGGAACAATCGAAAGCAGTAAGCGGCCTTCCCTCATTGCCTCGGAACTAGAATCACTAATGGAACTATGGATCTGCTCTCATGCCAACCCATCATCCATCTAACTGATCTCTTTCTTTATTGTTGTTGTCGCGTTCCTGAAGAAACAAGAGCAGTGACACCTCCACAGGCGGATCGAAACTCGTGCAGCTACAGCGCCAGAGCTCCGCTATTGGATCAGCACTGTCAACCTCTAGCAGCATGACCACAACACCATCTGGATCATCGACTGAGCAGCAACAACCAGGACTCTCTGCTTTCTTGACAGGATCAGGGGATGCAGTGTCTACTGACCCGTCAGATATATCCAGCTCACATCCTGGAAATGGCTCAGAAACACAACCACCAGCGACAGGCGACATCCACCCATTGCGCTTCAACTGGGTCTTTTGGTTCATGCATCGCAGCCCAGGCAGCAAGATTTTGAACTACGAGAGCTCGATGAGAAAAGTCGCCACGTTTGGATCGGTAAGGAGCCAATACATACAATCGTTGTATGCTCGCACATGAAGAGAAGAGCGAAGTGGTCCAAAGAAGGCTGACTTGTTTGCTTTACATCTTTGATCTCTACAAAATAGATCGAGGATTTCTGGGCTGTCTACTCGCATCTGAAGCGACCTCACGAGCTACCCAATGTGAGCGACTATCACTTGTTCAAGCAAGGCGTGCGACCTGTGTGGGAGGACTCAATAAATATTAACGGCGGCAAGTGGATCGTACGACTCAAGAAGGGGCTTGCCAGCCGGTATTGGGAGAATTTGGTAAGTCATGGATCAAATTTTTCTATGTTGATAACACATTTGCGAGGTGGAAAGCTAAAAAAAAAAAAAAAAAACTTTCTTCCTGAACAAATACTATTAGATCATGGCAGTGATCGGTGACCAGTTCGAAGTCGGGTCCGAGATCTGTGGCATTGTGCTGTCGATCCGTGGAGGGGAGGATATTTTGTCGATATGGAATCAGTCAGCGCATGAAGGCCGCACCAACTTGAAGATCCGGGACACACTGAAGCGAATCCTGGGACTGCCAGCGGACACGATCATGGAGTACAAGACTCATAACGATGCACTGAAAGACAACACTAGCTTTAGAAACACGGATGTTTTCCGGTGAAGCATCCTTTTCTCATTTTTTTTTTCTTTCTTTTTAAACTTTTTTTTTTCAACTTTTTTTTTTTCATTTTTTCTTCATTTTTTTTTTTTTTTTCTTTCTTTGGACTTATTGCTAGATCGTCCCCGAATACAGTATTTGATGACCAAGACCAAGCATGGCAAAAAGAAATATGGGCATTGTATTTATTAATTTTTGCGTTGAGCAGAACGAAAAAAAGTTGATTCTCGAGTATTTCCCCTTCACTTCTTCTCGCTACTGGCACCAGTCTCGCCGGCCAGGGACTCACCAGGTGGATGGAAATACAGGTTGGTGGAGCCATTCGAGCTGTGGATCTTGATCTCGCTGGGGCCGTCGCCACCGCGCGTGCCGCGCTTGGTCGACTTCTTATCTTCGTCAAAGCGAATGTCGGTACCCTCAACACTCGAGCGCGAGTTGCTCGTGTCCAGATCGAAGCGTCCGTGGAAGTCCTCGGTCTAAGATATGAGAGAGATACGAATATATGTTTAGTTTTCACTGGATTTGTAGAAGCTTAAAACAAAACAAAAAAAAGAGTCCTTACCAAGTTTACAGTGACAGATCCATTCGAAGTGCTCACCGAGCCCTGGAATGGCTGACCCACGGGCACCATGATCGACGCCCCCACTGAACTATTTGCTGTCTGGTTCTTGTACTCAAGTGGCTGCCCAGACTGGCGAGCGTCGACGTTATAATTGATCCGACCATTATTGGTGCTGGCATTGATGTATGACGCTTGAGACGCCTTGACGATCAAGGCCCCCACGGTCAAACTTCCGTTGGTCGTAGCTGTGCCTAAATGCAACCCGCGGCTGGTCGCTGAGCCATCCACGTGCAGATCCACTGCTGCATTGTTGGACCGCACGTCGACCACGGACTGCCGTCCGTCCTGGGCGTCACGCACACGAAGCTTGGCAGTGATGGATCCGTTGGTGGTCTGGAAAGCCAAGTGTCCACCCTCATACGTGCCCGCGATCGAACCATTGCTGGTCTTGAGGCCCAGGATCTCGGAATCCACACCGGTAAGGTGGATAGAACCGTTGGAAAGGTCAGTGTGGATCGAGCCCCAAGCAAGGCTCTGAAGAAGCTCGCCCGAGAAGCTCGAGTTAGGGCCCCCAACAAACAGGGACTGCATTCGGCGGGTGGAGGACGGGAGCTGGACGGTGGTCTCGTAGTGGACGTTCAGGCTTGTCCAGGTGTCGGGTGCCTATGATTCACGAGGAGACGTTGTATTCAGTTTGAAAGTCATAGCGCAAGAGGATAAAAAGTTAAGCCAGGAGAATCGAAAAAGTGCGCTACCTGGAAAAAGACGCTGTGCGTCTGGTTGTCACGCTCGATGGTAATGGAGAGCTCATCCTTGTCGGACTCGCGAGTGACCCAGATGCGGGTCGAGATGCGACCCAGGTCGTTGCTGTCAGTGTCCTCGCCACCGTGGACGAGACGGATCTTGCCCGAGATTTTGCCGGCAGATCTGAAGACGACGTTGGGGTACTCCTTGGGGTTGAAGGTCGAGTCGTCGTTGGGGATGCGGACTGGGATCTTGGGCTGTCCGACAAGGCCAAAAAGTGTCGAGAACATTCTTTTTCTGGAGTGTGCGTGAAGAGGAAGAGTGAGGTAAGGCGTGATATGCTACAAATGAGTTGGTGCTGATGGATTGTGAGAAATAAAGGAGCTCTTCTTGGCCTTTTAAATGTGTTCTTGCCCGCAATTAAGGTTGCACGAATTTTTTTCTTCAGTACTGATTCTCTTGACTCTGTAAATGCCAAGGCTCGCTTGTTCTCACCCGTTCTTGGCTGTATCACACCTTCTTTGTGCACTGACTTTTTTTTTTGTTGCCTGTGTGTGTTAGTGCGTGTGTTTGTGACGATGACCGCATGGTGGGAAACAGAGGACACATCCATGCACTCCAAGAATGGATAACAATTGAACTCGCCGTGCTATTTTCTTTTATGTGTTTTCCTCATCATCGCCTACTTGTGCCTACTCCACTCTTTGAGACAAAAAAAACAAGTCCCAAAACTCTTTGTTTCTTGGTCTTGTCGACTGCAGATGCAATTTTCGCCCAGAACACGAATGTGAAGCTTCGCATTGCTCACAAGAGCAAACAAGATTCAAGACGGCGTTTTTCTTCCATCTCCTTCTCCCTCTTTCAACCGCATCGCCCAACGTCTACGGTGAAGATGGCCTTGCTCACCGAAAAACTGGGCACGCGCCGCGTAGAATTTGTTTTATTCATGTCCAACAACGTTTGCCGATTCAAGCGAGTAAGGATGGGAAATCTCACTTTTTTTTTTTGATACAGAAGACTGAAAGGAAGAATATGCAGAAAACAAGAGAGATAAAGAGATAGAGATGTCAAGATCCGCCAGGGACATAAACCAATAGTAGGAAAAGTCATGATGCCTCCACCAGAAAGCAAAAGACCTGGACCGAAAACATAATTACATCTTCTGCTCCTGCTCCTGCTGTTACTGTTACTGATGATGCATCTTCATTTGATGTTGCCTCTTTACTGTGTTGATTCTCTAGTTGTGTACCCGTTTTTTCCTTGGTTCCCTTTCAGCTTGTCTCCTCTAAGAATGAAGATAATCGCCACTTTGTTGGCATCTAGGGTGTTTTTTTTTGGAGAATTTGAATTGGTCATTAGTAATCGGCCCAAATGGGCTCCTGTAATACAAATTAGTATTTGTGACATAAACGCCTTACCTTGATCCCTCGTTTCGACTTCAGCGAGTCTGCAGCGAGATGCTCTTTTACAACAGTCGCTTGCTTGACAATCGTCAACAGAGCTGGTTCACAAGACATGCCATTGCAACCTAAGCCGCGATACAAATGTATGATAGATGTGATCGATTAGACTCACGTCCACCACTAGTTCAGGCATGCAAGGGTTTCCTCCTATATCATGCTTACCAAGGACGGCGCTATTCATGATATCAGCCAGATTGTCGCGCGCCTCTTGCTTAAGGTGATGACCGTTGGGCGAGTCCTCGGGGTTCGAATAAGCAATGACGGACACAATCTCCTCCATGTGTTTGATGTACTGATCGGCGCTGTGTGGGTCCAGATGCTGGAACTTGTGCAGAACGTCCTGTGCAAACATGAGCGCATCCGGTCCACGATCTGGATCTGATTTCACAATCTCGATGAAGCGTTGACACTGGAGCTTGAAGTTCATATGGATAGACGCTGGTGAGGTCAACGGGTTATTGGGGTCAATCGAAAGAACTCCTGGGAAAGCTGCGTTGCATACTTCCATGGCATGTGCGATGTCTCCGTGTGAGATCAGGGACCGGATGGCTTTGGGGTGAGAGTTTTTTTTTTTTTTTTTGGACAAGGAAGAAACAAATGGAGCAAAGGGGATTAAAAAAGGGAGAACATTCTTGGTGTTAGCTACAACATTCGCTCCAGAATGACGCTATCTTACATCCTTCCTTTTGTTTCTTCTGCATCCAGCTGCCTTTTCTCTTGTTTCCTGGTTCATTTCTTACCTTTGCGGGTCTCCAGGTTCTTGAGCTGCTCGTCAATATGAGCTGCATGCATTTTGTCGGTAGAAAAGGCACCTGTGCTTTGTGAAGTGCGGCCATTGGCGGTCGAGTCCTGAAAGCTGTCCGCCATGGGTGAGTCACCCTCCTGGTCAAGCTCTTCTGATTTGTCCGTGTCCATCAGGGATAGAGCATCATCTGTTCGCCCGTTGCTGTTGTTGCCGTTGCTGCTGTATTTGGTGGTATTTCCTAGGTCGTCGGTGGAAGACGCACTCCGCGTCATAACTCCGCCTCGGTGGGTCTGACTGTGGTTGTGACTGGCACCATTGCCGTGGCTGTGAGCGTGTGCATGGTTGCCATTTGAGATGGAATGGTTCTTTCGGGAGGCATACGCAGCTTCAGTGTCTCTGGCCGCATCCAAGTCGTCCTTCATGAACGCACGCGCAGTCTCGCCATAGCAGTTGTGCAGCAAATAGTCGAGTACGAGTTGCCGTGGAATAGTCGTCTCTATCTTGCTCGAGCTTTGGATATCCGAGTCCATGTCCATTGCTTGTATATGTTATCGTTGTTGACAGTAGGCAATGTCCAGGAGGTGAGATGTGATTCGAATGCCGTTTTTAGATGGATAGAGCACACAAGTGAGAGAGTAGCACGGTATAGATTAGATGCTAAACTTGAATGAATGGGAATAAGGAAGGAAGGGAAGGAAGGAAAGGAAAGGAAGGAAGACAGGAAGGAAGACAGGAAGGAAGGACACAACAGAAGAAGGAAGAAGGGGGGTTGCGATAAGAATAAGACGCAAGAACCAGGTCAAACCAGGTCAGTCCAGGTCAGGGCACCCTGACTCAAGTCAGAATAGGGGGCGGAAGGGTGCACAAAGTGAGCGAGAGTGCAGGTGCAGTGGTTGGTTGGGAGTACGTCAGACACCCCATAGGTTCAATCAGTCTTTGTTCGGGTGTGCATTCAATTTACCTGTTTGGATCAGTTTGTGAACCAATGAACTTGTTGGAAATAAATGGTCCTTGACGAAAGAATGTGTGACACACGCGATACTTCAAAGTGGAATAATGGGCACAGGAGAGGAGTGAATGATTGTGTGTGAGTGTGTGAGAGACAGGGGGAGTGAAGAGAGAGAGAGTCAGTGAGTGAGTGAAAGTGCGTGTGCGTGTGCTGTGGTTGAGGTTACAGAAGTGAAGACGAAAAGAAGAATAAGGGGAGGGGAAGGTGTGTCGACAGAGACTGGAAGAGAGTCAGCAGCGAAAGCGGGGAAGGACAAGAATGGGGAGAGAAAGAGATGCAATGGCCCATGTGCATGGAGGTAGGCCTACTTTGAGTCTGAGGAAGAGTGCGCACGCTGACCAAAAGAAGGGTCACATGCGTTTTCTTTTTATTTCAGCCTGCTTGATGAGTGTTCTTACGCCCACTCGTCTTCATCATCCACCAACCCGGTGCCACCAAACCCACCAACGTCACCTGGGAGTGGGACGAAGTCTGCAAACAAAAGGGCGAAGGCCAAGAAGAAAGATGTTCAGGTTAGAAGGTGCAGTGTGGTCCAGTTGACGCGTGTTGAACTGAAAACGTAAGTTGTTTTTTTACCTTCAAGACTGCTGAGGTGCAGGTTTTCCATCGACTGGTCAAAGGCAATCAAGTTCAGTACGCTGCTGGGAAGGATCTCAAGGCCTGCCATCGTCGCCTCGTTATTGTCGAGTTCCCGTTGACCAAACAACAGCTTCTGGTAGATGGGCACAATACGGGTCTTTTGCATGATCTGTGGTTGAAAGGGGGTTTGAGTCAGGTGAATTATACTCCATGTTGGATGAGGAGCAGACGTACATGACAATGATGACAATCGATGCCCTCTACCTTAAGCTTAAGATCCCTAACGGTATCACTCTTGCCTACATGCACGACAACTTGCTTGAATGGATCCTTCTCTGGTTTGGCTCGCTTTGAACGCCGAGAGCCATAGCTGTCCGATTTGGGCGCAGCCTTCTTTCGTTTGCTAGACTTGGAGGAACTCTCTGCAATGGACAAATGGTCGATATCTGGAGCTGGAGCATTGGCAGATTCAGTCGCCTCTTCTCCGACAATCGCATCGCCAGGCGCATAAATGCGGATGAACAGTGGAGCCGACTCGTAATCCAGTACTCTAACATGATTGTAACAGCAAGTCGATGGCGCAACGTTAGTAGTCCATTCACGATACTTGTCAAAGGAATGACAATGAATACCTTACCTTTTAGAGCGGCATTCCTGGCACACCCCGGGAGAAGACTCTGTACCGTGCTTCGATTCTTGCGGATCGCTCTCTGAGAAGGCTAGTTGACGGTGCATAATCGAGATTTCAGGTCCACCGCCGTATCTACGCGTAGAACCAGGTCAGTGCTGTTTTCATGAGCGCCCACGCGAATACAATTCAAAACATTACGACATACATCGCTTGGAGATAGGCCCACTCTTCAGCTGTGACGACGGAGTAGTCGTCGGTGTTTTGGGCGTCAGTAGTGTCGTCTGGATTGAAGAGGAACCCTCCATGTTCGCAGAGCAGTACATTGTTAACAATCTCCGTAGGTCGCTCCTTCTGCAGTGGCTTCTTAATATAGTCGAGCCATTGCCTCAGAAACTCTAGTGTACGGAAATCAAAATTAATCCCATTAACGAATGACATTGAATGACTAACTAAAGTGATGCATAAAGTATGGAGTAAAA
Organism: Podila verticillata NRRL 6337; assembly: GCA_000739165.1. NCBI lineage: Eukaryota > Fungi > Mortierellomycota > Mortierellomycetes > Mortierellales > Mortierellaceae > Podila > Podila verticillata. Next base: position 2,559,916 of record KN042422.1, read on the forward strand.
CGCATTACTGTCGGACAGGATGTAGTACTGTTCATTATCTTTCATGAGAGGAGGATGCCCACTCCTCATGGCGAGACCAGATAGCTCGATCTAGGGCGAGAAAATGACGTGAGTCGCTGTTTCGCTTAAAGTCGAAATTATGGATGCATGATGTGCACGATCATAGTACCTTCTCCGAGGCGGCTCTACTTGTCACATCCTTCTGGCTTTCCAAGTGTCGCTGCAGTTCATAGAGACATTGAGGACACTCCTCTGCATCGGCGCAAGGCAACTCCAGTAAGCCGAAGATTCTCGTCAATACTTCCAATGCCTAATTGAGGTTAACATGGAAAGCTGACTTTTAATATATCAATGGCCAAGACGCAGATGTTAAGTTTACGAAATACACGAACACACTTACGCTCTTGTTGATGAGCTTCCGTTTGGTTTTGTCCCCTGCGAGATTTGAATGAGGACAAAGGGCGTCACCTAAGAAAGGCTGGGCTACAGGACTTGGATCCTCGCTATTGGAGCCGTGAGGTGGATGAAGATGAGGAGACACCTTGAGCCAGTCATTGAGCCACAACTTTGAGATCCATGCGGCCATTGGACTTCTTGCACCCTTGCTTCGCTTCTCAAACTCATCCACGTCTCGGCGATGGTGGATGCCGTAGAGTTTGTCTGCAGACATGAAAATCGGTATTAAAAGTGTGTAGATTGGACACCTGTTAGAGGTTTGCTGGAGAATGATTACCTTGCACATACACTCCGACGCATTCTTCACAAATATCGTTGGGCGTCAAGAGTGGTGATATGGTGACATGACGACTATCCAAGATCTGTTTCGCTGACTGTATCATAAGAGGAAGAGGAAGTATTGTTAGAGTCGGCTGCGTCTCGGACAATAAAAAAAACGTGTGGGTACAGCGTCACCGACCTCGCTGATCCTCTTTGCCCTTGAAACATGAACTGGAGACAGCTTATGGTGCTCGCAGCAAAGAGATGTAGTGTCAATCACTGGTCCTGAACCTTTGGCACCGGTACTAGTCTCCGTCGACGGGGGTGCTAGTGCGATCTGCTTCGCCAGACATTCGATCGGTACATAGTAGCTGGGATCCTACAGTTGGCATAGTCAGTGAGAACGCGGTCAAAAACAATACTGCCCGGAGTAAGGAATAAATACACGCGTGCCACAGCGCCAATGTTCAAAAATACTAATCTTACGGTGTCACAATTCACATCCCAACATCTGTATAGCGTCCGACATCCCTCTCGGGCAGAATGGAACATCCGTCGCAAGTTTGCTTGGCTGTGTTGAGGAAACGGCAAATCATTAATAAATGCATCACAGCAAGATGCTTGCTTGGATGATATGAAGGAGACATACCGCTCCGAGTAGTCTTTGAGATCCAGCTCAAAGGCAGTGTTGTCCTGTGATACCAAGTTCATCGTTTCTGAAGGTGGAGAGAGTGGTTGTGATTCATGGGTCGGCGTGCGTCTCCTCGTGTATGTCAGCATGTAGGCATTCCTGGAGGATAATGTGCTAATCAAGGTTGGAGGAACGTTGGGTTGAGTAATTGTTAATACATGCAGGTTGTCTCCTTTTGTGGGGCCATTACCCAAATACTTACTTCAATTGCCTAGTGCCATCATCAGCCCCGGATACCATTGTGGTCTTGGAAGCGTTTTTTCCTTTGCTTGCTGCAGACATGTCCGAGTATTCCTCAGGATCGAATAGAGTGGAACTGAACTCTGCGACTTCCTCGTCATTCAAGACAAACCACTTATTAGATCTGTTGAGTGAATCTTTTTAGTTACTACGGATCAATTGTTTTGCAGCTCAATTAAATTAAGCACGTCGTCTGCACGACTTACCTCTTATCCAGAACATGTGCCAGGAAGTGTCCAGAATGTGCGCTTGGTCCGCTGTGAACAAGGACAGCCGTTAGCTCGTAGAGGACCGGCTCTTTTGAGCGAAGAAGACTTGCGAAATCGATCAACTCTGGGAACCGAATCATATCCTTGGACTTTTTCTTAGTCCAAGTGATGTTGTCGTAGATAAACCGCATCAATTGAACATTAAGCACCTAGAAGGACAGGAAAAAATAAGTCAACACAGACAAGGAGCTCAACTGGTCCATCTAAAGGTATAGATAACAATCTGGGCACTTCTCTACCTCTGGCATCTGCTCGATTTTGATCTCGCGAACTGCATCTTGAAGCGAACTGCATTTCGAGCACGAGTATCTACACGTAACAAACCAACTTGTTAGACTTCCGGCACTTTGACAATGAAGTCGATTTCCTGCCATCTTTAGCCGACATTACCTGTCGTTTCCTGATAAGTCTTCGGCCTCAACAAACTCGTCCAAACAATCCATGAGAGTACAATGATTCTTGATGTTGAGCATCAGTTCGAAAAAGTTGCAGTCTCTGGTGGAGGTATTCTTACAGTTCTTGCAGGTGGTATGGTACGAATATCGACCTTGGAACTAAGCAAAGGATAAAGGTGTCTCGATTTAACAAAGCTTTATACCAGTAAAGTCGTCTCGATGCTTCAGCGGCCTTACCTGGTTCTTAATGAAGTTCTGCAGTATCTCGCTCTTCTGTTTTTGCAACTGGCTATCAATACGCGCCATGAACAAGTTGCAGAATCTATGGGTGTGTGAACATTTTGATCAAAAAATTAAGCCCAAATTCATGAGCAACACCCATAATAGAAAAAGACACATACTCCTGAGCATCCTGTTGCATCGAGATATCCAGCTTTAGTGAATTCACCAGAGCAAGTGGGTTATAGATGTCCCTGATGCCTCGATCGAGGAAAGAGAAAAGGAGTTGTAGTTGATAGAGTGCATTCTAGTAGAAAGTTGAAATTAGACTCATGAATCACTCGCCGTATCATCATTACTATCAGCTGGCCAATTACACACCATTGATTTATCTCCTGAAGACTCAAACTCGCTGTTGTATATTGATTTCCTGAATTCGGGGTCGTGGAACCACACTTGGAGTAGAGAATTAGCGTAACATGTCGCGCCAAGATTCTACACGGTTGTAAATGTTGGTAGTTATGTCTAGATATTCGGCTTTGATGATACTTGTAATTTCGTCCGCTAGTCGCATTGGCGGTGGCTACTTACCTTCATCCCTGCTGGTTTGCCCTCAGTTCGCTTCGCAGTCTCAGGATTTGGCTTATCGTCCGCCAAGCTCAGGTATCTGACAACAGCATCTAAAGAAGCAGCCCCATATTCCACAGATTAATCTACAGCCTAGTGCAACGAGAAAGCGTTAGAGTCGTTATTTTGAAAATACCTTCTCGCTCCCACTGATCCTGACCCATGTAGTTCAAACAATGTGGATTGTCCTTGCAGCGAGCTGCACTGCAGCCCGTCGCCTTTGATGGTTCCCGTTTTCCCTCAGGGTCTTTGTAGATATTGTAGCAGTATGGAAATAGGTTGACGTCATTGTTTTTTACGCGCTCTGGAGTCGCGTCATCGATGTTCCTCTCTTGAAGGTCGGCGCAGAGGCCAAAGGCAGATCGAATATGGGCTGGCATCAGCTCGTCGATATGGTTGACAGTCTGACCCACAAAGCGCCATTGCTTGTCGGTCTTTCTCCCTAATGGCGGCATTTGCTGTGAAGCAACTGTGTCGAGGTAATCTTGAGGTAGGTGATGAAGATGTGAACATTACCTTGATGCTGTCTCTTCTCGAACGTAACTCGACTCGTCTCCACACAATGGTGGCCACAAAAACGTGACTGCACAAACCGCACCAGCGATTCTCCCTCGTGCAAGTGATAGATGCTCTCAAGAACATTCTTCTCTTCAACTTCATCCACCTCATCCTCCGTCGTCTACATTCATCACTCGGATTCGCCTGGACCAATGGAATCATATGCGGGATTAGCAGGCTGGGCCATCTTGCCCTCGTTTGTCACCAACGTGATCCAGTCCATCTGGTACTCCATCAAATACCCAGTCAACTCGGGTGCCAAGCCCGCCGCCAACACGCCCAAGTATCGCCGGCATTACAACCGCATCTATTGTGCCGTAGTACTCTTGTACTTGGCCTATACCATCTTGGAAGTAGACAGATCCACACCAACCAACTGCTACGACATGCTGGACCTCGGCGTTCACTCCTTTTCCCCGAAACAACTACGAACCAACTTCCGCAAAGCCTCACTGATGTACCATCCTGACAAAGTCGGTCAACAAGGCGCCGGTAAGTGAATAAAATAACACGGAGTCCTCGGCTAACGACAAAAATACGCGAAAGGGACTTGCCTGGCTAACTGTGTCTCTTTTTGATGGGTATCGTAGAAACGTTTGTTTCCGTTCGTGCTGCACATGAGATCTTGGTTGACCCTGTCACCAGAATGGCCTACGATCGATTTGGGCCAAGCATGTTGTCTTGTCAAGGATGCAAGACTAACAAGGACTACATCAACAACGGCCTATCGTCCTATTATACCTTCTATCTTGGGTCGGGCGTTGTATTGGTCCTTATGAGTGTTCTTGGCAAGGGTCAGTTCGCCCGCTACTGGCGATTCATTGTTCTCTTTGGCATGGCTGCCCTGGAGCTGGCTATGATTCTTCGGCCAACACCCATCACTCTCCTGACATGGGTTATGCCCCACCGTGTCACCTTTGAACAGATCGCCATCCTCCACCAGGTGTTTATCTCGACCTTTATTGCGATTTCACAGATTGGGCCAATCTTGGTGCCCTCCAAGGAAAATGAGCGAGGCAGCATCAAGGATTTGCTGGCCCGCTTGGAGATGCTCACTGTGATGTCCAGTAAGTTGCCACATGCCTCGGTGCATGACCGTGACCCGTCTTTCGCGTTGATTCAACTACTCAATGTTGTAATGCTTTTTTGTCTAATGCTTTTGGCTGCTGCTTGATAGACACGGAATCCATTGTGCAGATGCAAGGCGTGTTCGATGTTTTCAGAGGCGACGAAGAGTGCATGACACAATTGAAGCGACAAATGGGTATTATGGCCTTGGATTCTCGGCTCACTCAGGACCAGCTGTTGAACGAAGCCCGCTCAAATGTCCAGCGTCGCCTCCACCAGAAGAAGGCTATCTAGACATGATTCATTCTTTTGTTTGATCTGGATTTGATAGTGCTGTGCTGGCCATAGAACTCGCAAAAATAAACTTTTTACTTTCGGACCGCTTTTTTTTTTTTTTTTTTTTTGGTATGTGTGTGGGAAGTAACGTCGTCCTCCTTAATCATACCACTCACCAACAAGAACAATTCATTACTCATGTCCACGGTAGTACTGAGCAGCATACCCCTCTATGAGCAAAGGAATATACCGCCACCACGCACGGCCACACTTCCTGCATCCACTGTCCGCACATCACTCATCTACTCAACCAGCATTAATAGCGCCTCATTCCTGCCAAGATCAGCTCTCAGCCATTCACCAGATCATGCCACCAACTTTCAGCAGCTCCTGTTCTTCAGAGAGTGCTTCCAAAAGAATGAGTTTTGGGACGAATGCGCCATCCTTGACAGAATGCACTACAAGAACAAGTCACAGCATAGAGCTGCAGGATACTTTCAACGACTTGCTGAGGTAAAAGAAGCGTTTATGCGAGCACGATTGGACCAAATCCACCAACGAAGTGACCAGATCCTTTAACGAGATACTGACACCCCCTTTTTTTGCAGTGCCGTCGCCTCGTAACGCGGATAAAGGAACTGGATATCAGTGGGTTGACCGACGAGATGGTCAGGAAGTTTTATTCAGGAAAAAGGTATATGTCGACAATCAATCGCCCGTATCGTCAAGACATGGCGTTGTACAGCGACACATACTCACCGTCTCTACATCCTGCCCTCATTGTAGCTTAAAGACTCTAACCAGCGTGAAAGGCACTTGGGACTCCATACCCTATCGCTCAACCGTGGCCTTCACAATGACACGGATCATTGGCATGATTCGTCTTCTGTGCAAGCTACAAAGTGCTCTTCACGAGACGTACGGGTAAGGAACTATACTTTTAGTTCACCGTGTGCATTCTATGCTGACAACTAACCCTGTTAATATGTTGATGATTAGGGCGTTCTATCAACTCATGTCAAAAACACAGTTCATGTCATTTGCGCTGATTGCGATTGGATTCTGTAGTCGACTTTCACTCATCTCTAAAGCGTGGACAAACGAACTCGCCGATGCATATACTCTTCTGGGTACATGGATGAAGACATTCCCAAAAGAGACGCTTACCTCAGGAGACATCGATTACGAGCAACAACTGCCATCTTCCATTGGGATATTCTTCACAGAGACAATACCAGACCTTCCTGCTGATCTACCTGACGTTGCTCTAAAGATTGAGGAGAGTAATCAAGCCGGAGGTAATTGAAATGGCGATTCGTGTGCGGCGCTGAAAGAACAGATCGGTCAATATCTAACGCCAAAACTATGCTACTAGGAATGGACCTGGGAGAAGTCATTTCCAGGACGGAGCGACCCCCAACACCAACAACCAAAGTTGATGCTCCAGCTATCCACAAACCATCGAAAGTTATCCGTGAGAAATCAACCTTTTCTAGTGAGGATGAGGAAGAGACGAGCTCCAAAGACTCCCACGAAAGAGAGTTGGACACAATCTTTGGAATGGCGCCTTCGCCAAAGGAGTTAGCTTCAAACCCTGCGAAGCGAAAAAAGACAGAAGGCTTTGATCTCGAACCTCTGTTTGGAGACAGCAAGAAGCAAAAGATCAAGATTAAAAAGTCTACAGGATCAACGGATATGTCCCGCGAGTCGAGTCCTGCCCGTGGAAAAGTGGTAGTGGAGAAACTTAATAACACTACTGTGGAGGCCAGACGAGCTACTGTTGGAGCCGTATCCAACTTTGACGATATTTTCAAATACGATCAGGCCAAGCCTGTGTCGCCTCAAGTCAAGAAGCCTACTTCAAGCAAGCAAGGGTCTTCTGTAAAGGACAAGAAGAAGGAGATTGACGATATTTTTGGAGGCATTGTCAAGAAGAAAAAGAAGCCGGTGTCAGAGATTGACAGCATATTTGGTCAGCCGAAGAAAAAAACGAAATAAACCACGGATCATTTCTACTACGGTACATTTTTTTCTGGGATCACTTGCTCCATAATCCAGACGTGAAGAAGAAGAAGAAGAAGAAGAAGAAGAAGAAGAAAGAAAAAGACGGACTTTGCATCTACATATTGGAGAATAGAGAAATAGAGAAAGGAATGCGATAATACTGACATGCCTCAAATAGGTAAAGCAAATTGAACAAAATTGTTACGGGAGAATCGAAGTTGAGGTCGATCTGAGGTCGGTTCTGCGGGACTAAGGCCTTGCCGGGGGCGGAAAGGGAGGCAGAAGGAAAAAGGTATTGGGTGTGGAGGGAAAAGAGGTTGTAAGGTAGTCCGAGGCGTCAAACTGACCGCCTGTGTTCGTTTTATTTATACTGATTTTGATAAGGACAAAGATAATTCCGGGCACCATTAAAACCTTCCGCTGACCAAGTCAGCCGGCTCGGAAAGGTAACCCCTCAGTCAGACCAACGGTTCTCGGCACCCAGAAACCGATCATGGGTTATGATGTCAGTTCCTGCTCCAAGTTCGGTCGGAAAGGCTGTGTTCACTGTACTAAAAGAATATAACGTAGAAAAGAATAAAGAAAGTAAAACCATAGGCGAGGGAGAGTACTGGGTCGCGTTCTTGAGACAAGGCGGGGGTCATGGGCTCATCACCGGTCGATGACGATTACATGTATGTATACTGGAACCGGAACAAATACCGTCGCCACGGTCCGAAACACGTAGGGGATCTAGTCCAAAAGGGCGCGTTCCTCACGTGATTGACCATAAGCAGTCAGGGGTACTTGAGTTGGAAAATGGGGCAACAAAATTGTTACGTGCGAATCCGGTGAAGACTCCAAATAAGGCAGTCAACCGTCTTGGCAGCAACACTCACCCAAAGGTGGTAATGAAAGAGAATGGAGAAGTCGGTATAAAAGGTAAGGAAGGGCAAAGATGAATAATAATAATCACATAATAATCATCAAGGAATCGTGGAGTAACAGGAAGATGTTTATGTTGGGTTGGTCGGTGCTGGAGTGGAGTGTGGCCTACGGTCCGGCGGGTGGCTCCAGGAACAATGGCTCGGGGAGACCACTCCCTTTATATACCTCTAAATATTCTATCGGGTTCTACCTCTGCGAGTGCGATATCAACTTCTAAACTGCTAAATGATAGTAATAAAAATAAACAAAACAAAAAGGCAAAGCATCTAGGAGACAATGCTTGTGGGTGAGGATAAGGGAGCAATGTTGAGACGGGTAACTGTGTCGCTCCGGTGGATGGTACGTGTCTGCCGAATGGTGGCGCGGGCACTTAAGGGTGAGGGCAGACAAGGTGAGCCAATAGAGTTAACAGCGAGATTGGCGGGCAACAAAATATCAGCTCGACCAATCAGGTTCGGTTGTCTGCTTCTGTGGCGCAATTGGTTAGCGCGTCTGACTGTTAATCAGGAGGTTGGTGGTTCAAGCCCACCCAGGAGCGGATCATTCATTTTTTTTACAATTTTTTCTTCTGATGGTAACATTTTAAGGCCAAGCGTATCGAATGGTACTCTCGATCACATTTGTGTACTAGTTCTCGAATATTTTTTGTTATCAAACCGAAAGAGATGCACAGCATTACAGTCAAGAAAAGGCTGTTCGGTTGGAACCGCCGATGCGACGCGACGATTGCATGGGAAAGGACAATAGACATCACAGCCAGAGACAAGAAAGCAAAGTCCTGCAGTGGGAATGACGCCTTCAATGAGGAGCCCCGATACTATCTCAGACCGACCGAGGAAGCAATCAACAGAACTGCAGATATGAGCGTGCAGCAAAGCTATCTGGGACAACGGCACCTCCACGTGATGGAGAGGGGAGGAATCAAGTTTATTACGGCAAAGGATCCCGGCTAAGAGACGACCTTCGAGCGCGGAAGGCCACGTGGAGCATGGGGGACACAGTCTTATCCATGCACGCGGTTTCAGGTTGTAATACCACGATTAATGTAGCTGTACTAAACAGCTACTTCGATAGTTCTTTATTTTTAGTCCAGTAGTTTCGACAAACCACTTATTTACAAACTACGAAGTAAATCGTCGCCTGTTAGGGACCCTTTCCTTAAAAAAAAAAAAAAAAGAAAAGACAACTTTAACGCACTAAACCCGCAACACAGGAAGTATGAGATGGAAGATATCCACAGAACTGCCTACAACATCGTTTGGATAGCTATCTTGGACCGATTCGTCTCCATCTGATGGAGAGAGGACGAGGGGCCAAGTTTAAAACATCAGAGGTTGCCGGACAGAAGTGACCTTCGCGAGCGGAAGGCCACATTTATATGGGGATACTTTCTTTCGGACTGGAACTCTCAGGTCTGACTCCTTTGTCTGTTGTTGAGACACGACTTTATTTGTCTGCTACTCATAACAGCGGTTGCGGGCGGTTCTAATGGTCAAAATATATTTGACAACTTCCTTTTTAAACCATGGGCTATAGTATTATGGCAAAGCATTTTGTGGAAATACTTCTAATTAAAGCAGCCCCTGTAAGGGACAAAAAACTATGGAAAGAGACACACAGAGGAGAAGGAGCAGTAGGCAGTGGACGCGGCTAGTCTTTGTTGTTGGAACTGGCTAGAGATCGACTTTCAGCACTGAGGGCCGCATCGAGTAACAGGGACGCTGCCTTCCTGACAAGATTGTATCGTCTGCCATCCATGTATGTGGTGGCGAGTTAGTGACATCATGGTTAATGCAGTCGCCTAACAGCTAGCCTAAAAGCTTCCCTCCACCACCGCGTCAATAAACCCATGACGTGGAAGTGCTTCGAACTAAACCATCACCCGCAAGGGACCTTTGACAAGAAATAAATAACCTCACATACTTTTTCGTTCGTGCGCACAAAAATAATGCAAGTTACGGTGGACTTAAAAAAAAAGAGTGGAGCAAACACCAGAATTTTATTCTCGGCTGTAGATCAGATTCGATGGGTATATTTGGTGCAGATGCTATTTATGTATAGGGGGTTGAAGAGGCAGCACAGCATGTGTAAGAAAAATCTATGCATCTATCGCTCATGCTCAGTTCTTGATGATGGAAGGAGTATTAGTCCAGGGAGATCTTGACAGGGGCATGAGGTTGTCGAGTGCTTTTGGCCTGGAGAGTCCCTGGACTGGGCGAGTGCTGGCAACATTGCGGAGTTGTGGCGACTTCTTGGTTTGGGCCGTGCTGGAGGACGAGCTGTGAATGGAGGACTGAGTGGCCATGGTAGGAAGAGGTGTGGTTGGTTTTGAGCTTTGCGAAAGGTGCGCGGTGGTTGTGTTCTGGCTCCTGTTGGCAGAAGATAGATGAGGATGTCGTTGTTGTTGGTGAGTGAAGAAAAAAAAACTGGGAAGTTAGCCCCTACTTATATTTTTTTGGATAAGCGAAAATAAGAAATTTAAGAACCGAGAAATGGCACCGTTTTTGTCCTCCTCATTCGTCATGACATCGATGTGCATAAAAAAAACCTTATTTCTTGCTCATACACCATGGAACGATGGAACGGCGCGCACTGTTGCTGACAAACGATCAAACGACCACTTCGTTTATTGCTTTGCTTTTTCTCCTCCTGCCCATTTTAGGAATAGTTCATGTCATGGATGTTTGTCAATTGACATTAGTACTGATGTGAACAAGGCCTATGGCATCCACATCAACATACCACCCACAGATGCGGGTGTATGTGCCCTCGATTGGCCAAAAGCTGGTGACATGTTTCACGTTGTTCGCATATCAATGCGAGGTCCTTGGCAGGCCGTGGATCAATCGAATGTCAACCGAATATCAATTGGGCATAAATAAGGTTTCTGGAGCAAAGATCCGTATGGATGGTGCGAAGCAATTGAGATATGGTTGCGCAAACAAAGTATCATGTAAACAAGAATGTAGATGCAAAATTACGGTTTCTTTATTTTCGTTTGGAATACAGAAAAGTATATTAAAATCATGCTAAGGATAGCCTGCCAGAGATGCATGGGTATATTGGATAGGCACAGCGCAAGGATGACTGGGTGTAGGTGTCTTGATCTGGCTCAGTTCTTGATGAGGGTGGGAGTGTTTGTCCATGGAGATCTTGAAAGAGGCATGAGACTATCGATGAGTTGAGTTCTGGAAAGTCCCTGGGCTGGGCGGCTGTTGGCGATGTTACGGAGATGAGGTGCTTTCATGGTTTGATCTTGCGAGGTCATGCTGGAGGAGGAACTACGGATGGATGATTGAGCGGTCATGGTGAAAGTGGTGAAAGTGGGGTTTTTTTTCTTTGGTCCTTGAGAGAGAAGAATGAGGTGGTTGCTGCTGTTTGTTTTTTGATTGGAGCGAGGTAATGTTTTTGTTGTTGTCGTTGGTGTTGATGAATGAAAAAGCAAGTAGAGGAGTCGCCTGTATTTATATTTTTTTCATACCATACGCAGTGACATTTCTCAATGACATCAGTGCCAAACTTAAACCTTAATTGTTTTATCTTTCTTCTCTTTGTCATGACATCAGGCTGCTTCAAACCTTAAGGACCATAATCGCCCCTGCGCCGCTTCCTCTTGCACCACACCGTTGTTGTTGGCACTTTGCTCCGTCGCGCCATGCCTCGTTGTTTTCACTGCGGAACAAAAAAAACGTATAGTGCTTATTTGTTTTGCGCCGTGCACTAGTTTAATATCCATCATGCTCAAAGTTCGGTATTAGAAGAGGATGTTATCCTCGGTTTCGTTAGATATTTTAAGAGATCGAACCTGATGGGAGATTTTTTGTCAAGTGGAATCATTCTCTCGAGAACTTGTGAACGTGTTAATGTTCTTGAGGGGGAAAAAAATTCCTCTAACTTGGCATTGGGTGTCGTCCTTGTGGGTACGGTCCAGGACAACGATGTTTGCTGTGTCCCTGTGATAGATACAAGGAAAGGTTGATTTTCGGTGGCCGCTGGAATTGATTGGGCACTGTATTCTCTTCGATGTGAATGGGGGTTTTGGTTGTTTGTTGATGTTCACTCATGTCGTCGGTATCAAAAGAAGCTAGGAGCAATGAGATGTTTCTGATAAGGTAGATCAAGGTGGCCACTGCACAGTTCCCTTTTCTCTGAGATCTGAGGGTAAGACTCAGGATGACTCAAAGTGAATGAGAGCTTGTGCTCTTGCCGCAGAGAGGTGACTCTTCCATGCACATAATCAACTTGGTTCGTTTGCCTGGTATCCAATTGCTCCAAAACATCCAGAGCATGGAACGGCAGCTCCTCATCGCAGTTGATGGTGAATATTGGTTCACAGAGAGTATATAAAACTCGTCTTTGTGTCACATTGGCTTAAGTCTGCCCATCTGTCCACTAGATGAGATCGCTTTCAGTGTATTTTCTTACCTCCCTATCTCCCTACCTGCTCGTCCTGTGCGATGTGATATTCACAAATATTACTAAGAGTCTGCCTATCCAAGGCTGTTGAGATAAGTCCAGGTATACTATAATATTGCGCGTCCACGTGGATCCAAATGTCTAGCATGGAGAGTAACGAGCAACCAAACGCTATTCATGTCCTCAGTGTGAAAAGTAAAAAACTGCTTTCCTCTGGATGAGGGAAGAGGTTTGTCAGCACTGAAACAATTAAGGTTTAAGTTTGGCACTGATGTCATTGAGAAATGTCACTGCGTTTGGTATGAAAAAAATATAAATACAGGCGACTCCTCTACTTGCTTTTTCATTCATCAACACCAACGACAACAACAAAAACATTACCTCGCTCCAATCAAAAAACAAACAGCAGCAACCACCTCATTCTTCTCTCTCAAGGACCAAAGAAAAAAAACCCCATTTTCACCACTTTCACCATGACCGCTCAATCATCCATCCGTAGTTCCTCCTCCAGCATGACCTCGCAAGATCAAACCATGAAAGCACCTCAGCTCCGTAACATCGCCAACAGCCGCCCAGCCCAGGGACTTTCCAGAACTCAACTCATCGACAGTCTCATGCCTCTTTCAAGATCTCCATGGACAAACACTCCCACCCTCATCAAGAACTGAGCCAGATCAAGACACCTACACCCAGTCATCCTTGCGCTGTGCCTATCCAATATACCCATGCATCTCTGGCAGGCTATCCTTAGCATGATTTTAATATACTTTTCTGTATTCCAAACGAAAATAAAGAAACCGTAATTTTGCATCTACATTCTTGTTTACATGATACTTTGTTTGCGCAACCATATCTCAATTGCTTCGCACCATCCATACGGATCTTTGCTCCAGAAACCTTATTTATGCCCAATTGATATTCGGTTGACATTCGATTGATCCACGGCCTGCCAAGGACCTCGCATTGATATGCGAACAACGTGAAACATGTCACCAGCTTTTGGCCAATCGAGGGCACATACACCCGCATCTGTGGGTGGTATGTTGATGTGGATGCCATAGGCCTTGTTCACATCAGTACTAATGTCAATTGACAAACATCCATGACATGAACTATTCCTAAAATGGGCAGGAGGAGAAAAAGCAAAGCAATAAACGAAGTGGTCGTTTGATCGTTTGTCAGCAACAGTGCGCGCCGTTCCATCGTTCCATGGTGTATGAGCAAGAAATAAGGTTTTTTTTATGCACATCGATGTCATGACGAATGAGGAGGACAAAAACGGTGCCATTTCTCGGTTCTTAAATTTCTTATTTTCGCTTATCCAAAAAAATATAAGTAGGGGCTAACTTCCCAGTTTTTTTTTCTTCACTCACCAACAACAACGACATCCTCATCTATCTTCTGCCAACAGGAGCCAGAACACAACCACCGCGCACCTTTCGCAAAGCTCAAAACCAACCACACCTCTTCCTACCATGGCCACTCAGTCCTCCATTCACAGCTCGTCCTCCAGCACGGCCCAAACCAAGAAGTCGCCACAACTCCGCAATGTTGCCAGCACTCGCCCAGTCCAGGGACTCTCCAGGCCAAAAGCACTCGACAACCTCATGCCCCTGTCAAGATCTCCCTGGACTAATACTCCTTCCATCATCAAGAACCGGGATTGAATGAACTTGTTACTACGGGCCTCCGCATATTCTTCTCTGAGCAAGCTGTAATGGCCGCGCGCAGTAAACTTTCGTCGGTTGACCCAAGGTTATTGGAAGTTCCTAGCCCGGAATGCTAGCTGCCTGCTTGCAGCATGTGATAGTTATCACGTCGTTTAGCAATAAACCCTTACTTTTTTTCCCGCTTGTTCCTCTTAGCTGTAATGCCAGAGTAGCTTAGACGCGTTAGGGAAGACTTTTCTGACAAATGTGTCTTCTAGAGTCTCCACTGGTATTGAGAGGAACGAGGCGATGGTGTCTTACAAGACACCATCTTCCATTACGACGAACGCGCTAAAGTACTTTTAACTTTGTTTGTTTCTTGCGAGTCGCCTTGCACAAACCGTCAACGTGCTCTGAATCTACCTTTTGAGGGGATAGCTAGAGGACGCTGTCGAGGGTGATGTCATTAGCCAAGGCGCACAAAACGAGAGAAGGAATATTTTCCGGCAGCAATGTTTCTTGGCGTGTCTGACACTGTGACATCCTGCGAAAAAGGAAAAAAAAAATAAGAGCGAGGCAAGGATGAGGGAAAGAGGCAAGCATTGCAACCACTATTCCTCCAACCATTGCTTACCTGGGAAAGGGCACACAATGGATCCAGATACCCAACATCCCTCTTGCTGAGTGAGCAAGAGCGATTCACCCAAAGTACCTTCGTGGCTTTGGCCCCCATCCGCCTCCACTGGCATTAACACACATTTGCGTCCACGGTCATTGGCTGGATTTAGTTATCCAGTGGGGAAAACAAGGAAGCAAGCTCGGAATTCTTCTTCATTACATCGATGTTGTCAGTGATCCGTCATATAAAAAGGCATCATGTTCTTCGTCCGACCCTCCAACATGCCTTGCTTGCACCTTACACCATCCCACCTCCTTCAACGAATTGTCTCCATCCATCATCCTAGACCGTTGCTTGCTTTGTACTCTCGTGCAAACACATCGCTCGATATACCCTCACAACGTTCGTGATACTTCCAACTCACATACACCCCTGTCATCCCTGCAGCCTGCTTTCTTCACTGCAAATTAGCCTAAAACACTCATACCATGGAGGAGCACGCACTCGACGCCCACAGTTGGCTTGTTGTGGTCACGTTCATGATTGTGATCATGCTTGTCATTCGCCCCGTCAAGATCCCTCTTCCCATCCCCTCTTTCTCTTCATCATCAAAGACATCAACTTCGCATTCATCAACACAACAACCCGGCAACAATGATCCCCCCAAGCCAGAAGAAACAGAATCAGACTCGACAGAGGCACCACTGCCCGTAGCAAAGACACACAAAAAGTTTCCTTTCTCACTCACTCTCGATATTGCAACCGCGCCAGTCTTCGGAGTTCTGCTCTTGCTCGCAACCAGGTCGATTGGCGGACATACTCTCAAGAATGGCATCGTCGGTGCACCCGATAGTGGTGTTGAGCCATATTCCGTCATGATCCTCTTCTTTTCTCTGGTAAAACGTCGAACAGAATTTGCTGCATAAGTGTGATGGTCCCAAAAATTGTAACCTTTTGCTGAATCTGAACACTCCATAGGCTTACATCTGTATCAGTCTCGATATGACTGGCGTCTTTCAATACGCTGCCTTCTGGATCTCTCGTCGCGGCAATGGAGGTGGGCAGAGGATCTTCTTCTCGTTCTTCTTGCTCTCCACCATCATGAGTGGACTGACCAGCAACGACGTGGTGATCTTAACCATGACTCCGTTCCTGGTCTACTATTCCCATGCCGTTGATCTGGTTACCCCGGTCGCCTTCCTCATGGCTGAAATCCAGACCGCTAATATTGGCAAGCACCACATATCATCCTTCATGTTCATTACGACAAAAGCCTTCCTTCTGTCGATCAAACTAACACACTCTTGGACATATTTATCTTTCCGCACCACTGCGTAGCCTCCATGGCACTCTACATTGGCAACATCACCAACGTGATCGCGTGCCAGGCTTACAAGGTCTCATTCCTAGAATACAGTGCCTGGATGCTGATCCCATGCTTTGCCTCCGTCGCTGCCTGCTATCTCATGCTCCGCATCAGCTTCCGTCATGAAAAGTACATTCCCAAGTACGTCCGAATCCCTGATGTCGATCCCCGGTCCTGCCTTGTCGACCCCAAGGGCGCCATTTTTGGTTTTTCTGTCCTGGTCTGCTCATTGGCATGTTTGATTGGCACGTCGTTTGCTCACGTCTCGGTCTGGATAGTGACAGGACCCTTTGCCCTGCTGACACTCATCCGGGACACTTGGTACGACTACAACGGCAACTTCAAAGGGCCTCAGGCGGCAAGTCTTGTCGGCCCATCCTACAGGTCCGAAGATGCCGACACTAGGGCAGAGACCTCACTCGGTTCGGATAACTTGGTAGGGTCGGATAACTTGGCAGAGCAAGGATTTACCAGTGCGGTGCCCGAGAAGAGTATAGTCCAACCAGTCGTTATTCTCGACACGACTGTATCGATCCAGGATGATGGCGCCTCCACTTTGGACTCTGAAAAATCCAAACGGTCAGTTGCTGGCTCCATTCTTGAAAAATCGAATCCTCCTCACAGCCCTCAGCTGTATGCTCCAGCGCAAGAACATCCTGATGCAGAGAATGGCAATATTGCTTCTCTCAAGGACTCGATCCCTACCTCTGAGCAGCAGCCACATCAGAAGGCCGCAAGAATGGGAAGATTCGAGCGTCGATTCCCACTTCTCCACGCCATTGCGATCCGTATGCCCTGGGCAATTCTGCCGTTCACCTTCAGCATGTTCGTCATGGTGGAGGGACTCTCGGAATCCGGCTGGATCGGTATTTTCTCAAATTGGTTCACCTACCTGGTGCCCAACTACGTTGCAGCTGTGTACGCGGTCGGTTTTGTGTCAGTGCTGCTGTGCAATGTCTTCAACAACGTGCCCATGACTATTCTCGTGGCTCGAATCTTGCAGCACCCCAACTTTGCTGGCTCTACACTGGCAACACCCGAGGTTGTCAAAGGGTGTCTGTTCGCGCTGATCGTTGGAAGCAACTTGGGCGCGTGCACTACCTTGATCAGTTCCCTGGCCGGTCTGAT
Organism: Podila verticillata NRRL 6337; assembly: GCA_000739165.1. Taxonomy (NCBI): domain Eukaryota; kingdom Fungi; phylum Mortierellomycota; class Mortierellomycetes; order Mortierellales; family Mortierellaceae; genus Podila; species Podila verticillata. The sequence goes on from KN042422.1 coordinate 2,577,085, forward strand.
GTGGGACTCGGTACTGAAGAACAAGAACTCGAGCGTCGGGTTCTGGGGATTCTTCAGGTGGAATATGGGTGTCATGCCAGTTGTCATCTTTGTTGCGCTCTCTGTCGTGGTGGCTGAGTTGGCGATAGTGTACTAGTCGACATCTTTCTTAATGTCTTTTCTTAGCATATCATTAACAAGCCACATCAACATTTTTGTTTGAACATTCTGCTATTGATACAGGAGTTGACTCCCAACATAGAGACTCATGGGTGAGGTGGAATGGTGGGATAGTCAACAGAGTCACAAAATTCTTCACCAGTCTCTGACGGTGTGCAGGCCGTCCTCGTCCTCCTCCACGTAGAACGTTGGGAAGGCGACAATCGGCCGAGCGAACAACAGACGCGTTGACAGCTGGTAGAACTTTCCATGAATGATCATTCCTGGCTCCAGAAGCGCAGCAATATCAGCCTCCATATTGAGATGCAGAAGATTCCGGTCGGTGTTTGGGTGTAGCGGCTTTTCTGATCCATTAGACATACACTCTTTCAGTTGGACCTTGACGAACTTGGGCAAGGTTCTGTCCATGCCAAAAGTGCCAGTGTTGCTTTTCAATGGCTCTGAAGCTTCCAATTCGCCTTCCGCGATTGTTTCCGTGGACGTGGTCAGTACTCGCTTGGGCAGCTCCTGCTCCACGACTTTTGCCCACACGAATCGGAATGAGTCCACCTTAGCGTCCTTGGGCGACTTCAAGATCGCAATCTGTTCCAGCACTTCGAGCGACTCGTCCGGCAAGTCGTCGAGCGCATACTCCTTTGTGAAAAGGATTGAGCACGACAAATGAAACACGTCCGGCATCCGCTGGTTGAACTCGTTGCAGCGTGGTGTTTCAGAGTGGGCCTTCACTGCAATCACAAGCGCCTCCTCGATCTGGTCCTGGTATTCTGGCACAACGCGCTTCGCAAGAAGGTACCGCAAAAATGCTGCCACGATCCTGGGTGCCAGATCAAAGTAGACCGGGTCCGTCCAGCCTGCGCGTTTGAGGATGAAGGACGACAGAAACGCGCTGACAACGTACATAAAGTCGACTTGGGTGTACAGCACTGGAGGTCCTTCTTTCGTTGCTGCTGAGACTGAGTATTTGGGCGCCACAAACCTGGGTGTCACGTCGCCGTGGTCATCCATGCCGCCGTAGCTAAAGTACTTGGCCAGGATCTGGCTCGACATGGGCGAGAAGATCCTGTTCTTCCTGAATCTCTCCATCGCAGTGCGGAATCGCGAGTCTGCTGAAGTGGACCTATTTTATTTGTGAATTTCGACGATTACAGTTGTCAGACAGTGGATTTGCGTCATTAAAGCAACATGCACAAGTGTCATCGAAAAATGGACTTACGTGTCATAAACAACTTCTGCATCTTCGGCTTCTTCCACAAAGTCCTCAACTCGGGGCAGATTCTTTTTCTTCTTGTTCCTTTTCCTTTTCTTTTTCTTTTCTCCTGCGGCCGTTTCGGCTGGGCTCTGTTCTTGCTCCGAGTCTTGACCATCGTTTGGTACCTCATCCAAGCTCAGGTCTAATCCAGGGTCAAAAATAGGTTATTTTCGCACATTAAGCTTATATTATGAATAACAGCGGACCATAATACGTACCATCTAGTGCTGACGAAAGGGCTTCATCCTCAGGCAGGCAGTCGTTCTCTTGCGCGTTATTGATTTGGGTGACCGTCTCTGGTCCTGGGGCGTCTTCGGGCCAGTGGTATACGTCGTCAAAGTCCTCCACGTCCTGAATATCGGTATCGGTGTCCAAGATCGTGTTAAACGGTGCGCCCATGTCGCTGTCGGCATCAGAGTCGTTGGGCTCGGCATTCAGCTCGAGGTTTGCCAACTGTTGAATTAGGAGCTGACGGAACTGCCTATTGTTTCGTCACGTCGTCCCCACAGAAAGAATAAAGAAAAAGCGTTAAAAGTGAGTGACAATGCATGCTGGTACGGTATGATGCCAATGAGATGATGTATGCCAAAGGCTTGTTGCCATTCTTACTCGAGTTCCTGTTCATTCAATGTCTCCATGTGCAAACAAAAGTGAGGTGTGTGTCCATGTGTGAGCCTGAAAGAAAGAGCATGCTAAGGCGAAGACAAAAAAAAAAAAAGACTGTCACGATAGGCACTGTCGATCGTTAAAGCACGTCTCTTCCTTTTTGTGGTTTTGCTCCTCACTCATTCCCACGGACCATGCATCTTCATGACTCACCTCATCTCCATCTTTGAGATTCCACATATCCTTGATAGTATCTGTGGCTACTGGCTCTCCGCCACCTCACTGTCTGCGTCCGTGTCAGCAAACCATGGTCCAGTCATTTCCTCCCAGCCCTCTATCATTCACTTCACTTTCCACTGAAGCTGAGCTACGGCACATTGCCCCAAAGAACTTCAAACATGTACAGACGATTACAACCGCCACTCTCAGCGGGCCGTTATGGGACGACTACGAAACCTACTCGCTCCCAAACATTAGGGAACTACAGCTGCACTGGCGCCATGTCAACTATGTCAACACAGAGCGTTGCATCCCAAAAGGTCATATCGTTCTTGGCCATCCACCCATCGCTCTGTTATTTGGATCTTTCGGTTCAGGGCATCTCGCAAGAGACGTTCGAGAAAGTGGTGAAGGCCATTACCGAGCATCCGGGTTTGCGATCCCTCCGGCTGATGCTCTCCTTGGAAATTACGCAGTTGCGTCTCGACTGCCTATTTTCGTGTATTACGCGTCTTGAAACCCTTTCTCTGCATCTCCAGGGCACATACCATTTTGCAGAGGCTGACCCAGGACTGGAGACGTTTCGAAAAGTTATCACCGAATCGAGTGTAAGCTGGATCCGAACACTGCAGATGACGATTGAGGATCCAGCATTGGAGGAGGTGCTCTTCCCGACCCTTGTGACCCGACTGCCACTGCTAGAATCAATCGACGTACCATATCTTACCCTCTCTAGTGAGGAGTTGGATCCGATTACGGCCTGCGTCCGAGAGAGCTGTCCTATCCTTAAGTATCTCTCATTTGGATCCCACGCGGATGCCAATATCTCGTACCCGAGCTTCCTCAAGGCTTGCCAAGGAGGGTTAGGAACGCTCAGAATCCAGCATGACGACCTGCCCTATTATTCATTGGTGGACGCCATTGTTCCACCACATGCGCAGACGTTGACGTCGCTTGTATTCACTCTAGTGACATCCATCGATCCTGAAACACATGGATTTTTTTTATAGTTGCCCTCGCTTGGAGTTCTTCGAGAGCCAAATCAGTCTGAACTGTCGACCACGCAATATCACCTAGAGCCATGTAGACGTCTTCACGCAGCAGTTCCAACGAACCTGTACATGTGTTCGACTCAAGACACTGCAGCTCGAGTTTCTCACAGACGAGGCACGCCTATCTCAGTATGTCGACGGCTGTGATCTAGTTTGTGAAGACCGTTTAGCGGACGCTGCGACTGGAGATGGGTCGATGATGGACCAGTTCCTAAGCTATCTTTTTTACTGAGACAGGAAAGCTTGCGCAGTTGCAAGAGATCCATTTTTTTTTGACTGAAGAACGGTCGCCCAACTTGTTCAGTCGAAACCACCAGCTGCGAAGAGTGTCGACAATGCATGAGGTTTGCTTGAAGTACGGTTTTGTGGGCGCAGACGAAGCTGATTGGATCCTGCAGCATTGGCCTGTAGTTGCTGAACTATGTGGGTTCCTTCGCGATGCAAGACCTGAATTCCAGAGTTTGCTGATCGAGAGACAACCAGGGCTTGTTTTTGAATAAAGCCCCCATGCACTCAATTTTTAAGTTTGCACCGTCACCAAGACTGTAGATTTTATTCTCATTCTTTTTGTTCCTCATGACTCGCTCCGTCTCCATCGTTGAGATCTAAGCAGGCGCCCACGAATTTTGCATGCATCTTTCAGTGTATTTCGAAGCTCCACAGCTTTAGCCTAGGATTTTGGGGTCCCCGCCCACGATTTCAGGAGTGCATTCAGCGATGGTCTCGAAACTTTGAATATAGTACATCTGTGATCCTGCTTCATAGGCAACCATGTCCGTCGAAGTGTTTTTTTCCTAGGATTCGCGCTCGTCGAAAAAGCTGGTGCCCTGAACCTTTGGGCAAAGGCATGTGGATGTGTTGAGGGGCGCCGGCATTGAAAATTTTAGAGTTTACGCGGCTATGAATAGTCACTCAAAAGACACAGCCCTCTTTTGAAATGACGAGGTCTTGGCCCGAAAGTACAAAATGTCAGGAACGGTCGGAATAATTTTGTTGCACCTATTTGGAAAGGAACAAGATGTCCCTGTGCCATGTTGTTGAGCACAAAGGTGAGCTTCTTTTTTTGATTCTTTCATCCTCATCGCCGAACAGAACTGACAAAGAAGTGGGCGTAAAAGTGAGATTGAGAGAGAGAGGAGTAGTATGAGCTCACTGCTCTGGATGAGTGGGCGTAAGACAACAACCGAGCCCTCGCTGAGTTTCGTTTGACAAGAGAGAGAGAGAGAGTGTGTGTGTGTGTGAGATGGTGATGGTTGGCTGGGTAACATGAAGGGGCAAACAAACTATCTTGCTTTCCTTCCCTGGCAGTGGCTATGTCTTGCTGGCCAGGTTTGCTGTTTGCAACAAAGTTTTGACTTTATACGCGTGTTGTTAGTCAGGTTGGGATTTGCGGGCTGTTGCTTATCTGAGTGGAATGCAGGGGCATGACCTTGTTGACCTGACCTGGGTAACAAGAAGAGAAGCACAAGAAATGTTCTTGATCATTTTTTTTAGCGCGTGTTTTTGGCTGAGTTGTCGAAGGTAAAGTGGAGAGTACAAGCGTTTAGTCATCTTCATATGTATGCCGTCTTCGTTTTTCTTTGTTTTTGCAAGACTGACACAGGTTTGCACGTTAATTTAAAAACAATAAATTGCATTTACTTTGGGATCCCTGGACCCTATCAGAAAGGACGAATTGGCGCCACCACCCCGCTGAGCGTTCATGTGTACATTTTGAACGTTAGAGCCACCATCTCCACCTTTTGGCCGTAGAATGAGGCATATTTTGGCGCCAAGAAGAGGAAGAAGAAGAATAAGCGGAAGAGTGCTGTAAAAAATGGGAAAGGAGAGATGATGCATCGAGTGCATCGGGTGCACAAAGGAAACGTATTTTTAGCCTCGAAATGTCTCAACACTCCAAGGTAAAATGGTAAGGGTGGGCTGTGGGGGAAGAGACGCAAAAAGACGTATAAAACTGCTGGTCTTGTTGTTGTTGTTTTTTCATCACTTCATTCCAATCACCATCCCGCACACTCTCCATCTTTCAATCAAAGCCTCTTCATTTCTGTACATATACATACATCCTCACGCACATCCCACATACCCCACTTCACACTCTCCTTGACTCTAACCCGCAAATAGCCTCCACGGAGAAAGCACAAACTACTCTTTTACGACACATATCATGGCCTCATTAAGATCAAGGGGACTGGCCTTCATGGCTTTCCTTCTCTGCTTCCTCGCCACAACCGTTTTTGCAGCACCCGATATCACTGTCACCGTCCCAACTGATCTTGGTGGTAGGTGATGTTCGACATGGGTTTGAACCAGAGTTGTCCTTCTGCATAGATAGGTGGATGGATGGACGGGGCACGACGGACAGTATTTGAGTCCAGTCGACGCAAGGATTGGCGAAAAATAAAAAAAGGAGAGAGAAAGTGAGGCATCCAAAGAAAGAAGAGGAGATGATGGCCTCGGACAAATAGAATATCTCGACACTCTCGATGTGTGCGGTGTATTGTTCCTTCTCATCGTCGTCTTCTTACTACCGACGGGCATCCTCTTGCTTTCCACACGCTACTTCTTGCTTGCAACTAACTAATGTCTCTTCATCACTTGTACACTATCCAGAAACAACCAAGATTACTATCAGTGGAACCATTGCCGCCATCGTGCTGATGGTGGCTGGCTTCTTGTTTGCTTTCTTTGGACACAAGTTCTTCAGGATCACTCTCTTCCTCTCCGGTTTCTACGTTTTCAGTATGTCGAATGTTCCCGTTTTTCTATTTTGAATGTTTGCCCGTGAAAGCTTCGCCATGCGCACTGCAGTGTGGCAGTGTCGACCGTTGTTGTCTTCCCGAGTTAACCTTGTTGCTTTTTCTCCAATTTCTTCAACTCTCCATAGGCACATTGGCATGGATCGCACTCAAGAACGCTGAGCCAGCTGCAGGATATGGCTCCAACGCACAATGGATCTACCTTGGAGTGTCGGCCGCGGCTGGTATTCTAGGAGGCGCACTCTTCATTTGTTTCTGGCGCCTCGGATTTGCTGCCATCGGTGCCATTGGTGGATTCTACCTCGCCATCTTCATTCTCTCCTGGGCCAAGGACGGCGTCATTTCTTCAGGAGTTGGCCGCACCATCTTCATCGTTGCTTGCGTCATCATCGGTATCGTCCTCACGTTCTTCATCGAGCGCCATGTGGTCATTCTGGGCACCGCTATTGTTGGCTCGGGCTCGTTCTTTGTCGGTCTCGACAACTTTGTCAACACCGGCTTCGCGGGCGCCTTCACTGCCTTCCTGTCGGGCAAGAAGCTTGGTGATGGCTACGAGGTCACGGGCAAGGTGTACGGTATGTTGGCTGGTACCTTGGCCATGATGGTGGTTGGTGCTTGCTTCCAGTACTATAAGCACCGCGGCTCGTTCGTCCCCAAGACTCACCGCCCTCACCACCAGGCTACGCCCTCTTACCAGCACGTCTAAGTCGTGGGGTCTCTTCTCTGTCATATATTCGCATATCTTTTCCACCCATATTACTTTTGCAAATAAACGCCATTTTTTTCTGAGCTGAGATAACATCGAATCGAGACGGAGTGTGGATCCAAGCCCTGACCCTTCCTTTCCCCCTCTTATTTCTCCTTCGAAGTGTCCTCTTCTCACCTTAGCCCCATAGTTCATTCATCTTCCATCGCCATGCTCGTCAAGGAATCTCACGTCGACCTCCAGACCTCTTCTGGGTTAATGAGGACTTACATCTACCAGCCCAACCTGCCCAACTACCCCGAGGCCAAGTTCCCAGGCGTAGCCGTGTTCACTGGTAGAGCATTTATTCAGTTCTGTCCAATGTTAATTCAACGAGTGAGAAAAGTAGTGCATTACGAATCCAAAGCGGTAGTTAAAGCCTTTTTTTGCTTCTGAAAACAACATAGAGATCTACCAGGTCACTGGCCCCTTGGACCGCTTCTGCAGGTACCGAACGATCTGGCTCTTTTTTCGTTCCCACACTTTCTGAGTCTTGGAGCACATCCAAAGGAGTCCTACGCGTTTTCTGACTCGGTTGACATTCTTCTTTGGGTCTTAGACAAATTGCCAGTCAAGGATATATCGTAGCTTGCAACGAGTCCTTCCACGAGTTCGAGCCACTGGGAAGTCCTCTGGCTTACGATGTTCCTGGAACAGGTACCTCACTTATTCGATAGAGTTAGTGTTATTCAGACTTCGAACCAACATCAAATCTTGCTGTGCACTAGATAAGGGAAATTTTTACAAGATCGAAAAAGAGCTGGGCGCCTATGACGAGGACGCCACCGTTGTCATCGACCACCTCATGAGCCGCCCGGACTGCACTGGCAAAATTGGTGCTACTGGCATGTGTCTTGGTGGCCATTTGGCGTTCCGTGTAAGTTGTCTTTGCGAAAACGGTATATCTTGGGCAACGCTCGCTGCCACTCATTCATTTACAATTCTTCTTATTTAGGCTGCCTTCGACCATAGAGTCTTGGCAAGCGTCTGTTACTTTGCGACCGATATTCATAGCGAGACGCTGGGCAAGGGCAAGCAGTCCAACAGCTTGGCCCGTGTCCCCGAGATCCAGGGCGAGGTTGTCATGATCTTTGGAAAGCAGGATAACCATGTCCCTCGTGCAGGACGCGACCTAATCCGCAAGACTCTTGAAGATGCCGACGTCACCACCACATTTTTGGAAGTCCAGGCACAGCATGCGTTCATTCGCGATGAACTGAGCAAGGGAAGGTATACCAGAACATAAGACGAGAAGACATGTTGCAAGCTAAGCGTACTCCATACAAGGAGACTCACGACGTGTTTATTTTTGACCGCAATTCGATTTAGATATGATGCGGCGATCTCCAAGGTCTGCTTCGAGCTGCTGTTAGAGCTCTTCCACAGGAACCTTCACCTTGACCTCGGACCACAAAAGGGCAAGATCAACACCAAGGACCTGCCATTGGTGTGCTGAGCAATCCGTTTACAAGTCGCATTGTGTACATAGCCAATCTTTTCAAGAAATGTCTATAAAATTTGTTCTAAGCGAATACAGAAAAGTCGCTTCGTTCTTCGCCATTAAATGCAATTGTCCTAAGCCGCTTCAGTTGTTTGACTTGCGCAAACATCTTTTCCTGAAACTCTCGAATGTCGTCTAAGATGGTGGTACCAGGATACTCTTCATCGTTCCTGCGGCCCGTTGATGGCATTGTTGACACTGTTCGCTCCAGCTGCTTCTTGCGCACGCACTCAACACTCGCTTTATATACCCATTCCGAATGCGCTTGCGACACATCCATCAGCAGCTCACTCATCTTGAGCGGCAGGAACATGTCCTCACAATTTGCGGAGGTGTCCACGACGACGTCTCGCTTGGAAACAAATTCAGATTCTCGCTTCACAGGCCGCTTGATCCCACTGTATGCAAATCGCTCGAGGTGTGTGCAGCACCAGGGCTGCAAGAATAGGACGCACGCCTGACCAGGCGACAGCATGGGTTCGTTGAAGCGTAATATACTGGCATACTCGAGCTGGAATACGCGCAAATGTCGGCAGGTTGTCAACATCTGGAGGGTGTTCTTAAGATCAGCCGTGAGGCTCGACGAGTCCTTAGTCTCAAAGAGGGTAAACTCTAACGTATCCAGAAAGTCGAGGGTGCAAACAGCGAGAGTCATATCTGAGTCCAAGGTCAGACTGTCCATCTTGAGCCCAATCGGCCACCACGATGCTCCTTCGTCTTCGTCATGTGGCGCCGATTTCCCCTGCTCCTTGCCGTTGATAGTTTTGATGTATCTGCTTGCAACAGTGGTTGGCAGAAAAACGGGAAGCGAGTGTAAATCATAGGTTTTGTCCGTGTTGTAATGGAAGAACTTAAGGCCGGGGCAGTTCCTGGCCAGGCACTCGGACAATCGTTGGTTTTTGTCGACGCAGACCACTGATTTATCTCCGTTGATCTGTACCCGCTCAAGGCTGGTGCATCGAGAGACAAACTCGCCGAGGATGGGGTCATTGTTGACAAGGCTCTGACTGATTTGCAGCTCCTTGAGCGCTACTTGCTCAGGCACAGTCTTCTCGGCCATTTCTATATTTGCCAGTGACATGATGGGGTCCAAGAAGGACACATTTGAGAGTACCAGCGACGTCAATCCACATCTGCCTGCCGTCGATAAGGTGTTGAGGACGATCAATAGTTTTCGGTGGTTCAGCCTGCAGCCCGAGATCTGGAGTACTTCAAGTCTTGGCAGTTGACTAATCGCGTCCAAGCTCGAGTCTGCAATCTCCTGATAGAACCCTCCCGAAGCCCAACAGACCTTGGTAAGCCGTTTGTTGGCCTTGATCAACTCTTCCACGCCTCCGACCCAAGGTGATAGTGTCAATTGCACCAAGTTCTGACATTCTGCAAATGTTCCAGCTTGGCCGCCAAAGTTGTGGTGGTGATTAAGGACACGGATCCAGTGGGCGTTCTGTTTGAGGACGTGGACTGGGACAACGTTCATGACGGAGTCGTCAAAGGAGTGCCAAACCAGGGGCATCATGACGTTATACCAGAGACGGGAGACTCGAGTGCAGCGCAGGATCTGTTTTGGAGAATAGCGAACAGTGACATAGGTCGAGAATTGTGGGATCGCATGGCCAATCTTGACTAGGATCTCGGGGATGTCCAGGGCCGAGGGTTTGTGAACTGTGGTTCGCAGGGCAATCGGTTTGTGTGGTGGTGAGATAGTGGAGATGAAGTCCGCGGATATTAGTGTTGGCTGTGGCGATTTGACTGGTGAAGTGGTTATCGCGACTGTGATGGTTGATTGTGCTGTAACGGCTGTAGCTGTGGAGTATTGTTGAGTTGTGGTCTTGAGAGCTGATGGCTGTGAGTCCTCATTGGACTTGATTCGTTTGTGGAAGGGGTTGAAAAATTTCCATGACTTTGTCATTCGAGTGGATGTTCTAATGCAGCAGTGGTTTGTTAATTGAGACGAGTGAAGTCGTTGAGAGAGTGTGTAATTGGTCAATGGAAATGTCGCGGTTCGAGGACAAAGGGCGAGTGAGCAAAGAAAAAAGGAGGTCAGTGAGAGCTGATGTGTGGCAGTGCCACAGAGGAAATGAACTCCACGGCCAAGTGCAAAGCTTCGCCCATGGATACGTCTGTCCTTGACTCAAAGCGTCTTTTGTCTCTGCCCTATGTCCCATGCCCCACGCCCATATCCCTCTCCCATATTCCACTCCAGTCTCATGTCCGATCACCATTTGTGTATGTAATGTGCACTTGTGAACGGTCATTAATTTGCCCGATGCCCTAAGCAAGCGCCCTCTAACCGAGCTCAAGGTCATTATGCAGTAATAAAATAACCGATTACATTTTGTGGAGGAGCTTAATCACCTTTTTGTCTCTCTCTTTTCATCCTTTCCCCACTACCCCCCCCCCCATTCCCCACTCACACTATGCCGTCTGTCCATTCTTCTCTTTCGGCTCGTCCACCCACTCTGCTCTTATCTACCATCCTCGGAGTTGTCATCAAGATCTTCAAGCAGTATGGCACCAAGGCTCTTGGCACCTATCTCCTCTACATCCTCTTCAAGTACCGGAACACAGCTTTGGGCGTACGGCCTCGACCCGAGCTAAATTGTCCACGAGGGCTCCCTCTTCTCGGCAACACTGTTGAGTTACTGACCCGGTGCCGAGAAGAGAACTACCAAATCCAGACAAAGTTCCACCAGAAGTATGGCCGCATCTACGCTATGACAGTCCTTGGTCTCGGCCGAGTCTTCAACGTATCTGAACCCGAGGCCATAGACCATGTCCTCCGAGTCAACTTCTGGGCATATGAAAAAGGGTAAGGGCATCAGTCGTGCAAGTTCTTAGAACGGGGAGAAGTGCGCCGCTCCTCACCTGGTCTCTGTCGTCAGTGCATTCACAGCCAACATTCTCCAACTCTTTTAAATAGGGCATACTTCCGAACTGTTTTAGACCCGTTGGTCGGTGGGGGAATCTTTGGTGCAGATGGTCAGGTAACACTTCACATTTTATTCTTTACAATTTGCCAAAAGTCGAAATCATGGAAGAGAAGAACTCACTCAGAACTGTGCGTACAAATAGCACTGGCGTTGGCAACGCAAACTCGCATCACGAATCTTTACGGTGCAGGGATTCAGAGACTTCACTGATTCAGTCTTTTGCAAGGAAGTCGATCTCGTGCGTAACTATCTGGACAAGATTGCGGACGAAGGACATGTGATCGACCTCCAAGAAGTCTTTTACAAATTCACCCTTGATTCCTTTGGCGAGATTGCGTTTGGCGAGTCCTTTGGATGCCTCAAGGACCTTGAGAAGGAAGTTGAATTTGCCTCGGCGTTTGACCGCCTAAACACTTCGCTCTCCCACCGGTTTGGCACTCCCTTTTGGAAATTCACGCAGTGGTGGACAGGCGAGCAGAAGCAAATTGAACGTGATACCAAGACAGTGTACGATTTCGCCTATGGGGTCATCCAGAGGAGACGCGAACAAGGGTCATCTAGAGGAGACGCGAACAAGGATCTGATGCAGCTGTTTATGGAAGCTGAGGACGAAGATGGCAGACCGCTCTCAACGGTCATGTTGAAAGATACTCTTATGAACTTTGTCATCGCTGGACGGGACACAACGGCTCAAGCACTCTCATGGATGTTCTATTTGATCCACCGATCCAGCGCGCGCAAGGAAATCCTGGAAAAATTACAGGAGGAGACGGACAGGATTCTGAAAGGCGGATACCCAACATATGAGACCACAAAGCAGCAAAAATATGCCGAGGCATGTTTGCACGAGACGCTGCGATTGTATCCTTCAGTGCCACAAAACATGAAGATATGCGTCCAGGACGACGTCTTGCCCGGTGGATACAAAGTTTACAAGGGCGAAAAGATTTCCTGGAGCACTTGGGCCATGGGACGAGATACTGACATCTGGGGACCCGACGCCCTGGAGTTCAAGCCCGAGCGATGGTTGACAAGAGAGAAGCCTTCGTCCTCCAAGTTTGTATCCTTTCATCTCGGCCCTCGTACTTGGTAGGCATTTATTCTTACTGTTTAGTTGTAGAGCGCGGCGGTAGTCGTTTTGATCAACTTGAACACTAACCTTTGTTCGATTTGTTATTACTCTTATATCATTGCAGCCTCGGGCAACAGTTTGCAACCATTGAAGCGATTACGATGCTGTCGCTCTTGTTGCAGCGCTTCACATTTGAGCTGGTCGATCCGCATACTGAGCCGGCGTACATTGCCTCCCTTACCCTTCCAATGACCAAGGGCCTGCCCATCCGATGCAAGCATCGTGTTGACAAGGAGTGACATTTTAAATAAATGGACGATTGTTTTCTCTCTTTCTACGTTGCGTCTCTTCACTTGGACAAAGTATGCTGTCTCTTTATTCATAACATGCATGATATGAAGTCTATGCATTTTTTACATGTAGGCAGAGCGCGAGTACTGAACTTTGTTCAAACACAGCTCCTTTAACACAGAGAGCCGCCCGATTTGGGGAAGGAGCTTCTTTGGGAATTCGGTGCCAAACGCCCACAGATCTTCTTCAGTCTCGGAAACTGACCGGCCTGAAGGAGTAGTAGAAGAGCCCGGTGGCGCAAGAGTTCTCATCTGTGTAGACAATGGCTGCGTTTGACCGTGCGGCTGGTTTAGCTTTGGCAAGGTGGTGTGTTGTTTGTTTGACTGGACACTCCAGCCATACTGACTAAACAATGACGACGATGAAAGGGTAGATCGCCTGTCCTGTTTCGTAGTCGCAGCTGGCACAGAGATCTGGCTCAACCAAAGAATCTCGAGCCCTAAACAAGCCCAAGGTGATGTGAACAGCTGTAAAGCGGCGTTCACATCAATAGTCACCGCACTCGAGAGTCGAAACACACGAAGGTGGCAGCAGCTAGACAGAATCCGTGCTGTATTGAGAATATCAGAAGATCGGACACATCCTGGAGTTGCAGTCGAATTCCTATAATTCCTCCTGCGGATGCACAAATCCACTGCAACCAGGGACTCGTATTGTGTGATCAAAGAGTCAGACATGAGCCGTCCTAGCGATGCCACCTCGACCTTGAAGTGTTCCAAAGCCTTTGTGCTTTGAATCAGTGACGCAAGTTCACTGTCGTCCAGTGTGTCGTACTCGTTCGAGGCAAAGTTGTAAGCCGCTGTGGTGTGAATCGAGCGAAGTTCGGGGCAAAAGAAGCGTAAACTCGAGCTCAGTGTGATAATGTCACGTTGCTGTGTGCTCTGGTCGATCCATGTCCCCAGAAACGAGATTCGCTGTAGACTCGGAAGGTACTGGATTAACTGTAGCAACTTTTGGCCGCTGTTGGGAATGTAGCCCAGGCTAATCTCCTCGATACCAAACATGATTGTCATGCCTTCCAGATCCTGTATGCCTTCGAGAAAGCTCAAGCCAAGCCGTATCAACCGTGGGCTGCCGCAGAGTATGAAGGCGAGCTGACGGCCTGTCATGTTCCAGTTGGACAGACAGAGGTCCTGGAGGCGCGAGAGATAGACGAAAGTCCTGTAGCCGAAATTGGGAAAAGCTCCTCCAACACCAGTGTATGTCAGGCTCTGAAGGTTGGGGTTAGAGGAAATCAAACCGTTGGCCCATCCGTGCAAATGAGAGATGACCAGAGAGCGCAAGTTGGTAGAGGCGAAAGGGCCTTGGTGATGGTGACCGAGGTAGTCCCTGAAGGCACGAAAATATACACTATTTTGCCGTATCGTTGCAAGAGGCACTGCTCGCATAAGCGTTCCATCGTAGGACCGCCATAGGATTGGAAGAAGGATCCGGCGCCATGTCCGAGAAACTGCCGTGCAGGCGAGCAAATCCTGAGGCGCAAAAACAGTGGTCATGGTGCAAACGGGAGGGTAGAAATAAAGGTTGTTGTGTTTGTGGACGAGTTCCTGTTTACAAATGGGAATGAATTGACCCACAATTGCAATTAGTTCCGGAATTGAGAGTGGGTTGAGACCAGGACAAATAAAGTCGGGCATCCTGATGAGAGGTTGTTTACTGAGCTGGTTGTCAGATACTGGATGCTGCAGTGCTTGATGTTGTAGGGTCGTGGAAGGACAAAACGGAGTGAAGAAGTGGAGAGAAAGGAAGCGAGGAAAGACGAAGAAGGAAGTACTGAAGAGTTCTCTTCTGAAGAATCCTGTCCTCTTTGGGATTGCCTGGCTAAAGCCAATGATCATACCCATGGCCGGGATCGGAGCTCTGAACGGCCTGTGCGCGCACTTGCACACTCACTCTCTCCTTGTTAACTCTAGCAGTTCCCGAAACCAACAAGGAAAAAGAAAGAATCCTTTGTATCCATTGCCATGGCGGCAGTCCCACGCTCTCACTCCGTCGCTCCGTTGCACCAACCCTTCTTTTGATGTACAATGCAGAAAGCAGCACCGAGGCATTAAAAAAAAAAAAAAAAAAAAAAAAAAAAAGGAATATGGCACTTATGACTCCCATTGAAATGGCGGTCAGGATCAGATTAAGCGGAAAAGCAGGTTTTTGCCTCAGTGAAGTAACTGCTTTTTGCGGAGATAAGTCCAGCATGCGCATCTCTGCTCTTCCTGTTCGTTGTTTAGGTCGACGATCAAGAAGAACAAACAAAAAGCAAGAGGTTATAAGGTCAAAGAGTGGAGGGGGATTCGAAGAGAGCACGGGAAAAAGCTGACATGAGAACAGGCTTTTGTGTTGCGTTGTACTCTATTGTAATGCACTCGTGCTGAATTCTTTTGGAAGGAATGCGAAGGAGGGAGGGATAGCTTTTTGCGGATCAGTTAAGATAGTCACACAGGAAACCTGATACGCCTCTCATTTTGGTGGCAAGCACGCTTCTGCCTTTCACTCCACATTGATCCCAGGCATGGCCAAGAACTTTATGCTCTTCTGGTGCACAGTTCATCCTGTATCATCCGTTGATATGCCGACGACTCGACAGAGTGTTGATGGGAAAGAAATCCCGAGAATTCAGGCCCCAGGATGCAGTTGGGACCAATCATTGGCGCCCAGAGTCGTGACAGCAGGATTTAGTGGCAAAATGAAGTTTCGGCTTTCATTCTCGCCATGGGTTCAGGAACGAACATGGTGGTGGGAATCTACTGTCCTACTGCTAACTACATGTAAGCTGGAGAGCAACCCTCTTCCCCACAATTGCCCTTTGCTCACCCACTTTTTTTTTGTTGACCACCTGGCCAACTAACCAGGCGATTTGCTCTCTATGTTTGTATAGGAATTCCTGCGGCAAGCAACAGTTCGATGCTACAGGTGACGATGCGTTGTACTTGTTCACATACACAGAGGACATATAGCGTGGGATGGCACCGTGCAGAAAGACTCGACTTCATTCGAACCATCACCGTACAATATTGACTCTGGTGGAAACCTGCTTGTCAGCGTTTTACATCTGTTTGTTTATTTGTTTGTCTGTTTGTTCTATGGCGCGCCTTTTCCTATCCTTCTTTCCCACACATCTTTCCGTCACTTCTTCTGTGCATTGGCTCGCCGCCAACACCCATCGAACACAACGAAATATGCAAATGGACGGACCATCGAGCCGTCCGTTTTGCTCCTCCTCGGCATCCCCGGGCTTTGTTGGCTCCACAATTTTCCCTGTGTTTTGTGCACAATGAGGCTTCATGCGTTTGTCACTCATTCCTTCCTTCCTTTCTTTCTGCCCTGTTTTCTTTGCGACGCCTACCCCCCACCTCCACGTCCTGCTCATTTGCTTTGCCCATTCACTTGTTCCGGTTCATCTCCAGAAATGGAACCTCTGTCCTCTTGTGATGTCCTCATGCAAAGCACATCGGCCCTTCACGCGCAACATTCGCACTGGTCTATATCCGTGGAGGGTTCCTCCATGGAGAATGAAGGAACAACACTCGACAGACATCCCGATCAACTTGATGACGTGCCGGACCTCAATCACCATTACATTACGTCTGTGACAGCAGCCATGCCGTTAGCCAACACTGCAGTCCGTGGCGCTGATTTCGAAGAAACGGAGCAATCCCGCGCGTCACCAGCTGAAGCGTATGAACAGGAGCATCAGGACACCCAGCAACAGCCTCAAGATCCTCCAGACAGTCTTCCCTCTCCCATCACTTCTCCCCAACCTCTCCGACTACCTTCCCTTTCTCTCAGTGCACGGTCGAGCCTTGGCCCCCAGGCTGGACCAATATTCTCCACGGCTGATGATCCCCCGCCATATTCGCCAACCCACACAATCCTTCCGCACTACTTTTCCCTGGAGCCCATCCCAGTGCGGACTTACATCATTAAGGATTCGGATGCCTTGCCCTCACTCCTCGACTTTTGGCTATGTGCCTCCGCTCCTACCTCTCGCCCTCAGTCGCCTACGATGGTGCAGCAAAGAGGCACGACACCAACTCACCACAACGAGCTCAAATACAGTGTCATTCGTCCTCTACAAACCGACAGAACGGCCATCCCAGTCACCTCTACTGCTGCACCCAACGCTTATTTCATTCCTGCCCTGGCGCTCATTGCTGCTGATCATCCTGGGAGGTGGATATGGTGGGGAACCGAGGCCCTGACACTAGTTGTTTTTGGTCGCCAGCTCAAGAACATCATTATGGAGTGGAAATGGAAGGTAGGAAGGGCGCGAATTGGCGGTCCGCTGGTGCAACGTCTCATTGGATGCAGTTTCCGAGTGACGCCAGAGCGAGAATACTGTTGGAAACTAGGCACAGGTAGACAGAGAGGTGCTTCCGGTCATGGAGGCAGACATCGCAATCGAGATCGGCAAAGTCGGGAGCGAAGGCACAACCAAGTGGGAGATTTGAACGACTCTTCCAGAGATATCACAGTGAACAGAGGTGGTGGCTGGTTTGGGTCCTTCTTCTCCTCCCGATCGCCGACGATGCCAGACTCTGTTTTTGCGATGTCAGATGTTGTGACCGATGTCCGTGTGGCCATCCCTCCAGCCCATGCAAGAACAACTACAAATACCGAACACGAGGGTGGATATACTGAGAGCGATGACGACGATGACGGAGAGCTCGGTGCATACCACTGCCGTGAGTACGGTTCTGATGGCATCACTGGCCGAATTGTTGCCATATACAGGCCTGGAAGGCCAGCCAATCGTGCCAGAGATCGCCAAGCCTCGTCAAGGAAGCTGGAGGTTTTCAGCGAGGTTGGGGAGCGATGTGAGACTGCCTTGATGATGATGTGCGTTCGCATTGATGATTTATTCATGTCGATCCCCGACCAAAAAAAAGGGCCATTTGCGACCCTGCAAAGTGAGGAAGGCAGCGGGAGACTCGGCGCACCTGCTGGCTCCAATCGTGACACTAGCGACGAGGCTACAGACAGAGATGGAGGGGGTCAGCAGTCTCAAGCCTCGATGTTACGGCGACTTGCGAGAGATGGAAGAGCCTGGAAACCATGGATCAAGTGGATTATTGCTGCGGTTCTCATTGCCGTTGTCGTTATTCTTGTTCTAAAGCCGAAGCTTGGCCGATAAAGCTCACAGAAGAATTTGCTCCTCTCAAGATATTGTTGTGACTGCTCCTCATGACATTCTTTTGAAGGTGCCTTCTGGCTTTCTCTCTCGCCATTCCACTTCGTCTCTCCATTCCCCCACCTCGCCTCTCCATTCCGAAGGACACATCACTCTCGCAAGACCTTCTCTAATAAAGACGTCCCTTTAAGAACTCCCACTGCCCTCCGATTCTCCCACACACACACTTTTTCCAGCAAGCCAAGCCTCTTCCTTGCACACTTCACAGCCAACGGACTCTGGTGCCACGACCAGGGGTGCCCCGCCAACCCCCGCAGGATCAAGTTTATCGGGACAGACGCTGTTATCGGCTGCGCAAATACACCAGTCTTTTTCTCCAGCAAGTCCGGAAAGAAGAAACGTAGAAAAGCGCCGTCGTCAGGGTGGACTTATGGCTGCTGGACAGAACACACAGGCCAACGAGCCAAGTCACACAATTCGCTCATGTGGCACTATGACACTGAGGCAACGTCCACAACCTGCTATGGTCGACGTGCGAACTCAGCCTTCGAGAACAAACCGTCGAGCGACGAAAACTGGCAAGTCTGCTGAAGGTTTTCGCACTCGAGTCAATTCAGCGTCAAGCTCACGATCTTCTATCACTCGCAGCGCCGGGAGCATGAACGGATCCAACCCATCACTCACACTCAAGAAGCGCACACTCTCGGATCACCTTAGAAACCACTCCACTGGAGCCAGTGTCAATTTGTTCGAGAAACTGCCGGTCGAGATTGTCTGTATCATCTTCGAAATGACCGCTGCCCTGCCAGCGGAGCCCTACGCAGACGGTGACGACGGCGACGGACCTAAAGTCGGAAACCCAATATTCTACTGGCACACAGACCCAGCACGGGTTACACTTAGCCTAGTATGTCGCTCTTGGAATCAGGTCGTCTTGTCGATGGCACGGGAGGTGCATGTGGAGATTGGTGCGGATGAATCCCTCAAGACACTGAAGGCGAACGAGGAGGCAAGGAGTCGGCGCATGGCCCCAACCTCATCTTACAGCAAGGACAGGCATATGGATTTGGGTTTATCATCAGTATCGGACCCCACTGTGCGGCGCTCTGTCCGGATCGCTGCGACCTCGATCTCTTCAACATCCAGCAACCTGTATCCGTCAACACTGCGGTCAAGCGCCTCGAGTCAAAGCTACAACGATATTCTGGCAGAAGAGGCTGTCAGACATTATGGAGTGTACTCGGATCGCCATCCAAGACTGTACCAACGAATTATGCAAGCCCAGTCGGACAAGAGACGAGCTGTCAACCAGACACCTATCCCGCTGCAAGTGTTTTATAATACACGGCAGCCTGCTGCGACCGATATGCAGGCCATTCCCAAAGCGCGCGAGAGCAACAACCCTTGGTCTTGTCCACCAAATATCCACTCTTTGTACATCTATGGCACACTGCCAAAGATATCGCATCCACAAGAGAACGAGGTGCTTTTACCGGGAAGCTCTGCAGCAGGGTCTAGCGCTGGAGGTGGATCTTTTCACGACAATCCAGGATGCCCCGAGTACCACATCAAGGAGGATGATCATGGAACAGCTCTGGACCATTGGCTCCGGGCTGCGGTGCCTCGACACCTCACAAAGTTTAGCATCAACTGCTCCAGCGACTTTGGATTGAGCGGGTATGTGTATTCCTTGCGTCTTTGGCCTACTCTCTACCTTTCTCTACGCTGACATGTTCACTTTTTTTTGTGCTGCGCTTTTCGATCTTAGACTTCTTTCACTTCCAAGATCATTGAAGTCTCTGGAGATCAACAGATGCTCAAAAGGTACCTCCTCATAAATGTAACGCAGTGCGGCGAAGGGACATAACCATTGCCATAGTGTTCTGACACATATCGCTTCTTCGTTGTATATAGTCACTGGCGGTGTTCTATTATATGGATTCCGACGACTGGAGAATCTGACCATGCTGGCCATGTGCAGCGACCAGCTCTTCGTGGATGAGAGCTTTACAGCGGCCCTGGGAACACTTGTCCACCTCCGTCGCTTAATCTACACATTCCCTTGCGACCCTGTCCAGCCTGCTTGGCGTGACCTCTTCCGCTACTGCTCGTCCTGCGAACTATACCACAGAATCACAGCGACCAAGAATTACACCCGACAGTTGCTCATGCCACAGTTGCCCGACCAGATTACGGACTTTACCTTTGCAATGGACGAAATCCAGTTCCAAAAAATCCGTGTGGACCCACAAGATCAATACCGGCGCAGCCTCAGCCGAACAGAGAGCACACGATTTTGCCTCAGCTTGTGGAAAACGGACTACAAGGACCACACAGTGAAAAATGACAGCCCCGAATCAAGCGAATGGTGCGGATTTGACTTGGCTCCCGAAGCGGTCCGATCTTGGTGGCCACAAAACCTCACCCGTTTGGATTTGTCCAATTGCACGGTTGTCGGCTCCAAGTTTGATGTGCCACCCAGACTCTGTGAACTTGTGATTGGATACCCACTTCAGCCGAGGGAATTGTCTGAATCTGAGGCAAACCCAGATCTGGATTCGTGGAACCGACAATGGTTCCCGCAGACACTGGTCTTATTGGAAGTTCAAGGAGTGCCGTACCATGCCTCATGCGAGATGCAAGACGAGCCCGAGTGGAAAGTGAAAGCCTGGATGGTATGTGCTTAATTTTGATCGGTTTCCGCATATAGGCATTCGAATTGGTTATTAACATACAACTTTCTTCTCTCACTAGACATACTCTGAGACTCTTCTGGGAATGGTTCCGCATGAGCTGGAGCAGCTTACTTTGCATTGTTTCCAGGTCCCTCAAGCCAGCGCATTGAACATGATGACGGCACGTTGCGCACACAGTCTCAAAGAGTGGACTCTTCGCCTTCTCTGCCCCCAGCGCCCCAGAGATTCAGGATATACGCCGATGCAGCTCTACTCTCCCGTCATCTTTGTGGATGAGGACAGCAGTGACGACGACCTCTATGAGTCCGATGATATGGACAGCGACGGCGAGGAATACTACCACCTGATGGCAAACCGACTCCAAAGGCGACTCTCCCGAGATGCCCTGCGAGACTATGCTGCTGTTGCCGAGGCCGATATCCAGGACACCTATGACGAAACTCCAATCCGTATCCGGAATGCTTGCAAGCGACTGAACAAACTCAAGACTCTCAACGTTGACGTCAACTTCCAGCATTACAAGTACTGTTCTGCACGATGGAAGGGTGACATGGGTTTGACCGAGCCTATCAAGCCGTCCCCCGACGAGACTATCTGCCTGGACACGTCTGACGACAACAACGGCGATGACGACATCTTGAAGGTGGAGAACGGACAACACACAAAACACAGCCAGAACCAGATGGCCAACAATGGACACACCTTTGATGAGTCGCACGATCGAAACAGAAAAGGAGAAACTGGCGTCGGAGAACTGTCAAATGGGATCTCAGCGGCCGTAAAAGGCAAGGGCAAAGCTGTGGACAGAGGCCATGTCGGTCTTAGAAAGGACTTTTCGACCTCCACGATTTGCTCCTCAAATCCACACTACAACCAGCTTCAACCCCGAGTCCAGCCCATGGCCGAGGTCCGGTACTGGCCCAACTCATGCTGTGGCAAGCGGTGTCTCGGTTGGATCCGAGTCCGTCAGGACTAACAGAATACAACTCCAGACTTTCTTTTATCGTCTCACACTCTCTCGTAACCCTTATAGTAAATAGCTCTTTTCCATATAAAACAAAAATGTAAGCGGTTTAAAGCGATACGCAAGGATGTCGTGGTCACAGGAAAATATGGACGCGTTGCGATCTGCGAGATTCCCGGTCTTACCACTGCAGAGGCTCTCAATGTTGTCATAATGAGCCCACCGATGATCCGTGGGTCTGCCTTTGAGCGTCAGACCGCTGTCACTATGGACACATGTCTACGCCAGTCGAGAACCCCACCCCTGCCCAATAAAAGGCTGACTCTACGGATAGATTAAGAATGATATCTCGCCCGAGTGGCGCCCCTGTTTCTGGGCGTGCCAGAGACAAGAAAAGCCTGGGAGGACAGGCCGGTAATAGTGTATATGGCAGCATAGGTTCTTGGGACTCTGAAGAAGAACAACGGCAGCAGTGATAAAGTTGGCGACTTGTCCTCACCAACCTGAGCTGCTTGTCGACACTCCTCAGAACTCATCTTCAACTACGACTTTGAAGCCGGCATGGCTCTGTAATATTTAAAAGTTTCAAAAGGATCAAACCACATCAAAATGAAGCGAAAAGATTATTATTTACAAGTACATTGGATTGTTGAAGGAAGCAAAAAGAAACACATAAATAACTAACAAAAATAACAAAAAAACTAGTTCACTTTTTTGAATAAAACGCCCTCTTCTGCCGCACTCCTTGGTGGTGGTATTGTTGTCGTTGTTTTTGCTCCGCAGGAAATGAATTATGCGCGCTTGTCAGAGTTGTTGACGACACGGAGAATGGAGGCCTTGGCCTTCTCGATGCCCTCCTTGGGTCCAGTAATAGTGATAAGTTCCTCGCCGCGAGAGATCTTGGCGGTGGTGCTGGACTCGGTCTCGATCTGCTTGATGTGGTTGCCACCAGATCCAATGATCAGACCGTGATAAGTAGTGGGAACACGGATCTTGAGGACGTGAGTCGAGGCGCGAGCCTTCTCCAAAAGGGCGGTCAAGTGCTTCTCAACAGCCTCGCATGCAGCATCGGATCCCTGGAGCTGGACGGTGTACAGAGGTTCATCGACGTCCTCGGCAGGTCCGGAAAGGTCGTACAACTCCCACGAAAGACCGTCAGTGATGCCATGGGTAACGTTGTCCTCGTCAGCATCAATGCGCTTGCTGGCACCGGCACGGCCGCCGTCCTTGGGCAGGAGAACAACAACGTTGAACTCGTTGCGGATCTTCCAGACTCCATCGCCAAAGACGGCCTGGCGGTGGCGCTTGGGAATGCTGAAGCTGCGGCTGGCAGTGATCTTGATCTTGGCCTCAAGATCAGCCTTGGCCTTCTCACAGTTCTCGCGGAGACCCTTGATGGTCACACGGTCGTTGGCTCCAGACTCGGCCTCGGCCTCCTTCTTGTTCTTGTTGTTGGGGAACTGGATGCGGACGCTGTGGCGGTTCTCGATCTCCTTGACGTGGGAGAACTGGGGACCAATGACCTGACGGTGCTGGGCGGCAGGGATGTTGATCACAACGGTAGTCCAGCTGTCTTGCTCAGCAACCATGGCCAACATCTCGTTCTTGATCTTCTCCACAACGGTCTTGTCGCCCTTGAGCAACACGGCATTGTTGTTGCTCTGGAACTTGACGAGGCCTGCCTGAGCAGACATCTCGGAGGGGCCACCAGCCTTGGCGATGATTTCACGGAGGGTCGAACCGCCCTGGCCAATCAGGATCTTGTGGTGCTTGTTGTTGATCTCGACCAGCTCCTCGACCTGTGACTTTTGGGCCTCCACGATCTCGTTGACCAGCTTCTGGGCAGTCTTAATGCCAGCCTTGGATCCATTGATCAGCAGGCGCACCTCGGGCTTGTCGTCGTTTTCAGAAGAGCGACGGATGTCAATGCGGGTCTGAGATGCCTCCTGGATCTCGTTGATCTTGGCTCCGCTGCGGCCAACAATGTGAGGCAGCATCTTGGGCTCGATCACCATCTCCAGAGTGTTGTTGTTCTCCTTCTCGTAGTCGAGCAACTCCAGGAGCTCCTCCTTAGCACCCTGTACACCCTTCTTGCCACCGCTGACAATAACGAAGCTCTTGGGAGTCTCCTCGTCGTCATCAGCAGTTGCCTTGGGGAACTGGACGCGGACTCCGTACTTCTCCTCCAGGCGGCGGACATAACGACCCTTGATACCGATCAAAGCGCTGTAGTGCTCAACGGGGATGTCGAGCTTAGCCACAGTGGCGTCGGCAATCTGTTCAACCATCTTGAGAATGGTCTCCTTAGCAGTCTCAACGCTCTTCTTGACTCCTTGGATGGTCACTTCCATGGTCTCGTTGCCAGACTTCTTCTTCTTGTCGTCGCCAGCAGGAGCCTTGTCGTTCAGGTCGAACTTGACCTGGAGCTGTTCAGTCAGCTTGTTGATGTTGGCACCACCCTTGCCAATGACGTGGGGCGAGGCAGTAGCGGGGATATCAAAGGTGACCGTGTACGAGCTCATGATCTGCTGGTGCTTGGCCTCCTCTGCAACAGCCAAAATGTCCTTGGCAACGCGCTCCACGTCGTCCTTGGGTCCCTTGATCACAATCGAGTCCTCGGTCAAGGCAGGGGCACCAGCCTTCTTGACAGCATCAGCAGAGCCAGCGCGGGGGAGACCCAGGCGAACAGAGGTGGTGGGCTCAAGACCCATAATGGCGTTCAAGGTCGATCCCTTGGGGCCAATGATGTTGCGGTGGAGACGGGCAGGGATGGACAAGATGCGGGTGGCGAAATCAGTGGCGTCATGAGCAAGCTTGTCGACCTCCTGCTTGACAGCCTCGAGGGCAGCACGGATCTTGGCAACATCGGTCAAGTCAGCGCCATCCTTGCTCTCATACACAAGAACAATCTCGGACGAGTCGCTATTCGAGTCGGGAACAATGACCTCAACGCTGTGGGCCTCGCGGATGCGGTTGATGTTCTGGCCCTTGCGACCAACAATGTGGCGGTGGAGAAGAGGCTCGACCTGGACAATATCAAACAAAGCTGGTGTCAAAGCCTTGACGGCCTCCAAAACCTTAGCACGGGCAGTCTCAACCTGGGAACGGGTCTTGGCAACAATCTCGATGGAGACGGCATTCTGGCCTTCAGATCTGGGGACGCTGATCTGGACATCGTCATGCTCTTGCTCGATCTTGCGAAGCTTGTTGCGAGCGCTCAGGTACTTGGTGACATGGCGAGCATGGTCAATCTTGCTGTGGCCAGCCACAGGCTTGTGGACAGAGGTGACATCGACGGACTCGACCTGCGAGCTGTTGGCCTTCTCCATAATCAAAGTCAAAGCAGGGACCAGCTCAGACTCGGGACCGCGGACAACAATCTCGTTCGAGCTCGAGTCAACAGGGGGAATTTCGATCGAGCAACCGGTGGCAGCGTGAATCTCGTTGATGTGGACACCCTTGGCGCCGACGAGGAAGCGGTGCTGGCGCTTGGGGATGTTGATGGTCATGGTGCGGGTGGTGCGCTCAATCTCGCTAAAGCTGGTCTCGATCAACTCAATAGCCTTGCGAATGTTCTTACGGTCACCCTGAATAACGATGGCGGTGTCCTTCTCATCCTCCTCATCGTCGTCCTGGGTGGAAACGTGGAAGGGCATATTGATCCTGGTGTTGGTCTGGGACTGAATGGCCTGGATGTGGACGTTGCGGGCACCGGCAATGAAGGGGTAGTAAGTAGCAGGGACAGTGGTCAAGCGGTAGTTGATTCTGCAGGCCTATAAAGTTAAGGTCATGAAGATACGGTGAGTTCTCATTTCTATGCCATAGGATCACAAGCAAAAAAAAAAAAAAAAGTTCAAGTTCATCCTTCAGTTATCGTCAGTGCCTCTCTTACCTTGCTGACAATCTGATCAATCTCCTCCTTGGCAGCCTTGATGCTCTCCACGTCACCCTCAATAGCAACGTCAACCATCTCTTCCTCAACATCAAGGTCATCGTCGTTGGCATCGGCAGACTCGAGCGAGGCCTCCTGCTGCTCCTTGGTGCGAGGGGGCACAGTGATCTGGACTCCGGTCTTGGTCTGGATGGCAATCAGGGTGCGACCCTTGGCGCCCAGGAGATGAGGACGAGCAGACGAGGGCACGGCATACTGCTCAGTCTCCTGTGTAAGATATGCAACGTAAATGAAAAGGGGCGAGATGATCAGTCTTCTCTGTCCACGATCTGCAGCCACCGTGTCCGTCTTCTCTGACATCGTTTTTTTCCCAAACCCCTGTACGACTAAACGAAGGAGGGATCAAACAAAGCAAGGGGCGCTTGCTTCCCAGAGTAACATCTTTTTCCAACAGTCCTGAACCATTGCCCTCAAAACTCCAGCAACCGTTTTTTTTTGGTATCCATGATCTGTTCTCAGTGCTATTTTGATCCTGAGCACATCCAAAACGCGTCCACATCTCCATGATTCCTGATCTGATTCTGCTTTTCAGCGCCCGTTCCAACATAAACATATCCGTACCTTCTTGGCAAAGCTGGATCGGAGATCGCGACGCGCCTTGGCCACTGCCTCGGGCTTGCCAGTGATGACAAAGGTAGTGTTGCCACTGGCCTGTGATTTCGAGGACTCGATACGCGCACCCGATGAAACCATGACACGTTTGCACACATCACCGACAGTGATCTTGCCGAGGACAGGCATCTGCACTGAGGGGATCTGCATGCGCTCTTGGATGTTACCCGAGGCGGTCACACGAGGAGCCTGAGGAGCCTGAGCTTGAGCAGAAGCAGGAGCGCGGCGCTGATCACCGACGGCACCCAACTTGCCGGCAGCAGACTTGACACGGGACGAAGGACCAGCACCCCAGGTGGCGGCGGCAGCGGGGCGAGAGGATGAGGAACCGAGAGAAGGGAACATGGCGGTGGAGTCGAGGTCGAGGCTTTGGACCTTGCGAGGGGTAGCCTGACGCAGAGAAACAGATTCGGTTGAGACTGACTCGTCATCATCGCGGGTCAAGGCAGCAGTGGCAGCGGCGGCGGACTCATCCTGGGCCTGATGCAGCATCTGCATCTTGAGCGAAGGAGGGACGATAGAGGAAGAGGAAGAAGCCTCGGCAGAGTGGATGTTGTCGGGAAGCATGGTGTCAAGCATTAAACGATGAGAGAGAAAAAAAGTGGTGCGGATGGGTGATTTTAGCAAAGAAGAGTCAAGTCAAGGACAATTGGACAGATTTAGAATGTAAATCAACAACAGGGGGCCAGACACTGAGGTTTAGACAGGTCTTAGCAGCAGAAAGGTGAAGGACGAAGGGGTGGAAGGTGGGGGATGGGAAGGATGAGTAGTGATGATGATGAGAAGAAGAGCAAAGAACTATCTTTCCTCTTCTATTCATTCTCTCATCGTCCATTGGTTGCCTTGTCTGTTATTTCCCAGCAAAGTTTTCGCTTATTATTACCAAGCAATGTTGAGGCCAATCACAACACGCCATCTCAGATGAGCAATTGGTGGCAACAAGAATGCTCTATTTGAACGTGCCATTGGCAGAAATGTCGAGGAAAGACTTGGGTGTGGCCAAAGAAGAAGTGAAGGAAGAGGCTGAAGAGGATGGAGAGAGTGTTGGGAGTGGGGACGATGACGAGAGTTCTGGTTGCGAGTTGGCTACGAATTGTGGTCCCGCAGGGTACGAGGACAAAGCTGTGGAAGAGGTATCGGAAGAAGTGGCGCTCAATGCAGTGCTCACACCGTCTGGAGAACCCTCGTCTTGAATGGAAAAGGATGTCGATTCGAAACGCACAGTGATTTGCTCCGCACAAAGTTTCTTGGGTGTCGGCATTGGCGACTGCGAGGCGGTCGGCCTCGCTTCTGTGACTGATTGCTCGTTCAGAGCAGTTCGGACTTGCAGTGACTGGAACTGAGACGAAGGCTGATGCCTTGGTACAGTGATGCCAGTCTGAACAGCGCTGTACTGCACATGCTGTGCTCTTCTTGAATCAGGTACGGTGCCAGTGGACGAAACAGAGCGAACTCTCGGCACTCGCAATTGGTTGACAGCTGGGTTCTGTAAAGGCAGCGACGGAAGTTGCTTGGTTTGTCCCACCTGGTTTGTGTACATACTACCGAATGATAGTTGAGCGGCAACTACTTGCTCAGCTTGTATAACCTGTCGGTGATTCCCGTTGAAAGAAAATGATCTCCGTAGGCCTGTTCTTTCTGAATAACAGTGAAGTAGTATGAAAACACAAAAATGAAAGAGAGGAGTTAGTCACTATACCGCATTGTGCACCGCCGATAGAACTTATGGCCGCCACTCTTAATATGGATGCACAAGTTCATGGCACTCGTGTGCGCATGGTGCATTAACAGGCGCCTTCCCAGACAGCGGCAAGAAATGGGATGAATATATTGTATTTGATCTTATTAAGACGTTTGTGATAAAGTCCTTGTGCGCGCTTTTGAGTAGGAAAATATGAAGGTGGACAAGGTCAGGAAATAATGGCGAATTGACTACTTGTTAAACTGGCGGTGAAACAAGGAAAGGCAATTAAAGAAATGCAGAATAGCAACGATAGTGAAGGAGTGAGGATGTTTTCTTTGAAGGAAAATGGAGTGGAAGATCCAACGAACAGTACATTTCTGCTTTGAAAAGGTGAGAAGGATCGCTGCTTGCTGTCTGTGTCCTTTGCACCGCTCTTTTGTTTTTCCTGAGAATAGTAAGAGTAATATGTATCCTTCGAATGCGGTGGCACGCTTCATATCAAACGGAGTTGTCTGCCAAAGCCTTAGCGTCGCAGTTCTCCAACCCTGCTCTCACCTTCGTTTCGGCTGGATCCAGAGGTAGGTGACCTCATTCCTCCACTACTTCCACCAGGACTGGTCGCACCGCTCATTCCCCCGTTGGCTGGACCGCTGCCATTGACACTCTTGCCATCTATGCTACTTTCGCCTCCGCTGCCGCTTACGGTCCCACCTCCGTTTTGGTTCATACGGGAGTTGGTGCCGGTATTGTTTCCTTGCTTCACTCTGTTCATCATGACCTCGCGATACTTGTCTGTTTTGGTGAACTTTGGCACAGAGTCTGTCGACATTAGGCGGAAAATGTGGTCGTGAATATCATCAAATAGCGCGATATGGATCAGTTCTTTCCCTGTGCCACCAATAGCGGCGCTATTGTTAGCTTCGGCTGCCGTCGAAGATGGCGAAGATGGCGCGGATGGTAGTGGGGTTTTGTCGTCGGGATGTTCCATGTTTCTGATAACTGCGTGCATGTAGGCCGTGATATCGGCACGCATCTGGTGAGGTAAGTTGACCTCGCGTGAGGATCCGAGGGCCAAATAGGTCTCAAAGATCGAAAAGGCTTGTTTACAGATCTGTTTCTCCAGCTCACGTAGGGCAGGTGGATATGTATGCCCAAGGATTGTTTGGTCCTGGCCAGGAACGGACTGTGTATATGCTCGGGTCGAGTTGATCAGTGTGTTGAACTTGGACCTGAAATCTAGGACTTCAAGATAGAACGACAGATTTTCCTCGCAAATGTTATGCTTGAGGAAGCTCTTGAATAGGTCACGAAGGGTTGCGTTGGAAAGGATGATGTTAAGTCGCGTGGTGTTGGAAGTTGTTGATTGTGATGATGAACTCACAGAGGAATGTCCTCCACCAGAGCTGACGCCCACAGACTCGCGGCCCGCAGACGATGGGGCGTATGAGGACATGGCGCCTGAGTCGGAAAGATTGATTTGGAATGCTGGGTCATTCAAAATCTGAGAGAGACGACGAATAGCTCGACCAGAGTCCTCGTTGAATTGGGGAACATTGTTGGAGTCTTCGGTAGACCGTCGAGCCTCTCTCGCAATAGAAATGGGCAAGCGTTGAACAGTGCTGGCTATCATCTTGAACTGCTGCGACAGAAGAAGGGCATCATTGTTGGTTCTATCGCTCTTCGGCACGTTACCGCGCTCTTCAATGTTTCAAGAGGCAACCGACGGTAGTCGTTAGAGCAAGTAGTGGTCAAAAACCAAAAGCGACTTTCAAACATACACCTCGCGCTTACCATCCATCCAGTCATTATCGACACTGCTTCCACTGCTCGACACGAGACTCTTCCAACCAGCAATCGATCGGCCAAGTTCTGTCAAATGGTACAATGCAGAGTTTCCTGTCCTGAAAAGAGCCTGCGAGGCCTTGGAATCTTCGCCAACTTGCTCAATATATCCACCTGTCACCATTTCTTGCGAGATACGGGTTGCCTCTTCTTTGCTGATGACAGTCGTGTAGTCCAGGAGCCACTCCACAGCTAATTTGCCGTAAAATGTATGTTTGTACATGTCGTAATTGTGCTGCTGGTCCTTGACTTC
Organism: Podila verticillata NRRL 6337; assembly: GCA_000739165.1. Taxonomy (NCBI): domain Eukaryota; kingdom Fungi; phylum Mortierellomycota; class Mortierellomycetes; order Mortierellales; family Mortierellaceae; genus Podila; species Podila verticillata. The sequence continues at coordinate 2,606,853 of KN042422.1, forward strand.
GATCCCTTTGCAAAGATCGATTGTTGACAGGGTCCTGTCTCGGCCATTGCCGCCGGGACTCGCCACCATAGGTGAATCCGTCGGCGATCCCGGAGTACGTGCTATATTGGGCTCCGCTCCCGCAAAGCGCTTAAAGATAGTGTCCACTTGTTTCTGGGTCAAAATGATAGCATCCTCGTCGTCCGCTCGCTCAAGGTATACTAGGTTTGCACTGGCATTCGCGGTGATGTGGCGTGTTTCATCAACAGGAAGCGCGTTGCGATGGACAAACTTGGCCAAAATATGGGCACCCTTGGGCGTAACCTGGTAGATACCCTTGTTCTGGAACTCGCGCCTGTTAGGATCTACCGCATTCTCAAAGAGTCGCGCGTCCATGAAGGTTTGGCACAGGTTTTTGGCCATGTCGCGAGAGAGCGAGAACTGGGTCGTGACTACGTGAGTGATGATGCGAGTCGGGTCCTTTGGGTCGGTGTCGCGGTTCGACTGGATGAACTGAAGGCCGCCCAAGTTGGCGATGGCTTCCTCTGCAGTGAAGCTGTTGGGATAAGTCTTGAACAGAATCTTGTGGTTCTCAATTGGCAGAGAGACCATTAACGTCGAGAAGAGGTCGAATATGACCTGCATGTTCGTGAGTGGAAAAAAAAAGGAGAATCAATTAGATGCGGTGCGAGAGAGCATTGTATTTGATAAAGATGGACCAATGGAAGAAGATATGCACTCGGATACTGATTGCTGCATGGACGTTTTTCGTGTAAAGCACACTATTGTCCATCTTAACATAGTTCAGTCTCACAGCATTACATGCACTCATACCTTGGCAAAGGCTCGGCCAGAGGTTGTTGTCCTCATGGTGTTGGGGCGGGGGTGGGTGCGTTGGTTTGATCTTTCTGAGGTTGCACTTTACAGCTTGACGACTTATTTTTGTTCGAGGCCTCCTTTGGGCGTTAATGGCGCGGCTGAACTGTGCGTGTCTCGATCCTTCCACGAATCTATGGTAGGGCGATATAGAACCGCAAAATCAAACAGAGAGTGAGCATCCATATCACTGCACCATATTCTCGTTCTTGGCTATCCCGTCCCTCATTCTCATTTTCCTCATTGTGTCGTCGGAAAAGTACGTAGAAGAAAGCCGTTAGAGGTTAAGGTCCGATAGACATGAAGGGCTGATGTTGAATGGACCAAGTCAAGTGACGGATATTTCGAGTAAGATACGCAGATTCGATAGTTGTCTTTTGTGAGGTTCAAGGGTCAGGAAGCGAGGCTGGAAAAGTAGGGTAGTACCTCTGCAAATATCCGTGAAACTGAGAAATGGCGGGGAGATGTACTTGTGCTTTGTAGTGAAATAAAAGCAAAGGAGGGGCCTTTGAAGCGAGTCGCAGTTGAAATTGCAGTAATGGTCACAGGAACGGGATAGGTATGGATGGGATGGGATGGGTGGGAGATTGCTTTCCAGGCCAAGGGTATTTTCCAGGAGAGTGAAGGAAAAGGTGAGGAAAGAGAGAAGAGAGATGAGAGAGAAAGAAAGAGAAAGAGAGAAAGGGAGAGAGAAAAAAAAAAGGAATTAAAAACAAAACAAATCAAGGAAACAACAAGGAAAAGAAAGGACTTTATGAAAACGTGGAGACGACAGACAACATCAAGGCCTATGCAGACGGTCGTCGTGAACAGTCTGCCTGGGGGGTGAAGACAAGAATGGCAGAGAATATTGGTAAGTTTTTCTTTATTTTTTGCTTTGCGATGAGTCTGAGGATTTCTCGGTGAAAAAAGAGAGGAGAGGAAGAAAATAAGAAAAAGGGCCAAAGAGGGAGGAGCATCTTGGCCAAAAAAACAAGGGTTGAGCTATTGCCAACGAGTTGCATATTAAAAACGGGTGCAAAATATGGGAGCTCAAGCATGCCAACCTTGGCCAATGGACATGGGGACAGTGCGGAGGACGGACACAGAGGGCGAGGACAACCTGAAGTGGCGTGTGCTCACTCACTCTCGCTCGCTCACACTTTTCACTCTTCACTCTTCACTCGCCCTCTCACTCACACTCTCACTCTCACTCACACTCTCACTCTCACTCTCACTCCATTCATACACAGGAGAGAGAAAGAGAGGAGAGAGAGAAGCAGAGACTGAGAAACAGAGAAAGAGTAATGTTTGTCTTTTTTGCCCATCAATTGCTACCGTGTCCAGCTTTTCTTCCTTCTTTTCTCGTCTTGAGGGACCAACCCATGGTTGACAGCTATCACAACAGATCGAGATTAAAGGAGTCGAGCGTGTGAGCAATCAAGAGAGAACGAGACTGGGACCTGAGATGGATGGGATGGGATACACTTTCTCAAGTTGTGTCCATCCACACATATCACTGGCCGAGCAATAATAAAAAAAACCCCACCACATCCAGGTTCAAAATGACAACTATCCAGGACGAGAAGAATGAGCCAAAAAAAAAAAAAAAAAAAAAAAAAAAAATACAACTTTGGAGATATGACAAGTCAGGGAGTGCCACAATGGATGTACACCACCCTCTATCACCACCCATGTAGATAGACAGATTCAACCACGTCCACTCAGCAAGCTGTATGGCAGTAAGAGTGGAGTATGGACATGCCTCCTAAGCAGAGTAATAAAGAAAGAAAAGGAGGGTGCTGGTTCTTGGTTGGTATCGCCAGTGACAGTGTCCAGGTGGTGAAGACGAATGCGCTCCCCCACAGCGTCCTCTCTCTTTTGTTGTTCAGTATGCACTCGCTCGAAGAATTGAGCGCTTCTCCTTTTGACTATTGGATCAGCCATGTTTCCTTTTCTTCTCCCTCCATACACATACACACATACACGCATACGCCAACATGCAAACATGCAAACATGATACACACAAACACAACACACCTTCCCAACCCCTCGTTTCTTGCTCTTTCATACAATATGATTGCTGTTGTTGTCTGTCCCGTGTCTCTCCAATGGATGCGTTCTTGTGTGTTTGGTTCCTTCATTCCTTCATTCCCTCCTTTCCTCCTTCCTTCTTGCCTTCCGAGTGTCGAGTGTCGAGTGAGAGCCCCCTACAGCAGTCTACCTCCTCATTCTTCTTCCGCCGCCCTTTCTCGCACTGTTGTGCAAACCACAGGCCATATCGCCAAGGGCACTCTTCGTGTTGCGTTTCGAATGCTCGCTCTGGAGAGAAAAGTGAGTATCAGGATATATCTACGCTGTTGTCTCTCTAGGGCCACCCACTCTCTGCGCAAGAAAAGGATGCTCACTTTTTCCTTCTATTTTCTTTTCTCGCCCACAAGTGCAACTGGCCAGTCCGTGGATCCCAGAGTGTGAAATCGGGTATTCTCCATTCATAGCAACCATGCGACCCACGAGCCGCTCACTTTTGTCTTGGTTATGTCTGCATGCTTCCCCAACGGCCAAACAAAGATGCCTGCCTGCCTGCCTGCCTGCCTGTCTCTATTTCTGTGCGCTGCACAAAAACTAAGAATAATACCAACAAGGCCTCACCTAAAATTCTCTCCCTCGATCGACTCCTTTTTTTTTCATTGAAGGCCAACAAAAAAAGAGAGGTCCAGGCCTCTGCTCAAACTGCATCACAGACGTCGGTGACCCTGTGAAAAGCTGTCCATATGGTGTGATGGGCTAAAACGAGATAAGTGGCCCGACACTTGGTATTGGTAGTAGTCTGGGATATGTCCGTGGGAAGAACGTGTGCTTCATACTATCGTTTTTAATTAAGCAAGAGTAGCAGTGGTCAGCCGAGAGTCCGGAAACATAAACCTTCCTAATCGACAATGAATTTTCGACACTTGTTAGTTGCGTACTATGAATGTCTCAAAATAGGGAAACACCACGCTGCCATGTACAACACGAGTTACACAGCCATGTCATGTTCTGCTTAGCATTGATTTATTCACGATCTTTCAAAACTAATAATGAGCAAGCAAACAAGCCCCAATAATTTAGTGGGCAGCAACGTGGCGTTGTCCAGTCAAAGACGACGATGTGGTCATATTCCCAGTCTCGTTGCTCTCCATGAACGCGCCACTATCCATGCGGCTGCGAACAGTTTGGATAGTCTCCACAGCGACCGACGAGCGAGACTTGATCTCCTACAATCACCACGAATAGAAAACGGCAGAAAGCGAACGGATTAGAAACACGTTCAACATTGCACTTGATGTCGCACAAAGGTTTCTTTGTGGACATTTACCTTTTCAAGTTCGTTCAAACTATGCAACTCGGCTTCAGAGCCCCTCTTGATGTTGTTTCGCAACTTGTGCAACAAATCCATCAGGTCCTTGGTAGTGCTCATCTCCTTCCGCATCCTTGTCTCCATGGCTGCGAACTCTTGCTGCAATTGCTTGTTGGACCGGCGCAACCCTTGGATCTGTGCGTCTTTCTTCTCTCCTTCACGATCGGCGCGAAGATGATCCTGATCACGCCCCAGTCGCTCCTGGTTGTATTCATGCTCTGCAGCATGCAAACGAGTCTCGAGAGCGTTCTGACTGCTGGTCAACTTGCGGATTCTATCTTTGTAGCCCACCTCGGCCGCAGACCACTGTCCACTCTGTGTGTCCATCTTCTTGGTCATGTGCACGATCGTCTTCTCCAGATCGTCGATGCGGCCATCAAGCTCAGAAATGGTGCGCTCTCCATCTTGGATACGTGCCGCACAGGTATCATGGTTAGACTCTGCGGCAGGGACCATACTAGCCATCCGAGCAGTTGCGTTTTCGAGCTTGGCCAGCGTATTGTGGTACTTGCGTGTGACATTGTGGACGTGGACTTGCATTTCGTCGATCTTCTCGTTGTCCTTCTCGAGCTCTTTCTCCAAATGGCGGATCCTGGAACGAGCCTGGGCCAGCTTGTCAGCATCTTCGGCAGTTACGCGCTCCAGATTCTTCTCGAGCCTGTACAACTGTTTGTCCTGATCGGCCTGGACAATGAGGGTGGCCTGGTACTTGTTGTCGAGGGCCTTGTAGCGCTCCATTTGAGCACCCAGAGAGCCCTTAAGCCTGTCGTTTGAGCTCTCGAGTTGAGCAAGCAGGTCCTTGCCTTTGTTGACTGTTGATTCCAAGTCAGTATTGGAACTAACAAGTCGAAAAAGTGGGCGTGGCGTGTTAGCGCACCATGATCCTATATGCTCTCATAGGAAACTCGAAACACACGCAAAGTACTCAAGGGTCACTCTCAACCACTAACCGAGTGTAATCGGAGATGCGCGAGTGGAGGGATTCGATCTTCTTTTCCTTAACAGCCAGGTCTTTGCGGATCACAGCCAGCTTAGCCTTAAAAAAATCACCCTCTTCCTTCAAGAGCCCCTGGAGTCGCAGGATGTCGGCATTTCGAGTAGCGAGATCGTCTTGCAACTCGTCCTTAGTAGTCTGAAGAGTCTCAATCGTCACATTCATCGTATGAACCGTCTCATTCAAACTGGCATCATTGGCATCGTGCTGGGCAAGCACAGCCTTGATCATACTGAGTTCTGTCTCCAGCTTGGAGATCATGGCGGTCAATTGTTCTGCTTGAGCGATGGCTTTGAGTCTCCAGGCGTCGGCGTTCTCTAGTTGGGTTTGAAGCATGGTCACTTCCCTTTCGAAGCCGGATATGGTAGATTCTTGCTTCTCGCGCACGTGCTCAAAGTTGGAGGCGGTCGTCTCCCATTCCTTGGCCTGCTGGATGGCGTTCTGTTTCCAGACGTTCAGCTCGCTGATTTTTTGTCCCAGATCTTGCTCCTTCACTACGTGATCGTGATTCAGGCGAATTCTCTTCCCGAGATGGACGATCTGGCCCTCCAAGTCGGCGATCTCGCCTTCGAGTTGATGCTTGTCCTCGTGGAAATGGTGAGTCTTCTCAGCAACTTGCTCCTCGATCTCAGAGGCGCGACGCTTGCGGTTAAAAGAAAGCTCGCTTCGTGCATAGATGACGGCATCGTTGAGGCGACCAATCTCGGCGTCCTTCTCGGTCAACTTGTACTTGACATCGTGGAATCGCTTCTCTTTCTGGCGGACCAAAGCTATACCTTTCTCCAACTCTTGAGTCAGCTCGTTGGTCTAGTTTAAGAAATAAAAACGGCCAGTTAGAATTGATACTGGTTGAAAACTATACGCTTTCTCCATGTGGCCTGACATACCTGATCGATCCACTTTGCCTCATGGTTCTCCCAGTCTTGAAGTTCGGCCGTGAGGTCATTGATCTTGTCCTGCTGAAGCTGACGGTTATGGCGGGCCTCATCCTCGGCATCCTTGACCTGCTTCTTCAGCTGGGAGACAAGTGCACGCATCTCTTCCAGATACTCGCGCGTGGTATCGTGATCATCGTTGGCCTTGTTCAATGCATCGTTCAGACCGGCTTCCTTGGTCTCGAGCTGGAGTTGAAGGCCAGCGAGGCGGGCCTCCAAACTTGCGATCTCTCCTTGAAGACCTTTCACCTTGTCTTCGGCATGACGAGTCTTCTCCAACTGGTGGTCGGATGCATCTTCAAGGTCAGACATCTTGACAAGAAGCTCCTTGATGAGCTGCGTCTTGTTCTCAAGATCCTTGGCGACCTTATCTGCGTCTCTGAGCAGGTCCTCCTTCTCAATAAGTTGTTGGCGCAGTGACTCGACTTGCACAACAAGTTTACTGGCAGTTGACGAAGAGGCGGCCAGGTCCTCGGCTATCTGATATGCATTCTTTCTGGCATGGCGGTTCTCCTTCTCGAGTTTCTTGACTTGATCCTCTAAGTGGTTCGCACGCTCCTCGTGACCTCGCATGATGTCGATTGTCTTTTCGAGATCCTTGAGCTTTTGGTTCTTAAGAGCAATTTGCTTCTCAAGGCGGCTAATCTCGACAGTCAGGTTCATGTTTGTGTCGTTCACGTTGGCGAGTTTCTCAATGTCCTTGTTCGTCTTGTGGAGCTCGTGGTTCTTGTCCTTAAGTTCTTGGCGGAGACCCTCAACCTCGACGCGAAGGGTGCTGGCTGTCGAGCTGATCTTGGAAATATCGTGGTCGGCTTTCTCCTTCAGCTTGGCAGCATCGTGCTCCTTGATATGGATGTCAAGACGAAGGGTCTCGATTTCACCTTCCAGAGCCTCGATACGGGTATCCTTCTTCTGCAAACCCTTGTTGGCCTTCTGAAGGCCGTCAATCTTGGTCTCTTTCTCGTGAATAAGAAGTTCGTAGCTGTCAATCTGGTCTTGTAGCTGCTGGGCTTCGACGGCGCAATTCTCGTGGGCCTCCAGCGCATCCTCGAGATAGGTCAGGTGCTTTTCCTGGACGTTGACTTGGTCTCGAAGGTCCTTGAGCTCATCCTCAAGATTGTTGGCAAGCTCCCTATACTCCAGCAGATCCTTGACGTCCTCGAGGGCCTTCTTCAGCAGGGTTTCGCGATCTTTGATGTCCTCACGCATGACGCGAACCTCTTCAGTCAGCTTGTCAGCTTTGTTACTGTCTTTGGTGAGGGTCTTGTTGTCCTTCTCCAGGTCATGCACAATAGCATTGCGCTCAAAGAGCCGATCACGAAGGTTCTGCAGCTGCAGCCCCAACGAGTGGACCTTCTCTTGGGCACCTTCCAGCGACTTTATCTTGCGGTGGCAGTCCTTGAGTTGGTGTTCACGGTCAGCTAGTCCTTTCTTCAAGGCATTCAGCTCGCCGGAGAGTCGTGATACATCCTTGGAGTGAGCAGTATTGCTCTTCTCCAAGTTCTGGACATTGGAATGAGCGCTCTTCAGGCTTGCTTCACGGTCCTTGAGAGCTGCGGAGATCTCACGGATATGGACCATCAAACGCGCCTTTTGCTTGTTGGCCTCGTCCAGATCATTCTGAAGCTCTTTCAAATGCTTCTGGACGGCTTCCTTGTCGTGAAGATGAGCGTGGAGCTTAGAGATCTCAGACTCAAGGAGCTTTTGCTGCTCCTGGCCCTGGTGACGATCCTGCGTCAGTTGATGCTGTGATTCCTTCAGGGCTTTTTCCTTGAACTGGAGGTTGGTTCTCAGGTCTCGGATCGTGATCTCGAGGTCGTGGATCTCACGAGTCAAGGTCTCCGTGCCAACAGCGACCTGCTGGAGCTCGGCGGCCCTGTCTTCGGCAACACGAAGGGTATTTTCCTTTTCTAGAAGTAACTTTTGCATTTGGATCAAGTCGTTGTCAAGAGACAAGATTGCATCACGCGCTTTCTGGCGATCAAGCTGCGCTTTTTGGGTGATGAGACGAGTAGCGGCCTCGTCGCGAGTATGGCGTCGCCGATGTTCAGCTTGCAACTCGTGGTCATTGGTGGTAGTGATGGTTGTCGTCGTTGGGGTGTTGCTTCCTTGGTAATGGTGAGTAGTTGCACGATGGTCATCGAATGGCACACTCACAGAGCCGAGGTGGTGCATAGGGATGGTGGACTCGCTTGTGGACCTGGATGACGAGTGGGTTCTCAAAGCCGATACGGCATCATGGACAGGATGATGCAAAGCACTGAGCGATGCTGACGACCTGTTTGCGACCGTTTTGATTGACCCTCGCCTGTTACTGGTGGAACTGTGACTTGCATGAGGCTCGTCGCCTGATGCTTCGGTTTCAGTGGCGCCGTGGCCCCCGGATCCATAGCGAATGTGGTGATGATCGCGACCATCAGTCTCAATCTCATGGTGGTCTTCGCCGTCGATATGGAGTCTACGGTGCTTGTGGTCAACTGTGATCTTGAGCGGTGTATGGGCCACAGTCGAGTTGCGGTAACCAGAGGACGAACGAGTGGAACGGCGCGAGGTCTGGACGTCGTCTGATGCTTCAGATTCAGTGGAGCCATGGTCCCTAGATCCGTAGCGAATGTGATGATGGTCGCGACCATCAGCCTCGATCTCATGGTGGTCTTCACCGTCGATATGGAGTCTACGGTGCTTGTGATCAACTGCGATATTGAGTGGCGTATGAACCACAGTCGAGTTGCGGTAACCAGAGGGTGATGAGGCCGACGTGTGCTTGGACAAACGAGTGGGACGGCGCAAGGTCCGGGATGCGTTTGAGGAGTCAGTGCTCTCGGGAGCAGCTGAGAGATGGCGTACCAAGCCGCCATCGCGAAGGTAGTAGGTGTCCCTTCTGTTCGACTGAGTCTGGTTGCCGGTTGAACCACGGTGGCTGTGGCCAAGTTCGTTCTCAAAGTCCTTGAACCAGATATGGTGGCGATCGATGCCGTCTTCCTCAATAACGTGATGCTCGTGACCATCTTTGAGATGCGATCCATGAGTGTTCTTAGTGTTTACGGACATTTTGTGAGGCAGGGAGACCAGTTTCTTAGGGGCGGCCAGCTTCTTGACCGAGACATGTTGTCTTTTGGTAGGAGAGTCGATAATCCCTCCCAGTTTGCGGGTTCCAGTAGTGGATCTACTCCTGAGAACGTACGATTTGTTACGTGTTGCGACGACCATGGTTGTTGTTATGTACACTATTTACAGGCTACATGTCACGGAAACTTTGATCAGATACGAAGGGGGCGTTCATGAGTGCAGCGATGCTCAAAAGCAGACGGATCGCAGTGTACCTTTTGTTCTTTCGTGTCGGAACGAGCTTTGTTGTCTAGAACAACGCTGGATCAACCGCCGTTGCACAGTTATATAGTTCTGTCAGCACAATGAAAACTCCCATGGTTAATACATGTACTTCTCGTCCAAGCTGACACCTAAGAATGTCTCGATTCTCATTTGCCAGCCGTCCCTCACTAACCTCCTTTTGCTACTAAATTGCTAATAAGTGAGTGTGCCGGTCCTTCGGTATTATTTTCAACACTTCAGTATCGGGTGTAATGATGTATGGGAAGGGAGGTGCTTTGATGCAGCAGAGCGTGTTGAGTGGGAGGTGTAAAAGAGGGAGGGATGAGCGGAAAGTCGCCCCGAAAAAAAAAAAAATTGCGGTCACATCAAACTTTTTTTTTTTTCTCAGAAAGTTGTTTGCGGATCCAGACCGCTTTGTGAAAAACAAATCCACGGTGGTGATGGACGCGCCAGATATTTCCAGAGAATGACAGAGTAGTACGGAATAAAAAGAGCGATAGAAATTCAGGCGCAATTTCTGTTGAGTGGGGACACTTCTTGTTTCTGGGTAAGACCTTGGCTGGAGACTGGTTCCGCCACTTCCAGACTTTCTGTTTCATGGCCCGTGTGACATATCTGCATCACGACTTCCCGGCGCTGTATTTTACTATCCTCGAAATAATAGAATGTTGAAAGCTACACTGCGATTCACGCCTGTCTTTGGTAACAAAGCGACGTGAGTTTTTCCTGGCGTGGTTTACTAATTTTGTCGCTTTTTTCGATCTACAAGAAGTAATGCAAATGTTCATCAGCCCTTGGTAAGAGTACCATTGAAGACTTTGACATCGACAACGAGTCACTGGAGACGGGTCCTACTCGCGAGAAGTCACGTTTAGAGACGACAAAGAAACATGTGGCCGGACGATCACAGGCACCACGCTGGACTTTCCTCGACGCTCAATCATGAGGACGTATTAAGAATCAATGAGGACATGTTAGAAACATTACTTCTCTTCAAAATAATGTCCCAAGGGTTACCTTCTGCAACTGTTCCACGTTGTGCAAGTGCTTGTTGTGAGACTCATCCAGAGGAAGTTCAGCTTCCTCAATGTACTCTCAGAGGGCCCTCAAACCACTCCGTATGCGAGTGTCCTCGTCGATCAGTTCCTGGTTGGTCTTATCCAGGTCCCAGTTTGCATTAATGAGGTCCTGGTTCGTCTGGACTAGCTCCTCGATCCTCTCTCCGTACACCTCCGTCTTCTCGATCACGACCACAATCTCCTTCTCAAGCTCAGTGACGCAGCGCTGGAGTTCCGACTTGGACATCGCATCTTCGTTACGTACATTGTTGTGATGGTCCTACTTGGAAGTAGTTATGCTAAACATTGGGACAGTGGTAAACTTGTGTTGGGTCCGGAACATGATGCGCTCCTTCTCGCAGCCCGTGATCGCGGAATCCCACTTATAGCGCTCCTCCTCAAGGTTGGTGATAAGAGTCTCTAGCTCCTTGACCTGCTGGATATTGTTCATGTTCCACATGTCCAGCTTGCGGATCTTCTCTACGTTCCCAGAGTCGTGGTCCAGGTTAGCCGAGATAACGCTATCGAGCTCCTTGGCCTGCTGGACAGTGTTCTTCTTCCACAAGCTTAGCTCCTGGATCAGTTCCTTCAAGCCGTGCTCGTCGTCTGGGCGGGCTCTCTTCACACGATGGTCGACCTGCCTCTCCATGCCAGCGGTGCTGCTTCCATGGTCAAGGTGAGTAGATGCGAGGTGGCGCCCGAGGGGGAGGTCTGTATCGATGGGGTTCCTTGCTTCTCGGGAGGAATATGGCCCAGACCAAGAATTGGTCGTTTCCTTTCCAGTTGTTGCCTGTGAGATCCATGTCTTCTTTTTGTGAACAGAGTGTTCGGGAATTTTTCTACAGCATCAAGACGCGCAGTCAGCAAACAAGCGCGTTCTAAGAGAAAACACATTCAGCAGTCTTTTTTTTTTTTTTTTTTTTTTGGAAATGTGAAGTAGTGAAGTTTACTTTAACGCGTGGTGCTTTATTATTAATCTGATGGACAAAAACAGAGCTCAACCCAGTGGCTTCTGGGCAGTGGTATCGTATGCGCGGATAAGATGTGCTGTTCCGGATTCGTTCTGTGAGAACGCAAAGCCGCGGTTGCGGCGGAGGCGCTGGATATTGCGCACCTTGTGCACTGCCTTGCGGAAGCGCTCCATCCGTGGGCGGTAGTCTGGGATATTGAGCTTCTGGATCTCTTGCACATAATGGTATGTCCGTGGGAAGAACGTGCGCTTCATACTATAGTTTCAGACAAAATGGAGTAGCAGTGGTCAGGTAAGATGCAGGAAACACAAGCCTTCCTAATCGACAATGATGCTCAATACTTACTACTTGAACGTGAAGTCGCGAAGATTGCAGATCAGGGGCAGTAGAATGATGGTGAGCCAGAATACGGGCTGGCCGTAGATAGGTCCCACGATGCCAAAGTACTCGGGTGTCAAGCCAACCTTGGCTCCGACGACGGCGAATATAGGGAAAAAGCCCAGCCAGAAGATCATGGAGCCTGGGACTGAAATGTAAGCGTACTTTGTCCACAAACTAGTGCATAGAGCAGTGGGAGAAAGTCAGCAGATAGTTGAAAAAAGAGATTTCAGTCAGGCATTGTCTCTGTTCTCGAAACTTACTCGGTGATCAAGGCCGCCTTCCACAGAACTGTGGCAAGAACCGCCGTGTACAGGGTCACACTCATAACCCAAGCGCCACCGATGTTGCCATTGGTCATGATCAGGTCGTTCTTGAAAATAAACGCCACGGCAAAGAAAATAACTACAGAGTGGTAGATTGCATTCATGGCCCATCCCCAGAACGTCTTGACATTGAACTAAATCGCAAGAGGTAGTATAAAATAAAAGTTAGACAGTACTTTTGAAAGCCACATTCCGCAACATGTCTATTACGCACAAAGAGACCGACTTACAAACTCGCTTTTTTGTCCGAGCATATACATCTGGGGATACCGGTCCAGCATCCTGGCGCTGACGTATTGGTCAAAGATTCCGAGGGATAGTGGTGGAAGCACAGTCAAGGCAACATTGTATAGAGAAATTGTCCAGGACTCGTACACAGTCTGTCCAGAAAATCCGTTGTAGAAGGCATACCAGAACTGGGTCGTGTACAGGCAGATGTTCTTATAGAAACTGAACAGAATCAGTTTACTCAGGCGTTGGTAACTCCATGCACCATGGACCAAGAGCAGCTTCTTCAAAAACCGGAACTGTGAGATGGCAAAATCCGCTGACCGAGCAGCTTGAAGTCCTTCCAGTCCAGAAATACCGACACCAACATGAGCGGCTTGGATCATGGAGACGTCATTAGCTCCATCTCCAATAGCCAACAGGATCGCATTCAAATTCCTCTTGACCAGCTTAACAACGAGAGCCTTCTGCAGCGGTGACACACGACAGCAGACAACGGCCTTGCAGAGAACGGCCAGTTCCAGGAAGACCTTCTCGATATCCTTCTCCAGCGCAAATCCAAGACTCTTGCCGTCAATGATTAGGGCTAAAGGTTCGATCTCGTCTCCGCGCTGGTATGTTGATTTGATAGTCTTGACCTTGTTCTCCAGGAATTCCTTTGTTTCCCAGTGAGTTTGCTCGTTACAGATGATGAGTGACATGTCCTCCTGAATCAACTTGCAGCTGTATCCGATATTAATGGCGGTCTCCTGGCGGTCCCCGGTCAGCACCCAGACCTTGATGCCGGCTTGCTGTAAGGTGTGGATCGTCTCTGGCACGCCATCCTGCAGTTTGTCCTCGATGGCGGTGGCTCCCAGAAGGAAGAGATTCTTCTCAATCAACTCGGCAGCCTTGTCCAACTCCTCTCCGCGATTCTGTATAGTTGTAGCGGCGCGGTCGTAAATCTGGACCCAGTTTTGGTACTCCTGCTCAGGGATCTCTCGCATAGCGACACACAGAGTTCGGAGTCCTTCAGTGGCATAGTCCTCCAGATGTTGCATAGTAGCATCCACGAACTCGTTCTCGGATCCCAGTCGTTCCAGAATAACCGTGTCGGCTCCTTTGCAATACAACTTGATCCTTCGGTCGGGACCACGAACAATCGTCGACATACGCTTGCGAGTCGAGTTGAACTCACACACATTCAAAATCTCGTACTCCAGGTCATTCTGCCCAACCGTGATGTTCACAGAGCGGGGCCTACGGGTCGTGAACTGGTAACCCATTAGAGCTGCACCTTCCACCAGGGCACCTTCGTCTGGAGATGATGCTTGGTAAATGATTTCTATAAGTCACACAAGAAAAGAATAAATAAATCAGTGATGGCATTTCCATGAAACTGATTCGATCACCGCGTAAAGGCTATGTTGCGTATACGAACTTACGGGAAGGATTGTTCTCTTGACGTTCAGGAATGACGGTGTGGCAGACAGCAAGGAGAGTCAAGAACTCGTTGATGACATTGCTCGTTGGGTGATTACGCAGGTTGGCATCCAGCTGCTTGAAATCGTGTACGCCAACCTCCATACCGTCCTCGACTCGAGCTTGCTTGCCTTCTTCAACAACGTCCGAGTAGGCCAAACCGGCAATGGAGCATTGACGGAACTCCATCTCGTTGCATGTCAAAGTTCCAGTCTTGTCGGAGAAGATGTATTCAATTTGACCCAGTTCTTCCACGAGAGACGAAGTACGAGCCAAGGCTGGGGTGTCCGTCTTTTCGTAGTACATGTCCAGGTCCGAGTTGATCAGTTGTGCTTGCCAGAACTTGACTACCTCCATGGTGACCATAAGCGAGATGGGGATCAGGTTGTTGTACAGGATGAGGAAGGTCAGGATGTTCAGGCCAAAATCGGACATGGTTGATTTTTTGAGGCCGATGTACGAGAGCTGGTCGATGTTATTGTTCGTGATGACCATATTGCCGATAGCACTCGCCAAGGACATGGCGAGCAGAATTCCGAACAAGAAAATAATCTGTACATTGGTCATTTTCTCAACCGAGGTTCGTTTGATGGGTGTTGCCGATGCATTCCTCATGAGTTTTGATTCGTGTCCTGTGAAGACGACCACACCATAGATCCAGTTGGTGTTTCGAAGCTGTGCACCCTATAAAGCAAAGTCGTACAAAAAGTATTGAATTAGATGTCGATATCATCAAGCGGTGATAGAGAGAGGAAAGATAAGCTTGTATCCATCAAGGGTTAACGTACTCTGAGGAGAACCTGAGTAGGATCGAGTGGCAATTCCTTGGTAGCACCTGTGTTGTTGTCCATAAGCAGGGTTCCCTCGAAGGTGTACAGACTGTTGTTTGGCTGCTCCGATCGAATGCAACCTCCAAGGTACGATACATCCTGCGGGGTAAGGAGTTGCACTGTTTCCGGGAGTGCCTGCTTAATTTTTAGATTTGTTTCTCTATTACAACAAAAAAATGGCAAGCGTCTAATGTCAAGAGGTGTTCCAATTGGCGAAGTCTTTCTTTGATCGACGACTGGGATTACTCTTACCCGTCCAAGTTGCTGGTCTCGATATAACACATGCCCTCCGGTTCAGACGAACTCAACAGGACCAGATCGGCGGGAAAGGATTCACCGCCCTCGACTCGAACAATATCGCCAACTCGGATGGAGTGCCAAGCCCTTGGAACAAAAGTGCTTCCGTCTAAGGTTTTGGTCAGCCTTGCATTCGTCTCACTGTCGGACGCGTGGCGTTTCTTGTTAATGAAGAAGGAAGACAAAGGCGGAGAGGAGAAGGCGATGTTCAGAAAACATTGATTGCCTGCAGTAATTCGAGTAAAAATGGCACAGTGATTTGCCAGGGCACTGTGGAATCAATCGTATGAAAGCAAGGAGAGCACTGGCTAGGGCGATTTGGTTGCTAAACTTACGAAATCCTCCATGACTTCCTTGATCGCTGTCGCAAATAGTACCATGGCCAAGGGCACGGCTGTGGTGAATCGAGAGGTGGGCGACACTCCATCGATTTGCTATTGGAGACGACAAAACAAAAGGGAATGGCGGTGCTGCTTTTGTTTAGAAGAAACTTCCCCTATCTGTTTGTGTTAGGTGGCCATGCAAGCCGCTAGCACAGATAGCACATCAAACGGCCAGTTACCTGGATACAGGCTGTGAACAAGAAAAAAATGTTGGCGTATTTGGAAAACTGCTCGTACAGGAACTTTGGAAGGAAGGTGAAGTAGTTGTACTTTGAGGTTGAGATGCGGTTGTGCAGGTACTTTTCCTGGGCGTTGCGCTCAGGGTTGTTGAGGTGGATGATGCGGATCCCGTCTTGGTTGGCAGAGGATCCGCCAGTGAAGTGGGCAAGGAAGTTGGCAAGCGCAGAGGGTGGTTTGTGGATGGTGGCAGCTCGCCGAGGGGCAGAGGCAAATGGTGTGGAAGAGGCAGATGCATTAGGCCCTGCAAATTCATAGGATGAATCTGGCGGGTAGCGTGAGTGGCCCATGGAGCTGTTGCTGCCATGGTGATCTTGGGCTGATGTCAGTGGGATATTCATGTCCGAGTAGTCGGACTCCTTGGAGGAGAGGCCCCGCATAGGAAATCAGATATAACGATGGGGAGTCGAATGGGGGATGCGTGAGTGTAAGAGGGTGGATGAAGGGAGAATGATGAATGGGAGTGTGAAGGGTGTTCTCTGTCGGTGAGTGCGGTGGTCAATGAAAATGAAATGAAGAATGAAAGGAGTACCCCTTTCTCTCAATTGCTTGTCGGCCCATTTGGCTTGCTCTGGCTGACATGGTCACCCCCACGAACAGCCCACCACGAGCCTCACATGATGTTAAGGGGTACGATCTCCAGCACAAAGAAAACCGAGGACTGAGAAAAGCCTGGCTTTCGAAAGCAAGGCCTTTCGCGCACCTCGACTGCACACACCATTCTTCAGATCGCGCCATGGACTCTGAACACGAGAGCGAGGACGAATTCAACACCAATAATGACGACACGAGGACTGAAGATGGTTCAGACCGTGGAGAACCAGAGGAGGGTGTGTAAAATTACCAAGCAATGTTGGTAACAGTAAAATCAACTTTGAGCTTCAGGAAATGAAATTGACATCAGTTGCATGTGACTTGAAAGGATAGATTCCGCGATGAATGCGCCTTCAGATACAGTAGCTAAGCAGGATGATGTCGCACAGAGAACACACAAACCACTGGTGCTGCAGCCGAACGCCTTGGACTGCAAAACATTTGACATCATACCCTTGGTGAGTAGAACCAGTGCAGCCAGTCAACGTGCAGAAAAAAGTGAGATTCGCAAACTAACCCGAACTGCGAATATGAAAACATTTATCCGATCCCCTGTTAGGTATTGGCCGTACACCCGTGCAATATTTACTGCATGGCCGCAACGCAATGTATGCGGTGGGTGTTTACAGGATCAGAGGATGGATACATTCGCAAGTACGACTTTTTTGCCTCCATGAACGGAAAGACTATGCTGACTCAGGGCCAAAGGCATGGTCAGGTCGAATCGGTGACAAAGGTTCGTTAATTGTCTCCACTTTTTAACAGGGACACAGGGACTTTGGCGATATCAAATCGTCCAGCTAATCCCGACATTTCACTGATCTTTGCAACTAGGCAGGAATCCTGACATCCTACTGGGAAAACGAGGAGCAACCAAATCGCACGTTGCCTCCACCGGGCGAGGAAGGCTCAAGTTCTTCAGCAATTGCGAGTACAAACAATATTAATAATAACAGCTCGGAGATGGACGTGGATATCAAGCGGGAGGGATCTGTGGACCGTGCAGCGACTCCTGTTGCTCAACGGGCTTCGTCTCCCTTCGAAGAATCAAAAATGTCGGCCGTCTTCAGTTTGGACTGTCACTCTGAGGCGTTGTATGCTGTATCGGGACTCGAGAGCGGATCGATCAATCTATGGACGCCACGGCACGAGGAAGGAACGTGCCAGCACGTATTTCGTCAACACACAGCCCCTGTCTCGGCAATCAAACTCACTCCAGACCAACAAGGCTTCATCAGCGGCTCTTGGGACCATGGTATTCTGGTGAGGGTTCTTTTTGCGTTGCCAAAGTCGATCATCAATAGAAACATCAGCCTCAGTGACTAACCACACCTTTTTGCGGCACCCATCGGTGCCAATAGCATTGGGATTTGAACAATGGGGCAGTTGTGAGGACATATGCTGGACATGGATCGCAGATTTCCTCACTTTCATTTCAGCCAGATGGTCAACCAACACTCACCATGGACTTTTCCAGCCCAGCAACAAACTACGACAACAATGCCGTTATGCTGTCCACTAGTGTGGATGGCATGATGTGTCTATGGGACCGAAGAGACCCCACAAGCATCCCTCGTAAATTTATGCCCCCAGAGAAGGTACCTCCGTGGTGTCTCTCGGCATGTTGGAGCGCAGATGGAAAGCGCATCTATTGTGGCCGTCGAAATGGGACGGGTAAGATATCGATTCGATATATCGGAATGGATTGAGCCTTCAAAGAGCACATTTGAACTTACAGACGTTCTTGTTGGTATGATCATAGTTGATGAATGGGATTTTGCAGATGGTCGACTTATCCAGTCGATAAAGATGCCTGCCAACTCTGGACCAGTCTCATTTGTTAAGAGTTTACCTAACAACAAGCACATCATTTGGTAAATGTTATCTTTACCGCATTCCAAAGTGCCCAGGACGTAGATCTTTTTATTAACCTGGACTCCTTTTAACTTTATCTAGTGCCTCTCAAGACAACATTCGTCTGTGGAACTTGACAGAATTGGGATCCAAGTCGTCTCTTCGACCTTTCCAAATTATTGCTGGTCACCATGGAGGACTCATTTCCAACATCCGTAAGTTTGTATTTTTATCCGCAAGTTCGTTGCTGTTCGTCAGTTTCTAGATTCCTAACATGTGCTTGTTGTTCTTGGTACTGAGTAGATGTCGATCCAACTTGTAAATATTTGATTACTACCTCCGGGAATCGAGAATGGGAAGGACCAAGCACCAACGGATGCTTGTTCTACGATATACAAACCATACTTTGAGCTCGAGCGCGATCAATAAAAAGAGCTGTCAGAAGAAAAAATGGAGACTTTTCGAGAGAACATCAAGCATGCTCAACAACCAAATGCAACGACTTGCGGCTGTTGAAAAAGAGATTGACATACCGTCCTATTATTCGCTGGTGCGCCGATTCATACACACCAACAGCGAACGAACAAAAACGGGTGTCTGGTTCAAAGGATTGATCCACAGCGCATATGACCTGTGTGGAGTCTACTTCACTCTGATCCAACCTTTGATATTCTCATTGTGATCGAAGCTTCTTTGCGTGATCTCACTACACTTCGTCTTTTTTTTACTTTTGTTTTTTTTCCACTCCAAACAAAAGGCAATGGGCTCATGTTGCACAAAGAGAATGAAAGACAACCTCAATCCATGCAACTTAAATGTGTACTCCTGTGCAAAGGAAAGCGAGCGAGGCGCAGAGTGACCACACATGCATTGTTTTTCTTTTTCCTTCTTTCGCTCTCGCTCTGTTCACTCTGCACTAAAGGAAAAATTATCGATAAAAGAAACCCATTCCATCTTATTTCTGAGCTCAGTCCATTTTACACTTCTTCTTTTCTTGCCGTTTCTTTCTCTCCTTCCATCCTTCATTTCTAGAACATTTCGCATAATCCGCACACCTTCTTTTCTCTTCTGAGATGTCTTCTATCAAAATACCGTCTCAAAAGCGGCCCAAGGTCATCATTGCCGGAGCAGGGCTCGGCGGAGTCATGCTGGGAATACTCTTGGAGCTCGCAGGCGTCAATTACGACATTTTTGAAAAATCTGCGATTGTAAAACCACTCGGTAAAAAGCTATGCTACGAACACCAGGATTGACTTGTGTATGTGGACACAGATTACTCACTTTACTCCATGTGTTTTTTTTGCACCGTGAATGTAAACATGACCAATTGATAGGTTTGGCAATCGCACTCGGATGCAATGTATGTCCTATTTTCAAACAAATTGGTATCTGGGACGAGTTCTTGCAGAACAGCAAACCTATACTCGAGATGAATATTTCGAATTCTCAGCGCGAGACGATCCTGATGCACGATTTTCGTGCCCAAGAAAACGTGTATGTAGAACGAACAACCATTTCTTCCACTGCTACTTTCATGGTTGTTGTTACCTAACACTGCTTTGATTAAATCCCGCACAGAGGAGGCTCGCTTTTTTATGCAATTGCCTGGCCCATTTTGTACGACATGCTCCTTCGACGCATCCCAGCCGCAAAGCTGCATTTTGGCAAGCGAGTTGTCTCGATTGTACAGGGCGAGAACGGCGTCTTGATCAATACTGCGGATGGAAGTTCGTACGATGGCGACATTCTGGTCGGGGCTGATGGCTGCTACAGTGCTGTTCGCCAATGCATATACGAGAAGTTACAAAAGTCCAACCAGCTTCCAGCTCATGACAGCTCGCCGATGGTGTATAGGGACATTGCGGTTGTGGGCCAAACATATCCACTAAGTCCCGAGGATTTTCCCGAACTGCTCAAGGATGAGTGTCGTTTTGAGTACTTGATTGACAAGACTGGGTTTGGGGTAAATATTATTTTCTCGTTGCCATTGCAAGACCCTGTGTCTTGACGTGTTATCTTTGCTAATGCGGACCATTGGAACATATCCGAAACTAGTGCTCAACATTCACAACAAAAGCAAACACTATTTGCTGGGTTGGCTTCCAATCTCTGGACAAAGCTGCAAGCAAGGAAAACGACCCATTCAGGAACTCTGATTTTGGACCTGAAGCTGCAGAAAGGATGTGCAAAGATATCAAGGATGTGCCATTCGTAGGGGGCAACGGAAAGCTCACTCTCGGCAATCTGATCGAGTTGTCACCCAAGCGTCTCATCAAAAAGGTGGTTGTAGGTGAAAAGCTGTACAAGACGCGTTACGCGGATCGCACCGTATTACTAGGAGATGCTGCATGTCAAACACATCCCGCAGGAGCGATGGGTACGTCTCTATATGTCGTTGCAGTGTACAGCAAAAAAAGGTGAGGTGCTAACTGCCGTTAAATACAGGTGCCTCTAACGCAATCCAAGATGCAGTTGCTCTCGCAAATTGGATCAACATTCTACCTGGCGACGCACCCATGAGTCAAGTTACCGATATATTTAAAGAATACAAAAGTGAAAGATATCCGAGCATACAGCAGCGCTTCCAGATCAGCAATTCTTTGGGCTACATACGGACGAGCGTAAGCTACCCGCCTTATTTTCCTCTTATTAGCACGAAAGAGAGGATTAACCCATACTCACTCAACCATTACTTTCAACGGGCAACAGTCTTATCAGGGCAAAATGGTACGAGGTCTTATTAGCAGCATTCCCCAGTGGATAAAGGACAAGTACGCGCACACCTTTATTACATGTCGCCCGCAAGTCTCGTTCCTGCCTTTAGTTGAGGATAAAGGTGCGGTAAAGACCGCTCCACAGCCAAGCCTGGAAAAGACATTACTGATTCTCAAGAAGCATACGGAAGCGAAAAGAACAGTGACCGTTTGACATGCCTCTTGTTTGTTGTATCCTCACTTGCACCAACCCTTCGTCTGCATTTGATACAAAGCAATAAATATCATTAGGATCTTGGGGTAGCAGCCCGAGCACAACATTCACCAATCGAGTTTGACTGGAAAACAGCCTAGAGGAAAGAAAATGGTAGTGTTGCTGATTTCGGACAATGTGGGGAAACCGAAAAGAGCAAGAGCAAAATTGGTGGCAATACTGCCCATGCTGAGCAGGCTCAGGCCCAGCAACCTCAGTAGTCCTAACAATAACATCTTTGAACTTGGAGGTTGGACCCAGGCTGTTTGGGGCCGACGAGCAAAGCAACATACCGTTTATCAGTGAGGAAATGATTTACTATTGATCGCCACATTGGTGTTTCCTATGTGCGAAAAGCGTTTGACTGATTTACTATTGATCGTCACATCGGCGTTTCCTATGTGCAAAAACGTTTGCCCAAGATCATCATTCTTACACCGGCGCATACAAACACTCGCACGCATGCACTCGAACACACAAACTCTCGCGAAGCAAGCAAATCCGGCAAATCTGGCACTATTCTCGCTTTGTGTATGGTGCATTTTGATGGGCATGTCACTCGGAAAAACAATTTGGCCAAACATTCCACGCGCCATAATAGCACGCGCCAATGGCAAATGTACATTGCAAGAGAAAAACGAGTCATTTCCATGAGGGACTTGAAGATGGTGGGGCTGTTGCCAAGAATAAAAGCGGCTCGAGTTGCGCTCAACGGATCCATCTTCTTGATCGGCACAAACTCACAACTCACTAGTTTCGACGCAGCTTAAGAGTACAGAAAGATTCCTTCTAGTGGGATTTTGATTCTGGATCCTTCGATCAGCAATACTACAAAAACGCTATTTACGTCGTTTCTATCCTTGTCGCAGTCTGCTATGCTTCTACGGCTACGCATCCATTACTTTCTGCCTTCTTGGTCTCGCTATACGTAAAATGCAACTCTTCCTGGTCCTCATGCAAGATGCCTTCCTCCTCCTCCTCCTCCTCTCTGGCAGCCTCGACTTCCGTCTCCTCTTCCTCATTTAACTCGCCCTGGACCCACTGATCCACACGCTCCTCGAACCCGGCACCTGGGAAACTCTCGAAATAAAACCGCGCTCGCACCAGGTTCCGCTGGTACGTGGCAGGCGCATGCGACAAAAGACTCGGGAAGCTCAACAAGATCTGTTCAAATGTTCCAGGTTCACGCAAACGGCTCATCTCATCAACATCATACAGCTCGCGCGCCCGAACCATGTCCTCCTGCAACTGTTTCTGTGCCTGTTGCAACCGTGTGCTCAGCTCCTGTTGATCGTCCTTCTTGTCCTGTTTAACAGAGCCATTGGTTGGTGCCTCAACAGCCGCGGGAGAAGCTGGGGCTTGCTGCGACCATGACATCCTCATCACCTCCAGCTTTTCCAAGAACTCGTCCATGTTCTTTTTCTGTCGCAGCACATCATGGCTCATGTCGGCCTCGAAGGGTGATGGCTTGGACACTGGCATCCTGTCAGCATGGAAGACCTTGACTAGTTGGCCAATGTGTTGATAATCGAGGAGCGAGTGCAGATGCTTGGGAGGCTCAGGGTAGGTACTCCGGTGGGCTGCGTACTTGTCACTCTCGACACTGTCGAGTTCCTGGGAAAGAGTCTCGCTCGAGCTACTCTGTGAATGTGGCAGAGAAATTGCTGCCAACCCATTGGGAGGGGTAGTATCGTTGTCCAGAGTACTGGGGGGCAGTTCACGGATAGGGTCATTTGAGTCGGACGTCGAGTCAAACAGAACGGGTCGCTGACCCTTTGGAGGACAACAGTGGCACTTGAGACAGGGCGCCAGAAGGCGGTCGAGAGGGTTCTTGGAATCTACACTGCATCCTGGAGGCATGCGCGGGACTAGATAAAGAAAGTGCGTGTTAGTATGGAAATTCAAGGGTTGCCTTGGACATGTTTTCCTGCCAAACCGGGGTTTACCAATGTCCTTATCGGCAACGAGACGCCAGTATGCAGGTTTGTAGGCACTCTGGTTGCAGAACTGGGCATGGTTCTTGCCAAAAGTAGCTGCAAAGACCGAGTCGCCCAACTTAGGGCTGGCTACGCTGTATGCGTCGCGGAGCACTATCAGCTCAGGATCTGCGCTGAAGCGAGCGAGCATTTCGTCCCACACTGTCTTGGATTGCGCCTCCTCTGTTGCCCATTCACGTGCAGCATCGTCTCTGTTGTTGTGGTACACTCCATTGGGCTTGCGGCTGTCGTCTTGCATTTCATTACGCCAGTCCTTTTCTTGCATGAGGGGGTCTTCGCTGTGGAGAGGCATCTGCAAGCGAGCCATGACCATTGCTGCCAGTGCGCCGCCTAAAGTGTCAAGATAAGGGAACAATGTTAGTGCGTGTCATTCTGTTTTATTTTTTCCCTCTTGCATATGGACCTGCATATTCCCGCCATTCATTTATGGGCTGTCGTGCACCTCCACATACCCAAAGAATGACCAGTGATCCACAAGTTGACAGGTTTGCCAGTCTTGGCCTTTGCTTTCTGTGCAGTTTCAAAGATGGTCTGCATGATGGTGTTGAAGGGGTTGGTCCGGTCGTAGGTGTCGGCCTCGTACTCGTCGGTGGGCTTTGGGTCAGGGAACAGGGACTCGTAAAACCCCTTGTGCACCTCTCCATAAAGGTATTCGCTGGCGTCTATCCTCTGGATGGTGACATCGATCAAGTACTCGTCTACCCAGGAGTGAATTCAAGCCCAGATATTGTTCCAGTTAGGCAAGCTGCGAATCATTTTCAAAAGACCTTCATGCATGGTTACAAAAATGAAAAAAGAAACTCCTTACTGAAAGCAAGCACCGAAGTCCCCTTGAAAACGAGCACAATCGCCTCGTCGTTGTAAAACAAGCCCGCAAACGGACCACCAAGGGTCTTGAGCTCACTGATACCCGCAAAGCGCATTCCAAACTGCGAAGTGCTCTTTTCATCGATCTCCCGCTCACTTTCCTCCAGCAGCTTGGCTGCCCTGTCTCGCTCGGCCTGGTTCTGCACGTTCGTCAAGATCTTGGATGCCTCGGCCACCAGTTTCTCGTCGCGCTCGTATGCCATGCTCGACATGATCAACAGCAGATTCGCAATATGGTAGCTGAATGAGGGCTTGGACTTCTGCTCAAGGGTTGTCAATTGGCGGATCGCCTCGTCGTTTCCTTCAGGATCAATGTAATCTGTGAATGCAAAGCCGGTGGTTTGAGCGTGTTAGGTTATTTAACTAAAACCAAGAATCACAAGAAAACAAAGGTACATTTCAAAAAATGGCTGACAAACCTGTGTCGTCGAAAAGAGCAATCTGGTCTTTAAAGAACTTTGCGTAGAGTCGAGTACCAAGCTTGGTGTGATTCACCAAGATCACCAGGACACCGATACCCCACTGGATGATGGTCAGAGCGACTATGAGGACTGGCAGGGCTCCCATGGCATAGATACGACTGATGCCGTCATTTCCAGGAATTTGACTTGGGTGCCGAAGGTGTTTAATGTAAAGGTCGAGGCCGTCAAAGAGAAAGTCCTTGAGTCTCATGGGCTTGATCGACAAGGGTTCCTTTAGCTTGTGGTCCTTGGGCGGGGTCTTGGTGGGCTTGCCTGTAGGTGTCGCGGGTATTTTTTCAGGTGTCGGTGTCGGGCAAAACTCATTCAAGTGTCGAGAGGCGACAGGGTTCTTTGAGGGGGCAGCTTGTCGTCGTCGAATCTCTTTCTGCTCACGACTCGCAGCGAGTTCTGCGGCTGTGGGGGGTGGAGGGATCATGGCCGGTGCTGAGAACGACTTGTGGAGTTTGCGTGGATCGGTGGATGTGGCGCGTGTTACTGTGGGAGAAGCAGCGTCAGTTGTCAACGTGTTTGCCATATTGCAGGAGAGGCGGGGGTGAGCGCTCGATCTGAGATGAAGTGAAAGGAGTTGGGAAAAGAAAGGAAGTGAAGGCAAAAGAGAAGAGATGGTGGATTGGATAACAATTGGGGAAAATAAGGGGGGAAGAGAGGCGCAACGAAGGCTGGATGGATGGATGCACGGGAAAAATAATAAGAGGAGGAAGGAAGCGACGCAAAAACAAACAGACAAGCCGCGGCGAAGGGTGTAAAAATAACGAGGAATGGGCTGGGCTCTGGTGTGGATGTTTCCTCACTCTCTTTTCATTTTCCTGTCTCTCAATAAAGGTACTCAGCCTTGGCCATGGCACCGCTTCCCTTTCACACGCACGGCAGCGGGAGGATTTGCACGTGTGTCCACTGCCTTCCAGGGGAATGCTAAGCCACCGACCTCCGAAAAAGCGCCACTGAATCGCGTCGTTCTTATTTGCATTCAACCCCTACCATCGCAACAACCCAAGACCATCCCACAGGAAATTCATCAATCATGGTTTGTCTAGTATACCAGCGGAACGACGAGATCCCAACGCACATAATCAACAAGGTCTCCAGTCATGATGTCGAATTGGAGCTTGCCCTTGCCAAGAAGCGGAGGCGACTCATCACTACAATCGGCAACAATAATGTCACAAGTCAGACCAAGTCCAATCCACAACGAACTCGCCATATGACCCTCGTCACTGGTCTCACAGTAGCGAAACCATCCACAAATACAGGCCAAGCATCGAAATCTAAGGACGAAGACTCATCTCTCCAGGACATTTTCCTGCCAACACTTTCGAGCACAAACGCGGCCAAGACAACAGGACCAGGGAACGAGAACGAAGACGAAGCAGAGACGAATGCGCCAAGTGTCAAGCATGCACGTGGCCGCGAAGTGTTCGGATTCCAGTCTTCACGGAAACCTGCTGGACTTAAGTCAATTCTCGATCATGAAGGCGCCTCTATAAGCGATCCAACACAGCATACGACAGCACCACCCAAGCCAAGGCGTGGCAAGAAAGCAGAGCAGGAAGTTCAGGATGAGGAGATGACCCAGGAGCAGCATTCTAAGCGGAGGAAGGTTGCCCAAACGATCTCAAGACTAAACAAGGCAGGCTCTGACGATGAAGAAGACGAAGAAGAGGAAGAAGACGACGACTCGGACGACGATGAAGGACAGGTGCCTCGAAGCGAGAACGATATCGACCAAGCCCGCGACATTATGGAAGTCGAGCCTCAAAAGTCAATCTTTGAGGAGGACGAGATGGGTGCCGAGCGGTACTTCCAAGACCTGTATCAAAAGTCGCGCACCTCCAACAACACACTCTCCAAGCTCCCTACACTCGAACAAGGCGATTTTGTCCAGGCACTCAAGCGCGCGCCGGCCAAGCACACTCGCGAGATGGAAATGCTGACTCTGTTGTATGAGGAGCAGTTCCCCCAATGGTACTTTGAGCTCGTATCTGGATTCAACCTCCTGATCTACGGATATGGTTCGAAGCGGCAGCTGTTGACCAAGTTCGCGACCACAATGCTTACGGATGCGCCCTTGATAATTGTCAATGGATATTTCCCAACATTGAATCTCAAGGATATTCTAGACAAGATCTTGTCAACGGCACTGCAGTACTCTGGACCAGCAGGCACGCTTCAGGAGCAGATTGCATTTATCCACGCTTATTTCAAGCAGCCCGACCGCGCTGTCCAGAAGCTTTATCTGCTGGTCCACAACATTGACGGATCGGGACTTCGGTCAGAGAAGGCTCAGACTGCACTCAGTCTCCTCGCGTCTTGTCCAAAGATCCACATGGTGGCGTCAATCGATCATATCAATGCGAATATCCTGTGGGACACAGTCAAGGCCGCACGATTCCAGTGGTGCTGGCACGAGCTGACGACGTTCAAGTCGTACTTGGCAGAAACCAGCTTTGAGAACTCGATCATGGTGCGACAAGGCGAACTTGGAGCACGCGGTATCCAGTTTGTGCTGGCAAGTTTGACGTCGAACGGCAAGGGGTTGTTCAAGGTGCTAGCAGAACACCAGATTCAGAACGAGCGCGAGTCTGCAGGAAGTGGATCAGGCGAGGGCAAGAACCAGACCGATCTGGGGATGGCGTATAATGCTCTGTTCAAGAAGTGCCAGGAGAACTTCTTGGTATCGACTGCAGTGACGTTCAGGACACAGCTGACTGAGTTCCGAGACCACCGGATAGTGCAGTCCAAGAAGGGAGCCGATGGAGTGGAAATCTTGTATATTCCATTGTCAGCGAATGTGCTTGAAGGCATTCTTGACAACATGAGTTCTTGACGTAGTGTGCAAATAAATAATAATGCTCAAATGTCGATACGCCACCAAAGCGACGTTTGGATTATTAAGGTTTGTGCAAGTCCCATGAAAACCAAAATTGGAATGGAAAGTAAGATAAGGGAGAAAGGAAACGAGGCAGACACAGGCGAAAAAGAGAAATTGGTGTTTGTGGGGGAGGGAGAGTGGGCCATGGTGTTTGCCATGGTCATAGCCCCCACACAAAGAAGCCTCGTTCTCTGTCTTCGTCCCTTGTTGCCTCTCCCTCCCCCCCCCCTTTTTTTTGGCGCAATGAGCGAAGCAGTGTGGGATGCGTTTTTTTTTTATTGATGTTGAATATGTTCTCATTTCATACAAGAATGACTTGCATGCGACGGCCCTGGACTCCCAGGCCCCGGACATTCAAGAACCTGGAGGGGAAAGGAAGACTCTCATTGTTATTGCTGGCCAGGCACAGTGGATCGTTGCCCTTGGGTCCTCCCCCTAACATCCCTGTTGGTACTTGGTCAGTAGGAGTTGGCGGAGAGGAAGATAACGACGACGACGATGATGACGGAGACAGGGCAGGTTGTTGTTCCTCTGCTGACGAAATTAACGATGGGATAGTTGCAGTAGAAGATGAGGGTGAGGGCGGTGAAGAGTGTGTGAGGGACGGTGTAAAGGCCAAGGAGTGAGAAGAGGACCTGGAGAGTGACGGACGGTTTGAGGAGCGAGGATGGGCGTGTGTGCGAGCATAAGGGTGAAAGGAAGAACGGGGTGCCTCTGTGGAAGGTGCTAAAGTAAGCTCAGGCCTGCGAGAATGGAGGATAAGCAGATTCCGACTCAAGTCGACCACACTCTTAGTTTTGTACAACGACGGGTCGCTTGTCCACCCGCTTCCGGCCACGATCGTCGTTGTAGTAGTGCTAGCGTCGGATGATAAAGATATTTGGTGGAGTTCTTGTGCTTGTTGTTGACGGTGTCTTGACAGAGTAGAGTTGGCAGAGGTCCCTGACTGAAATTGCTGTGGAGCATAGGATGACAAGGAGGGCAGCATAGCAACATCCAAGGCCATGGCCATGTCGACGGCATGGCTAGGATCGTTCTGGAGGTTGTATCCATCGGCGTGGACAACAGCCTTGGAAGTGTCGCCCTGGGCAGGCGAGCGGACTGGAGTCGATTTTTTGCGGCCACGGTGCAGGGGCATGGGCGATTGCTGGCGAGACGATAAGGCAGAGGAGGATGGGCTGGAGGAGGAGGAGGACGACGAGGAGGAGTGGCACTCGGGTGAGGGCGACGAGGAGGTTGACTGGCGATCAGAGCCAGTACTCGTGTTCTTGTCTAAGGCCGACTGCTGTCTTGTTCTCCTGGTGGTTGCGGTGATTCTCTTTTTGGCCATGATTGTATGTAGTTGAATGAAAGAAAAAGAGTGGCTCTACGGTACACAAACAGGGCAGTGTGCTTTGTATATGTGTGCTGTGTGTGTGTGAGCGTGCCAGTGTGTGAGGGTGTATAGTTGTTGTAGCTGGCTGGGTGTCGAGATCGTTTTTCTCTACAAAAAGGCGATTGGAAAGGATGGATTGGAAAAAAGAAGAAAGAGAAATGGAAATGGAAAACGAACAGCGAAGGGCAACATGGAATGTGGGAACGAGTGAGAGAGAGGAAAAACAAGGTTTGTGTTTGTGTGGGATGTGCGTGTCGTTTTTTTTTTGTGTTGCGGGACAAAATGGTTTAAAATTTTTGGGCCTCTGCCATTTCATTCGCAGCTGAAAGAAGACAGCCCCCCATCCTTCCGCCTGTGAGAAAGAATGCAAAATATATGTGTCCGCGAGCCTTGGTTTGTGAATGTGATTGAGATTGTAGATGCTGTTTGTTGTTTGTTTCTTTATTTAATTGGAAACGAGAATGACCATGTCCACAACCATGTCCATGGCCATGGGTCAGGATCCATTGGGAAAGTTTACCAACAGTTCGAAGGTCAAAAGGGAACGCAAGCAGGACGGGCGATGGACACGACCCATTCAATGAGACCAAAAAGGGAGAAGTATGAGGGAACAAGCAAGAGGTTGGCGAAAAATTGGGGTGGTGTACACTTGACTCTGTGGCATCTGGGATTTCTCCAGGGCCAAAGACGACAATGGAGTGCCGTGATAAAAATTCATTCCTCTTTCGACAACATGCGTCGTTCAATTAGAGATTTGTTCAATTAGAGATTTATATTGCCACCAAATGGAGGAAGCGTCCAGGGCGAATTTTCCGCAACAGCTAGTCGAGCGTCGAACCGTATTGTGTTGTGCTACTTATTGGTCAAAGCAAGAGAAGGGCAAGGCAGAGAATATCTACACTTGAAGTGTGTTGGATTGACAAAAGGCACACAACCATTGACGATCGATAACTCGTCCTTGGCTGGTGGGTATCGATGGGAAGAGGGTGGGGGGACGATGGAAGAAGTGAGGTGAGAGGAGAAATGAGAAAGAAAGAGGATAAAAAGAGAAAGAATTGTGTCGAGAAAGTGAGAAAGAGAAGCGAGAAGGAAACAAACCAAACCCGGGCGGGCTCACTCACACACGCACTCACCCCACTCACTTCTTGTCTCTCAGTCCCACTTGCTCGCCCATGTTTGCTCTCATCTCTGTCTGTTATTTTGAGGACTGCCGTGGTTGCCTGTACCTTCCTCCCTCCGTCTTTCCTTCCTTTCCAGCATCCCGTGTGGCACTAGCAGATATTGCAATAATGGCATCGTCACCGTCGACAGGGTGCTTACTCGATCCAAACACCCCGAAAATATACACACGCATGTGGTATCCAGGAACCGGAACCATGACGACCTTCTTTATTTAAAACATAAAAAAGCTCTCAAAAGTGCAAAAATAATCCATGTCCTATGGTTGAACGGCTTTCTGTTTGGTGAGGTGTGAGAAGCGAGCAGCATTTTGCTTTGCTTTCCGCTCACTCTCTCACTCACACAGAGAAACTGAGTGAGCGAGAGAGTGGGAGAGTGAGAGAGAAATCGAGTGCAAAATATGGAGATGTGAGCATTTCTTCAGTTGCCTCGAGAAGACTGCCTCGAGTGCAATACAGCGCAGGACTGACTATGAACAATCTCACTTACAAACATAGTGCACTGTCAGTGTGTGTGTGTGAGAGAGAGGATCATGAAAGTGAGTGCAAACAGTTTGGGAGACCCCTGGGTCTGAGAGTTGGCTGCACCGAATCACTCGAACAGCATTCGCACAGGGGAGGTTGGGGAGTGGTATGAGGTGTGAGGTGTGCGTGCGTTCGTGTGTGTGTGTCTGTGTGTGCGTATGTGTGTCCGTTTGTGTGCGGCATGGCATGGCAGGTCGCACTGCGTGCACCGAGAAGCATACAGCCCGTTCGCTGAGAGTACTAGAACAGAACGACTGCAAAAAAAAAGAAAAAAAAAAAAAGAGATGAATGTGATGCATTGATGAGGAACAAAGGCACACAGACACACCCTTGGACAACTCGACTTCTTTTTTTTTTCTACTTTTTCATCTGATCTCCATTTCGCCAACATTCCCTCATCATCCTTGTTGCTCCTCCTCCTCCTCCTCTTCTCCTCCTTTCCGCTCTTCTTTTTTGTCTTCTTCCCTCCCGTCATTCTTCCCTCTTTGCACACCTTGTTAGTCTCACACCCAGTCCACCACCATCACTCCAGTCCCATTGCCACCCGCAACAGACACATTCGTTCCTTCGCACACACCACATCATTCAGCAAACGGTGATACGGTGACACAACTCAAATACTCCATCTCCTTCCTCCTTCCTCCTTCCTCTTGTCTCTCTCCTCCTTCCTCGCTCGCCGACAGTCATCCACCGCTACTCGAAGGGAGCAACGAAGAGTGTGAACAGAGGCCATAGTTTACTACCGTACAGCCACCGACGCCTCACTCCTCACTCCTTCTCCCATTTCCGTATCCACACACACCTCCTCCTCATTCTTCTTTCTCGTTCTTTGTGTCCTGCCTCGACCCTCGAGGGATCCTCTCATTCTCGTCTTATTTATTTCCATCTCCATTCAACACCCCCACCCACCCCTTCTTCATCAGCCATCCTTTCATTCTTTTTTCTTTTTCTTCTCGTTTCTCTTTACCGGATCCCTGCTGTGAGTTCGCCCAAGCCAAGAAACCCTCCCAGCAAACACCATAGTGTCTCATCCATCCACCACATCATATCAAATACACAATGCCGCCGACAACTCGACGAGGCAACATGTTTGGGCCGTACATGCTCCTCCAGACCCTGGGAGAAGGCGAGTTCGCTAAAGTCAAGCTCGGGATGCACGCCGAGTCTGGCGAGGAGGTAAGCTCTTGTTTACTACATTCGCTATTTGTTCTTCCCAATTCGACTGCAAGTTGGGAAGGCTATTTTGTTGAGCAGATCAGGGTTTCTTTTTCCATACCATACCACACTTAACGATCCGCAAACACGGAAGCACCTCCGCTGCGCTTCCTCCACAACCACACAAGTACTTCAATGCACACACACACACACACACACACACACACACACACACACAAACGCGTACCCAACAACCAGCACGGAAACAAAGGCGGGAGGCTGGGAAGACAGGAAAGAGGAGAGAGAAGAGCACAAATTAGCTTGAAATTGGATGGCAACAGCTCATTCACCCACTGACCCTCGGGTGTAGGGAGAGCGAAGGAAAGAAGGAAAAAGAAAGAAAAAAAAAGCAAAAACAATGTGCCAGCAAGCGAGTGGGTTCCCTGGGAACCAAAAAAAAAAAAAAAAAATGGATGGTAAGAGCGGGTTCCCTATTTGCGTATGCCCGAGCCATTACTTTCTTTTCCCTTTAGGCTGAGATCGGAAGCTATTTGCTAATGTGTTTTCTTTTGCACTGGGGTGAGGCGAGCATGGGAGTACGGGAGTACAGCCGACAGTATTGAGGGGGGGGGGTGGAACCATGGAAGGTGCATGGATCAGTGGCGCATTGACAGCAACCTGGTTTCAAATCCAGGGCGTCGCGCGGGGGGGGCGATTCTCGGCACTGGCGCGGGTGAAACAGCGTCAGAGACAGCACGTTTTCTTATTCCTTGTTGATCGCGTGGAGGGCTTGCCATGTCCAAGCCCAGTTGAGACAAACACCGTGGAGACCAAGTCGGTCCAAACCATCCATCGTGCAAGAGGAGAGTCAACCACCACAAATTGGGAGTGAATGTTTCTTTATTTCTTCACTGAGGGTCAAGGACGCAGACGAGCAAGGAGGGAAGGAAGGTAATAGGGGAAAGAGTGTGCACGAGAGGCAAGGGATGAAGATGGGTCAGTTGAGGCTGTGGGTGGTCGGTTGGAGGTGTCACAGACCATCAGACAATGGAACACTGAGAACCACAGATCACCCGCCATGCATGGTCCATTTGTCCTGTTGCAACATTGCTCGTACGACTGTGTCATGCTCGTCACTCCTCCTCGGAGTAACAGGAACATTGCATTAAGAAAAAGAGAAAACAGAGTGGGCGCTTCAATCAACTGCCAGCGTGCCAGGTCAGTGACCAACAAGCAACAACAGAGCACAACAATGATCGAAAAGCGTCCACTTGGCAACGTAAACACAATCACACATACACAACACTCTCAATCCAATTCTATTAGTCCACACCATGATTTTGGTACTTTCACAATGAGCTCACAAGCGGTATGGGTGTTTGACATGGATTGCGCGTCATGCAAAAAAAGAAGAAAAAACTGACTGGAGTGGGTGCGTGCTGCGTGTCAGAAGGCCAAAAAAAAAATGGAGACAATCAACATCAATCCTACTTGTTGTGCATGGCTCACTATCATGCAGCCAAAGAGGCGCCATGGGGACACACTTGAAGCATGCGTGGAAATGGTCCACACGCACAATCAACAGACTCAAACACGGCGTGCCACCAAGGTGTGTCAGGCAAACCAAAACATAAAATACACAGCCTAATGCAGCAAATGCCATGCATGCACGCAACATTCCGTTTTTGGGCGTCTCTGTCTCTGTTTTTGTCGTCTGATCAATCAAAAACATATCAGCATTGGATGAAGCTCAACATCGCAATCACACAACTCGCAATCCGATGTGCAAACCGTTGCAGCATGCGTTCATCCGTATCTATCGTTGTCTATGGCGACAGATCCCTTGTTTCTTTTCCTTGTCCTTTGCTTGTTTGGTGTGTCCCACGCACCTCTCCCTACTCCTACTCCCACCCCTTGCGAATGCTCTGCTCATTTCATTTTTCAGGTTGGTGGGAGCCATAAAAATATCGATATGGCCTGGCATGTGCGTGGTCAGTGGAGGAACATCCCCCCTTTTTTACTCTTTCCATTGGCGCAATTGCTCAGCATCTCCAGGCACGGGCGTAAAGGAGGGTATCGTCTTCCAGGTGAAAAACAAGGAGGGTTGGCGAGCAGAACAAGGCATGTGAGAGCAAGGAGAAGATCCATCAAAGAAGAAACAGACCTGGAGACAGGCGTGTGAAAAGGTTAATGCTCAATGCCGCCGTCATGGTGATGGCTGGACTGTGCGTTTGCGGGATGGATCACTTGGCTATGGTGGTGCGTGTGTGTGTGTATATATTCGCGAGGGTGCATGTTATTGCTCATCGTCTGCTGTGGTTTGTGGTCGCGGCCATGGTTTCTTGTTCCGTCTCCTTGTTGTTTCACCAGAAATCCTTTTGTGCTCGCTGCGTTGCTCACCATACAACCATATGCCATTATTAATGCGACTAACAAACTTGTACTTTGTTTCGCTTTTGTCATGGTTTGTTTACCTTGCAGGTTGCCATCAAGCTCATTCGAAGGCAGTCGGTCGATAATACACCACGCATCAACAAGATTGGCCGTGAGATCTCAGTACTCAGGGTAAATTTGAAGGCGCATGGTCACATCAAGATATCTTGAACACCTCATCGACAATAGTCTATACGGAAAACTAACAGAGCACGGATGTCAATCAATCGTTTCAACTTTCTTAGACTATCCGACATCCCAACATCATCTCGCTATTTGACGTTATCGAGACTGAGCGCTACATCGGCATTGTGATCGAATATGCGTCAGGTATGCCCATATCCGAAGATAGTGCTAGAATGGCATTTGTTCATGCTCGAGGCCATCAGACAGGATAACTAATGACAGTTGAATGTGGACCATTTTCGCCTTGTAGGAGGAGAGCTTTTCGACCACATTCTGGCCCATCGATATCTCAAAGAAAAGGATGCTTGCCGGTTGTTTGCCCAGCTCATGAGCGGAGTGCACTATTTGCATTCAAAACACATTGTCCACCGCGATCTCAAACTTGTATGGTTGATTGACTGCGTTCCGTATAAATTACCTCCATCGGGTCATCGATGTTAAATCTCACCTTTTATAATCTTTTGCTATGTCATACTAGGAAAACTTATTGCTCGATCGAAACCGCAACATTATGATTACAGACTTTGGATTTGCCAACCAGTTCGACAGCTCGACTAGGGATCTTATGTCGACGTCATGCGGATCACCGTGTTATGCAGCACCAGAGCTTGTCATCAGTGATGGACTCTATGTCGGCAGCGGCGTAGATATTTGGAGTTGCGGCGTCATCTTGGTAATAATGATTCCAAAATTAGCGCATATCGCATATGTGTGCAGGTGAATATTGGCACACATTGATGTCTAACGAATCCTCTGCTCCTTGTCCGTTTAGTACGCAATGCTGGCTGGATACTTGCCGTTCGATGATGACCCTTCCAACCCAGATGGCGACAATATCAACCAACTCTACAACTATATTCTGGCAACAACACTTGTCTTCCCAGACTACATCACACCGGATGCGCGTGATTTGCTTAGAATGATGCTCGTCCCTGACCCGGCCAAGCGATGCAACATGAAGCGGATTATGAACCACCGCTGGCTTAGAGCGTACTCTAGCATGTTTCAGTACAGCATCGAGGACTTGGAGGCCCAGGCGATGGCACGACTCAGTGGCACTGTCTGGATCCCACCAAAACAGAGTAAGGCTGCAGAAGCCAAGCAAAACTCACTCTACCCTGCCACGGCTGGACCTCCCCGACCTTCAGCAGACGAAGTTATGCCGAGGCGCCACACCATCTGGATCGAGTCCGTGCCCGACGCAGCTCCTTCATGGGAGACTGCTCGACCGCTTGTTCCAATCATCGATACGGCCATGGAGATCGATGGTGTTGACACCAGTGTGGAGCAACCTATGGTTTCCTCGCCAAGAGATTACCCTATGGATGAGTCTATGGACATGGTAATGGAGCCGGAGACAATGCAGGATATCGACCGCGACGAGACCATGGACGGCGATCATCAAATGAACGCGGTGTCAGCGCCATCGTCTGGATCTCCTGTTTCCACTATTGGCCATGGAGGATCTCTCGGCCATGCTCGCTCGTCTTCGTTGACTGGAATGCCTGTGTCCAGATCGATTGCATCCTTAAGCGCCAAGGGTAGAGAGGACCAGAACATGACTATTGAAGGAGAGCCAAAGATCACAGAGCAACCAGGACGGACTGTGGCAACATCCTCTTCGCAAGAGTACGTCGCTGATTTGCCTACAGTGGCTGTTCAACGCAGACCAACCCAGCATGGACGTATAAGACCCACCACTATTCACGGAGAGCCAATGGCCCATCACCAGCCTTACAGCAAACCTTCATACCACGAGATGCCCATGCCTCAGCCTCGTCAGGCCCCGCCTATGCCTGTTCTCCAAGAAAAAACTGTCTCTCCCATGGTTTATCATCAGAACCAGTTTCAACAATCGTCGCCGTCTTTGCTCCAGCAAGGACCCAAACTGAGCGGACAGTCTTCATCAGCCGATATCCCTCCTGTACCAATCCGCCCTGGTTCTGTTCCAGCCAGCCACCCTTTCAACAACATCCCACCGCCACCCATCCCCCCAATTCCAAGCTACGAAAAGATTCACCGCAAGGGAACTTCGTCTGCAGGACGCCTCTTTGGTTTCCTGGGTGGAAAGTCGAAGAAGAACGGAGGCGAATCAAGTCATTCTTCATCTCCCAAAACGACTCATGAATCCACTCTATCTGAGATCGATCACCCATCTCAGGCCAACTCTCCTCTGAGCCAGTCATCAGAACGCATGGGCTCATCCTCTTCAGGAAGCCAGAAGCCTCAGGAAGTGGCCAAACCAGGCCCTCCCCAGAAGCAAAAGCGAAGAAAGACACTTAGTCTCATTGGAGGCGCTAATGAACACCGTGAGCAGCAGCTCACCAAGAACCGACCACCACTTCCTATCAGCGAGGGCTCATCCTCTGGAGGAACTGCACAGCGCATCATGGGCTGGTTGCGTCGCAAGTCCTTTGGTAAGAAATACGTTTGTTTTGATTTTGGCAAGATCGAACAAGATGGAGAAAGGCCATGGCTTACTAAGCTTGAGTCCATATTTTTTAAATGCATTGTAGCCAAGAACGAGAGACCTCAGTTCGACTTTGTTAATCAGCCAACTGCACCTGTACCCGGACCAGCCCCTGCCCCTGCGCCGGAGACGACGACTCAGGCCTCTAACACAGGCGCTCTCTCACCACAAACCTCAGCTACCGCTCTCCACAACACTCTGTTGGTTCAGGAACAACAGCCCACAGGAACAATGACTGTTGGCTCTCAGTTACTCCAGCAACACCAACAACAGCTGCAATTACAGCAACAGCAGCAAGCCTATCAACATCAACTCATCACCACGGACCCCGCCCTCCAGGCCATGTACAACCAGTTACCCACTAACTGGAGCGACTCGAAGCTCAAGTATCACTCTGGTGCCGTTGAAATCTCAGCACTGTCGTCCCGTCACCCTGTCGAAATTATGTTCGAGGTCAAGAAGGCAATTTTGCGTCTGGGTATGGAGTTCCGTATCGACAACGACTTCAAGGTCAAGTGTGTACGCCGCCGCCGTGTCAGCCCTGACGGCGCCGAGAATGGATCTCACGCTTTGACGTCTAATTTGCCTGCATTTATGGTCCCTGATGACAGTGCCAGTGTCTTGTCCAGCAGCCACTCGCATGACCGCGAGCCATGGACGTCCGCCAAGAGTGGATCCTCCAACGGAAAGAGAAGGGGCGGCATCCGGTCGCTCTTGTGGCGTAACAGCACCTCTCTGACTCTGGCACCTTCGCCACCACCAGTGCCACCAGTACCCCAGCTGCCTGCGTCTGCGACGCGGGCCCTTCCCCAAGTGATGAATGGCACTGCACAGAACCTGTTGGTGTCGCCGCCGGCGGCGACTTCTGCAGTAATGAGTGGCCGTGAGAACGACTCGGATCATGGTGTCTGGGTCAGCTCTGGTGTGCCTTCGACGCCTGTGGGTCTTGGCGTGAGTATGAAAGATACCACCACTACGGCTGACGCTGAGGACGATTCGACGACAGCTCCTGTTGCTGTGACCCCCACTGCTTCGAGCGATGATCGCGCCTCTGGCTCCCCTCCCTCACTGTCCGGCAGCTCGGCACTGGCAACGACGTCGATCGGAACCGCTATGATGTCGCAGGGCAATACTGGACCGGAACCTCTCTACGGAGAGGACTCGATTGACTCTGGCGAAGAGATTCGGTTCTCAATCGAGCTGTGCCGTATCAAGAACTTGAAGGGAATCTACTGTGTGGATATCCGTCGTATGAAGGGCAACCTGTGGGCCTACAAATTTCTGTACCACGCGGTGCTGAATGATTTGGACTTGAGTTCCAAGGGCAGCTACATCCCCACTCTGCCACCTAATGTCAAGATTGTCAAGCAATAAGCAGGTTTTTATTTTTATTATTATACCTTTCTCATCATTTTTTTTTTTAAATAATCCCTTCCTTGAGCTCTCGCTCGTCCCTTAATCTCTACTTTCACGGTGATTGTTTCCCTTGCACGCTACTCCTACTCGAAAAGATCGGCATCTCTTTGA